>CM068547.1:20512302-20967780 GCA_035048495.1 Euptelea pleiosperma
GTAGCAACTTGAAACCCACGATCTGCAACAACTCTTGGAACCCTTCCAAGGTTGCACCGCCTCTTGAGATCCACCACAATTGCTGCAACCACGATCCACCACAGCGAACTCTTGCTGCTCCTCCCCAACAACCTACTGCCTCAAAAGTTTTTGAGTTGCAAGTTTTTCTTCTTCTTCTTCTTCTTCTCAACTTCGCCCTCCTCTCTCCGGTTCACCATTAATTCCGGCAAGAAGCTTGCCGAAATTAATTTCCTTCTTCTTCATTGTCCACCACCTTCAACAAACCTCAGCCTGCAACCACATTGCTGCACTCTTCACACCATCCTCCCTCACTCTCCAACGTTTCTGGTTAGGCATACCTACAATACTTGCCAAGCTGCACCACATGCAGCCAACTCCGGCGAACCACCAGCAGCTCTTGCACATTGCCATTAATTCCGGCAAGAAGTTGCTCATGTAGCTCAAGGATTCACAACACCTGCTTCTCCTCTAGGGACGTGCTACACCAGCAAACTTCAAAGCCTCCATTAGAGCAACTTGTGCTCCTCAAAGGACTCAACCTCAGTGTCCACGGTCCCTTCCACCATTACAACACCAACAGGTTGCCCTTCCACCGTCCTCCTCATCTCATACCTCTTGTTGGACAAAAAAACAAGATAGCCACCTATTACAACACCCTCCATGGTGGCTGCAAATCGGCCTTCCCTTTGGCCAATCCTCCTTCATTCCGGATACCCACAGCATCCTTGCCCAATCAAGTCTACGGCCTCTTCCTTTGGCCGATTTTCACTCCAGTAAGTTTAAGGTATTCTCTTCTTTCTTCATTCTCTCTCTAAATTAATTTTCTCTCTCTAGGTTTCCTTCTCATTTTCTCTCTCTAAATTGCTTTCGAATTTCAATTCAGTTATTTGCTTACTAAATTACTATTCACTTTATTTGATTAAATTTCTGTAAACTCATTTGATTATTCAATGAATTAAGTTAAATTTTATTATTTGGTATTTTCTATTTTCTTTTATTATTGCTCAAGTAGTTCTTTAATCTCACTCCAAAAGAATGTTTTAAAAATTGAATCACCACTCTCACCATTCCATTATTTTCTAAACAGTTTCATCATTATTGTTCTTTATTTGCCCTAACCCCGAGTGCGGACGATATCTAACACGAGCCACTATGCAAGTCTACATTTTTGCAAATTAAGTTAACCAATTCGGAGTAATTTATAAATCTTGTTGAGATCTAGGATTTCCAATCCGACGACATGGAAAAACCCTACTTTCAATACCTCAAATCTTTCTTCCTTTTGCCATGTTTTCTAAAGAAATAATTTCAAAAATCTTTTTCCCAATTTTAGAAACACTCTTCTTTTCAATTTAATTTCCTTCCTTCGCTAAAAATTATTCTTTCCTTGCCACATCAGCCAAAAATCCATAAAATATTCCTTTTGAAAATGTCTTTTATCACCCCTTTGAAATTAAAGCCACGAAATTCAAAATTATTTTCTTTTATATTTTTATATGGGCCGGCCCAACATGTCCAGCCATGTTACGTGTCATCAAAACCATACCCTTCGTGTTATAGAAATATTCTCTTCAGTTTTCCAAAACATAGAAAAATGCTCTTTCAAAAAATATTTTCTTTTCAAAAGTGTCTATTTGTGAAACAGATATTCTATTTTTGTAAAACCATAGTTTCGTAGGGCTGATCTTTTGGCTCACGATCTTGGTGGCCTATCGGATGAGTGGAGGATCGACTGGCAAGGATGAGAGTCAGTTTGGGGGAGTTAGATCGGGTGACAATCGGATGGTGATAATGACAATCGGATGGATGATCTACTGGCGATCAGACGGTAGAATAGGATGGCGATGATCGGATGGACCATTTGGTCGTTGGAGATTGGCCAAGGTAGTCCGTAAGATCAAGTGATAGCGAAGGGAGAGAGGATTAGATGATTGAGATTTGAGAGTAGAGAAGGAATGAGGATCTAGAGAGAGGAGAGAGAAAATATTACAAAATAAAGAGAAAAATACTAGCAGAGGGTCTTAAACCCTCGTCTTTGACTTGGTCTTCTGCATACTTTACCAACTAAGCAAGTCCTCGTCTTGTGTTAGTTGATAAGCTTTAATCTCCTTAGTCTCTTCTTTGATGGCTTGTCTCTCCTTCTCTCTTGGTCGTCTCTCGACTCTTTCGCCTCTCCGATTCTCCCATCATTTGGCCCGTAACTTCTTCTCCTAGCCCACTGGCTTTTGAGCTTTGATCATAGGTTCTGAAAGTTGATTGTGGGCCCGCATTCCATCAAAATTGTCCAATTAGTGCTCCTGCGATAGAAAAATTGCGTAATGAGAATTCTACAAAATGGCTTCGTATGTAGGTCAAATAAATGCATATAAATGCATGCGAATATACCATTTTGACTAGAAAAGTGTATTCTACTCAATAGAAGAAACTCTTACGTAGAAAAGTTGATAAAAATGGCAGTTTTACGTAAGAGAGTGCGATAATGCTAAAAGGATAATTGCTTAAAATAAGCACTTTTGAGCGAATATCATGCCCATTTGCAAAAACAAGAGAGAATCGGTCTCACTTGACCGATTCTTCTCCCCCCATCTCTCTCTATCCTAGTCACTCTCTCTCTCTCCTCTAACTAACCTACATTTCTCTCCTTAGATAACACCCAACTGTTGGAACTAGAGAGATCCAACGATTCTCATTTTTACAACAAATAACCTCTATAGATATAAGTGAAACTAGGATTGTTCCGCGTCATTGGTTACGAAAACCCTAGAATCAACACATTTGTAATTTTTATCCGATTATCCTGCAAAATTGACAGATTTGTATAGGGATTCGTGTTGGATGTCGATCCGCACTCGGGATTAGTCGGATTAGCGCGAACAAGAACATAAAATGACAGATAATATACAAGAGAAACGTGGAAGGATGAGAATGGCGAGTCGAGATTAAAAACACATCCAAGAGATCCAGAAAATACTAAAATTATCAAAATCAAATTGCATTAATTAAACTGTTGCTTACATGAAATAAATGACAGAAATAAATAAAGCGGTAAATCTATTCTAGAAAGCATGTAAGAAAGCATGTAAAGAGAACTTTTAGAGAGAGAGGAAGAAGGTAGAGAGAGATTTTTCACACCTCGGTCATTTACCGGTCGACAAGGTAGAGGTGAGAGAAAAACTCACCCTCTTGCATTCACCGAACGGAGTCGGCGGTGCAAAAAGGCGATTAGCCTGGGGATTCTAGATAAAGAAATTCACTTACCCTAGAGAGAGCAAATGAACCCTAGAAAGAGAAAATACTTTATGCGCACTTACCATGATTTGAGACCGGGATCGACCCGGTGAGTGGTTCGGCCCGGGTGATCGGCCAAGAATGAAGACCAAGTGAGATTGATTGTCGGCCAAGATGAGCATGAGGGATGAGGATCGGTACTGCTTAGCGGAGCACGCTCAGTCCACTAGTGCTTGAGGAAAGGGGTGGAGAAGTGATGCAGCTTGTGGGCTCCCGTGGAGAGCTTTTGATGGAGAGAAGCCGCAAGGAGGAGCACTTCGTGGGAGGTGCATGGTGCACTCGCAGATCAGGTTGCACCTTGACGTGGAGATCCAAGTGCAACAATGGTTGATGGAGGAGTGGCTCCAATGGAAGAGAACATGGTAGGCCATGGAGGCGTACTGGTTGGTTCAGTGGGTTGCAAGTCTTGCAACCAGCAAGGAGAAGGTGAAGACGCCTGCATGGAGGTTTGGAGTAGCAGGGCGTTGAAGACGCACCAGTCCAGCGATCTGTGGACTTGCAGGTGCCGACAGCAAGCGGAGAGGAGAGGAAGTTGTGACCGAACTGTTGCTAGTTCATTTTCAGGCGGAGGAGACTTTGCAGCAACGGTGGTTGGAGGCGCACGGTGGAGGAGCGCTGGTGGCATGAGGACGAGGACGTGCAGAGGTTCTGGTGGGCACAACAGCGTAGAGTGAGGTAGGGAGGAGACGTTGCAGCAACCGTGGGCAGCAAGGGAGCGTTGTTGGTTGGAGAAGGCAGCCGGCGCAAGAGGAGGAAGATGAAGAAGGCGGTGTGAAAGTAGGTTTTTTTTTTCCGCGTCGTTGGTTACGGAAACCCTAATTTCAACACATTTGTAATTAATCCGAGACTTTTAACCTGTAGAATGAGCAATTTTGTACAGTGGCTTGTGTCGGATGTCGATCCGCACTCGGGATTAGTCGGATTAGCGTGAACAAGAACATAAAATGACGAGAAATTTGCAGAGAATGGAACATAATATTATTCAAATCAACTTCATTCAATCGAACATGTCTCTTACAATCAAGTAAAAATAACTAAATTATAAAGCATAAAAAAAGAGAATAAACTAGAGAGAGAAAGAGAGAACAAGAGAGAGAAAGTAGAGAAATCTAGAGAGAGAAAATAGAGAGGAGATTGTAGAGATAGAGAGAGAGAGAGAGAAAGAAGAATGAAAGTAGAGAGAAAATTTTAGAAAGTTAGAGAGAGAAAAGTAGTTCTAGAGAGAGAAAAAGAGAGAAGAGAGTAGAGAGAGAAATTACCTTCGAGATCTTACCGGAGGGAAGGATCGGGTTCGGCCGTGTTGATGGCAACATGGTTTGGCCATGAAGAAGAGAGGGGCATAATAATGTGCTGGCCGAAGACATTGCCCGGAGAAGGATGGAGGAAATGAAGATCGACCTAGGTTTGGAGTGCTTGCAAGTGGCTCGGGTAGCAGTAGGTGGTTGTGAGATGGCAGAAGTTTCTTCTTCGAGCAATATGCAAGAGAAAGGTGCTGGACATGTGGGCAGCAACTTGCAGACCTCAGTGTTGAGGGTGAGAGGATGTTATTGGTGATGGCGGTCGGACTAGTGATGGAGATCCAGCAAGCACAGTGGTGTTGGAGGGCGAGAGGATGTTGCTGCCTGAAAGGTTGATGTGGCAAGTGAAGGTGGAAGGAAGAGCTTTGGACCTCCAGCGTGGAGACAATGGAGGAATGCGGGCTTGTTGGTTCGCGGCACCAGGGAAGAAGATGGGCTGCACCTTGTTGTACGTGTGAAAAAGATCGGCCAAGTTGCAAGACTGCAACTTGGAGATTGAATCAGGTGAGCCGCTGGTGGATTAAAGACGGTGGATTAAAGGGAGAGCCGCTGGTGCAGCAAGGATGAAGATTGTGGTTCCGTCCGTGGGGAGGAAGAGAAGACGTTGGAGTTGCAAGTCCATTTTGCTAGTGTGCACGGCCTGCAACTTGGCGTGGGTGTTGCTCGTGGTGCTGTGCAAAGGAGCAGCACAGGAAGGGGAGATGAAGAAGGGCGAGCAGATGATGAAGAAGAATGGAAGAAGAAGGAGAAGGAGGAGGCGCACGGCCGGAGTATGAAGACAAGAAGGGAAGAAGGAGATGAAGAATAAGAAGAAGAAGAAGGAGAAAGAGAAGAGGAAGAAGTGACGGAGAAGAAGAAGGAGAGGAGGAGAGGGGGAGAAGGGAGAAGGACGTGCAGGCAGCCGGAGTTGCTGCCTGCAACTCCGGCGAGAGAAAAGATGAAGAAGAGGAGGAAGAGAATGAAGAAAAAGAAGGAGAAGAAGGAGGGGAAAACCTAGAGAACGGTTTTGGGGAAGGAGAGGAGGAGAGGGGAGAGGGATTAGGGTCCAAACGAACCCTTCTCCTTCCCATTTTAAAGCTCCCTATTTCCTTTAATGGAAATAAGGATTTTTTGAAAATAAAAAATAAGAAAAAAAAAAATATATATATATATATATATATATATATATATATATTTAAGTAAAACACTACTTTTCTTTGGGGAATTTCCCCATTTAGTAAACCCCCCATTTTTTAAAATTTAATTAAAATTATTTTGAAATTCACGTGGTCCACTAACTGGTCGGACAGTGGGTCGATGATGATGGGCCTGGCTACTGGCCCACATGGATTGATGATGTCCATCGTCTCACAAGATGATGTGACAGACAATCTGATGGCGATCGGATGGATGGTGACTTGATTGGGACCCAGATTGGTAGATCGACGGATCTAGAGAGATCCAACGGTCCAATGGAAGATCCAACAGTCCGATTGAAGATCCAATGGTCAGAAAGCTAAGGGAGATGAGACATAGCCAATGGGCAGGAGTTCTGGGGTTAGGTCAGTAGATTCGAGGACCGAGAGATGAAGAGAGAGAGAATAAGGAGAGATGAGAGAGTAAATATCAGAAAATAGAGATAAAAGTATTGGCAGAAGGTCTGGAACCCTGGTCTTCACTGTGACCATCCTCACGCTTCTCCAGTAGAGTAGACTATCATTCTTTGCTGACTTATGTGGCTTTAAACGCTTTGGTCCATCTCTTGGTCATTGGCTCTCCTACTCTCTTCGTTCTTTGGGCCGGCTTTTTGGTCCTCTTATTCAGCCCATATTTGGCCCATATCTTCTAGTCATAGCATGTGGGCTCTTTAAGCTTTGATAATGGGCTTTCCTGATCCATGTGGGCTCGCAAGTCTCGAGAATTGTCCCATCGGGGTTTCCTGCGACAAAAGAAACGCGTAATGAGACTTTATCAGAACGACTCAATGTCTAGACTTCCGAAAATGTGTTTAATGCATGCAAATATACCATTTCGTCCAGAAAAGTGTGTTCTACGCAACAAAAGAGACTCTTACGTATAAAAGTAGATAAATAGAGCATTTTAACGTAGAAGAGCGTGAAAACGCTTAGAGAGCATTTTAGACGTTGCTGCTGGCGGTGGAGTGCACAGCGAAGCTTGCACGCAGGGGGTGGAGCGGTGTTGCTGTGGTGTTGATGCTACCGGCCGGAGTTGCAGGCTGCAACTCCGGTAAAAAGAAAATGAAGAAGATGATGATGAATAACAAGAAGAAGAGGAGGAGGAAGAAGGGGAAAACGTGGGGGGGCAAGTTTTGGGGGAAGGAGAGGAGGAGAGGGATTAGGAGATTAGGGTTTCGAACCCTCTCTTCTCCCCTTTTAAAGCTTCCCTCTTTAATGGAAATAGGGGATTTTTGAAAATAAAAAAAATAAGAAATTTTTTTTTTTTAAGTAAAACCCTACTTTTCTTTGGGGAATTTCCCCATTTAGTGGACCCCCCATTTTTTAAAATTTAATTGAAATTATTTTGAAATTCACGGGGTCCACTAAATGGTCGGACAGCGGGTCGATGATGATAGGCCCGGTTACTGGCCCACATGGATTGATGATTGAAAGTAGGATCTTTCCGCGTCGTTGGTTACGGAAACCCTAATCTCAATAATATTTGTAATTTTTATCCGATTATCCTGCAAAATTCACAGATTTGTATAAGGATTCGTGTCGGATGTCGATCCGCACTCGGGGTTAGTTCGTGCGACTCATGAACATGAAATAACAGATTTATCTCAAAAATTGTGGTGGGGTGAGAATGGTGAAGCGATTTAAAACATGCTTAGTGATTTTTAGAGAGAGAAATCGCCACAAACAACCAAAAACACAAAAGTAAACTAACAAATGCAAAAATAACAATTTTATTCATCCTCAATGAGTCTTACAAAATTAAATTAAATTCAAAAATAATCTAGAAAGCCATAAAAATTAGAGAGAGAAATGAGAAAAAGTAGAGAGAGAAATATCAAAGAAGGGTATCCTAGAGAGAGAAACTATGGGGGAGAGAGAAAGTTAGACTTACCATTCAACCTACCCAATGGAAGAGGGTAGCACTATGGAGATCAAGGGAGATGGCAGCAACCGAGTAGGTCTATGGAGCTCTTGGAGAGAGCCCACGGTCTAGAAGAGGAGATGATCTAGCTTCCTATGGTGCGTGGTGATTGGTGAAGGAGTTTGAGGCGGTTGTGCAAGGCAGTGGTGATTGTGACGCCTTGAATAGCAGCAGGTTGGCGATCATGGTGGTGCAAGGGATGGATCGTGGGAGTTGGTGGAGGATGGATAGGGCGCTAGCGAGATGGAGGGCGTACGTGGTTGCTGGTTTATGGAGTGCAGGTGGTGCAGCAGCACCGTGGAGAGGAAGAGAAAGTGGCGACGAGAGTGGTCTTCGTGGTGGCTGCTAGCGAGAGGGGGAAGAGGTAGGTGATCAGCAACAGGTGGCCGGAGTTGATGGAGATTGCCGGAGTTCTTCAACTCCGGCGAACACTTTTTTTTTTATTAAAGGAAGATGAGCAAGGAGAGGAGTGAGGACGGTATTAGTTTTGGGAATGGATGGGAGTGTGAATGGGTTGCTGGTGTGCCTTCAGAGGTGAAGATACAGAGCTGGGGGCGGTGATAATGGTGGAGACGATCATGCTCCAGCAGGTGGAGACGTTGGGTATGAGAGGGATAGATGATCGGAGTTGCAGCACGTCATGGCAGCAACGTTGCAATGGAAGAGCCTAACGGCTTGGCCGTTGGGAGGGAATGGGAAGTGCAGATGCTCTCAACAATGGTGGAGGAGAAGCCGACCGGAGTTGCAGGTCTGCAACTCCGGTGATGGTATTGCAGTCCGGCTACACCGTGGTGCAGCCTTGCTGTTTTGGAGCAGCAATGGAAGAACGCCTGCTGAAGCGTGGATGAGGAGCACCGGTGATGACCCGAGTTGAAGAGATGAAGGCGCTGGCTGGAGATGTGCAGGCATTAATGGAGGTTGCCGGAGTTGCAACCTGCAACTCCGGTGATCTTGAAAATTTTTTTTTTTTGTTTGTGATCAACGGCTTGGGGAATTCAGAGGAATGGAAGAGGGGGTTGACGGCTTAGAGTGGGAAGAGAAGAGAGAGAGGGAACGTGGGGAGAAGAAGAGTAAAAAAAACGTGGAAAATGGTGGTCGGCTTCTTCTCTTCCTCTTTTTTTTTTTTTCTTTCTTTTTCTCTTGTGATCAACGGGGTGGCTAGGTGAATGAATAGAGAGAGGGAGAGGAAGTAAAGGAGAAGACGGCTAGGGTTTTTGAGGGTAGAATGTTGGGAAGAACAGCCTCCTGGGGACGGTCCAAGCTCCCATTTATATAGGAACCGTGGGTTCCCATGCTAGAAACCCACGGTTTCTAATTCCATTTCCTTTCAAAACGTGCTAGAGTTGGAGACCTTTCATAGGGACGTTTTTGTCCTTAAGAGTTTGGACGCCCAGCACTATTGCTCACCTCCCTAATCAATGCTCTCATCAGCCAAGAAAATTTGTCTTTCTTTCCTTACTTTTCATAAAAGAAATCTTTTTAAGAATGTTTTATGGGAATTTCTAATTTTGGAAAAGATATTTTCATTTGTAAGAACCCATTTTAAAATATCAAATTTTTAAAGTCATTTTTCAAAACCACTCCTATTTTTGGTAAATCACTTTCCTTCTAAAAAAATCTAATGCCACTTCATCCCTAGGAACGTTATCTCATGTGCAAGTGTGCACCGTACACCTTTCTCTATACTTGATTTGTGGCAACATTATCCTCATGGTTCAACCATTCATTGACTAGATCAAGTGGTGAGTGGGTGTGATGATGGGGTTGATGTTCGAACGGTGGAAGTAATGATTCAATGGTGATCGGATGGTAGAAGTGGATGGAGATGATCGAACGGATCATCGGACAGTGGAGATCGGCCAAGGTAGGCCGTAAGATCGAGTGATTTCGAAAGGAGGGAGGAACTGGTGGTGGATATTGAGATTAGAGAGAAAGTGAGGATTAAGAGAGAGGAAAGAGAATTTATTACAAAAATAAAGAGAAAATGCTAGTAGAGGGTCAGGAACCCTGGTCCCTGACTTGGTCTTCTACATGCTTTACCAACTGAGCAAGTCCTTGTCTTTTGTTAGTTGATAAGCTTTAATCTCCTTGGTCTCTTCTTAGAGGGTTTTTCTATCCTTCTCTCTTGGTTGTCTCTCGACTCTTTCTATCTTCCAGCTTTTTCCGTCTTTGGCCTTCATTCTCTTGTCTAAGTCCACTGGCTCTCTATGCTCTCATCAAAGGCTCTGGATGTTGATTGTGGGCCCGCATGCCATTAGTGCTCCTGCGATAGAAAAAATCGCGTAATGAGACTTTATCAGAACGACTCAATGTCTAGACTTCCAAAAATGTGTTTAATGCATGCAAATATACCATTTCGTCCAGAAAAGTGTGTTCTACGCAACAAAAGAGACTCTTACATAGAAAAGTAGATAAATAGAGTATTTTAACGTAGGAGACTGCAATAACGCTAAAAGGATAATTGCTTAAAATAAGCACTTTTGAGCGAATATCACAACCCCCAACCAGCATATTGCCAATCCTTGGCAATTAGTGCGAAATAAATGAGCTTAAAAGGGCTCTGCACATGCTGCACACTTTTTCATATTAGCTCCGGGAAAGCACCGTTCGTCAAATCATTAAATGGATGCAAAAAATAGTTACATGCTAGGGAAGAGTTGGAAAGTTTTGGCAAGACTACAGACTGATAATCATGACCCAGAATAGTCAGACTCTGCGTGTGTGTGTGCTCAACATTCTCATCATCCTACAGTAAAGATTTCCAGATCACCTCTAAGTTTTTATGCCTCGACCTCAAGTCTCTCATGTTTAGCACTCAGAATAGAATCACACAAGAAGGGTTTTCTTCTTTTCTCTCAATTTATATGTGAGGAGATATATTTAATATAAAGAGGCAAAAAGATCTCACATATGTTTTATTTGAAGGAAGGACATCTTTAATAGAAGAAGATCTCATGATTGGAATACCACTTCACTCGGGAACGTCAGATCAAACTCTATAGCTTCTCTTTCTCCAATCTCCACATTTTATGATCGTACTATCCTAGAATCAAGTAGGACTTTCCTGGGTTGTAATGAGGCTTAGGTCAGGTGTAGAGAGATAAAGGGATACAGGATTTCAAAGATCTTGAGAGGATATTGCTATTTTCTTGCATTTTTCCTGCGGCGTAACACCATTATCTGGTTCTTTTTCCTTTTTTTCGTATTTTTCTCTTTTTCTTGATATTTTTGAGACTGCTCAATTTCTTTTCAGCTCTTTTCATACTTTCTTTCCATATTTTGTTTTCAGCTTGAACCACTTTCTTTTCCTTTTGATTCTTCTTCTTTACTTTTTTTTTCACGGTACACCCATATCAGTTATTCTTTTGTCCATCTCAAAATAAGGGTAGCCAGTCATGCTTCATAGCTATACTGGATTTTAGGTTGATGGGTTTACAAAGAAAAGGCTTTTATAGAAGGGTTCAAGGGGTTTCTAGTGAAGTATAATTCAGGTGAGTAAAAAGGCTGAATGGTTCAGAAAAAATGGCCTAAATCATTTTCTAGGGTTTGCACTATCATGTATACTGTCTTAACTGGATACAGAGAAGGTTCTGTCGTAGTAATCCAATGTTGATGTCGTTCTGAGTTCCATGATCGAAGCAAAAGATAATGAGATCTCTCAACGAATATTGCGGGCATGAAGAATAGTGAGTCATTCATTGACTCATGATTATTGTATAACTCTCTGAAATGATTAAAGGCTCGAAAGCTCACTGAGTTAGGTCTCCACAATTATTCTCACAGGATCTCTAGAGTTTCAAAACTTAGGATGACTCTGATGTTGATAGTGTACAATTGTGCCAAATTTGAGTTTTTCTGAGTTTTCAAACTTGCTGTAGTCACGCCTGACTTGACTCGACACTAACTTTAAACAAAAATTGACATCCTCAATACTGACTTAACGAAGGTTTTTAGCTAATCAAAGTCAAGGTATTTGACACATTTTTGAAATTCTAGAAAACTTTTGGAGAACATCGGAAATCACCCCAAAAATAAGAAATTTTTTTTTTTTTTTTTCAAAATGAAGACATGAGTTTTGGTAAATACCCCACCCCCAACCAAAATACAGCACCGTCCTCGGTGCTCATGATCGGGACATAAAATGATGAAAAATCAGTGATGATGATGCAAAGGTTCAGGGAGGATGTTACCAAGTCGGCAGAAACTTGACAGTGTGTGGTATCTGATGATCGGAAGAATGAATGTACCTGCATTTCCAGAGATATAACAGTAATAACAATTGCATGAGACTCATGTACTCTAGGAATACCGGAATTGCCTTTCTGAAAGCGCTAAGTTTTACGTCTTCAGCCAGACATGACGGGGGTGACAGGCACCCCCAACCAAGTTGGAGCTCAGGAGACTGAGTGGATCATCAGTCGACATAGGCAGGATCAATGAGATCGATCTCAAAAGTCTGAATGAACAATACATCAAGTTCATGGAACTATTTTAGACGCTGCCCATTGACTTGAAAAGAGGAGTGATCCTTGGGATCCTCAATAGTGATTGCCCCAAAGGGTGTGACTGCTGTGACCGTATAAGGACCGGTCCACCTAGATTTCAATTTCCCAGGGAAGAGATGAAGATGGGAATTATAAAGAAGGACCTTCTGTCCTGGATGGAACTCTTTCCTGAGGATGCTCTTGTCATGTATCCACTTCATTTTTGCTTTGTAATTCTTGGACAAGTTGTAGGCATCATTTGAGTTCTTCTAACTCATTCAGTTGAAGTTTTCTCTCCTCCCCTGCAAAGTCGAGGTCGAAGTTGAGTTTCTTAATGGCCCACAGGGCACGATGTTCAATCTCTACCGGTAGATGACAAGGTTTCCCAAAGACGAGACGATAGGGAGACATATTGAATGGGGTCTTGTAGGCGGTTCTGTATGCCCATAAAGCATCAGTGAGACGAGTAGACCAGTCTTTACGTGTGGTATTGACTGTCTTCTCCAAGATCTGCTTAATCTGACGATTAGAAACCTCTACTTGACCACTAGTCTGTGGATGATAAGCTAGGGCAACCTTGTGGGTTACCCCATACTTTTTCATTAATTTCTCGAATATCTTATTGCAGAAATGGGTGCCCCCATCACTAATGATGGCCTTAGGGGCACCGAATCGGTCGAAGATGAACTCCTTTAGGAATTTGACCACCACTTTGTGGTCATTGGTCTTGGTGGGAATGGCTTCTATCCATTTGGACACATAGTCTACCGCAAGGAGAATGTATTCAAAACCATAAGAAACAGGAAAGGGGCCCATGAAGTCGATGCCCCAAATGTCAAATATTTTATCGACCTGGATGGGAGTTAGGGGCATCATGTTCCTCTGGGAGATGCGGCCTAGATGCTGACAATTAGGACAGGTTTTGCTGTAGATGTGGGCATCTTTAAATAATGTGGGCTAGTAGAATCCGCATTGCAGAACTTTTTCTGCAGTTTTCTTAGTACTGAAATGACCACCACAAGGTTGGTCATGACACGAGGACAAGATATTGAGTTGGTCCGACTCAGGGACACAGAGACGAATGATCTGGTCAGGACAGTATTTATACAAATAAGGGTCATCCCAAGAGTAGTACTTAACTCTTGCTAGGAATTGGCTTTTGTCCTGTTTTGACCAGTGTGAAGGCATTGCTTCGGTGACAAGGTAGTTGACAATGTCAGCATACCAAGGATTAACAGAGATGGCGAACAGTTGTTCATCTGGAAAGGTTTCAGGGATGGGCTGGGTGTCGAAGGATGACTCTAAAGTCAGTCTAGACAAGTGATCAGCCACTACATTCTCAGTTCCTTTCTTATCCTTAATCTCGAGGTCGAATTCCTGCAGTAAGAGAATCCATCGAATTAATCGAGGCTTGGTTTCCTTTTTCGACATGAGATAACGAAGGGCTGCATGATCAGTGTACACAACCACCTTAGTGGCTAAGAGGTACTGACGGAATTTATCAAGGGCGAAGACTACCGCCAGGAGTTCTTTCTCAGTGGTGGAGTAATTCATTTGGGCAGAGTTAAGAGTTTTGCTCGCGTAGTAGATCACGTGTGACCTTTTGTCAACTCTCTGCCCTAGAACGGCGCCTAACACGTAGCCAGAAGCATCGCACATTACCTCGAAAGGTAGAGTCCAGTCCGGGGGACGGATAATGGGCACAGTAGTGAGCTCAGATTTGAGACACTCAAATGCCTTGACACAATCAGCATTAAAGTCGAAAGGACTATCTTTAGCCAGAAGATGGGACAGAGGTCGAGCGATTTGAGAGAAGTCCTTGATGAATCGCCTATAGAATCCTCCGTGTCCCAAAAATGATCGGATGTCACGCACGGACTTAGGAATGGGCAAGGTCGAGATGATATCGATTTTAGCTTTGTCGACCTCAATGCCCTGATGGGAAATGACATGTCCTAGAACAATGCCCTTCTTCACCATGAAGTGGCATTTCTCCCAATTGAGGACAAGTCGCTTGTCTTGACAACGTTGAAGTACGAGCCCTAGATGGTTGAGACAGTCATCAAAGGATGACCCAAAGACTGAGAAGTCATCCATAAAGACTTCGAGGAATTGTTCCACCATGTCAGAGAATATGCTCATCATACACCTTTGAAAGGTCGCGGGTGCATTGCAGAGGCCAAAGGGCATGCGCTTGTAGGCAAAAGTGCCAAAGGGACAGGTGAAAGTTGTCTTCTCATGATCCTCAGGGGCGATGGGTATTTGATTATACCCTGAGTAACCATCAAGGAAGCAGTAATGGGAGTGACCTGCTAGTCTCTCCAACATCTGGTCTATGAAGGGTAAAGGAAAATGGTCCTTCCTAGTGTTGGTGTTGAGTCGTCGGTAATCGATGCAGACTCTCCACCCTTTCTTCAGTCGCTGGGTGACCATTTCCTTGTTCTCATTTTCCACAACTGTGAATCCAGCCTTTTTAGGGACGACATGAATAGGACTCACCCATTTGCTATCGGAGATGGGGTAAATGATACCCGCATCTAACAATTTAAGGACCTCATCCCGGACTACATCCTTCAAGACGGGGTTCAACCTCCTCTGGTGTTCTCGAGAGGTTTTGGATTCATCCTCGAGATAGATGTGATGTTGGCACACCGAGGGGTCTATGCCTCGAATATCATCTATAGTCCAACCTATCGCAGATTTGTGCTCGTTGAGGAACTCGAGAAGTTTCTTACGTTCACTCGCAGATAAAGTGGAAGTAATAATGACAGGGTAGGTTTCCTTAGGACCAAGATAGGCATAGGAAAGATCTGTTGGAAGTGGCTTGAGCTCCAATGGTGGAGCAGATGGAGTTGAAGTAGGTGTCACAGAAGACACGGATTGAAGAGGTTTGACTTCAGTAGGTAAAGGAAGGATAGGTTCTCTGGCCATGGTTATCAGAGGCTCGAACTCGATGAGTGGAGCGGGGATCTCTAGCAATGGAGCAGTTTCCAAAAGATCATTGAGATCAGAAATGGCTGACTCTGTTGCAAAGTCAGCTCCAAAGTGTTCTAGACACTGCTTAAGGATATCTTCGGTGGAGTCCGGGATTAGACTCTCAACGGCACACATTTCATCGGTCACTTCGCGATCGGCATCTTGTTGCATTAAACGAAAGATGTTGACCTCAGCTTTGAGGTTACCGAAAGCAATGGACATGTTTCCGTCCCGGCACCCGATGTGTGCGTTCGCGGTGGCAAGGAATGGATGGCCTAAGATGACCGGAATGCGGTTATCCGGACACGGCTCGGTGTCGAGAATGATAAAGTCCACAGGATAATAAAAGTCAGCGACTTTTACTAGGACATCTTCAATGATTCCTCTTGGAATTTTGATGGACTGATCAGCCAATTTCAGTGTGACATTGGTAGGCTTCATATCTTTCAGTCCTAACTGCTGATATACCGAGAATGGTATGAGGTTGACGCTAGCCCCTAAATCGAGCAAGGCAGTGTAGCTAAAGTTGTCTCCAATTTCACATTGGACAGTTGGGCTACCTGGATCCTTGTGTTTGATCACACTATTGCGTTGAATGAACGTGGTAGCTTTTTCGGCCAAGAAGGCAGCTTTGGGTACATGCGTACGCCGCTTAACTGTGCACAAGTCCTTGAGGAATTTGGCATAGGAGGGGATTTGCTTGATAGCAGAAAGGAATGGGATATTGATCTGGACGTCTTTAAAGACGTCTAAGATCTCTGAGAATTGCTAATCCCGCTTATCTTGGACAAGTCTGTCCGGGAAGGGGGGCTTTACTCGACAAATGGATTTGTCTTTAGCCTTAGATTTCTGCACATGGATATCTGATATTGGTGCAGAGGTAGAAGAAGCAGAGGTAGGATTGGTACTAGTTTCCTCTGTACGAGTGATGGGTGCTGGAGATGGCACTGGCGGTGGTTGGACTCCCATGTCCACAGTTTTTCCAGATCGTAGGGTGGTTACAGCTTGCACCTCCCCTTGATAGTTCTCATTCTGTCTTTGAGATTGGGATCCGATCTCATATACTGCCCCTTTGGTATTTCCTTTAGGGTTGGCAATGGGTTGGCTAGGAAAGATCCCCTTAGCTTTCTCAGCTTCTAAGTTACCTAGACGTTGCTCTAAACGAAGCATGGATTGATGTTGCTGTTGCTCTAGGCGTTGCATAGATTGAGTAATGAGTTGAGCTAGAAGGTCCTCAATACCAGGTTTGGAGACCGACTGTTGGGGGGCAGCTAATGGGAGCTGAGGCACCAATTCGCGACTCGAGCTCATCGGGGCATTATAGTTATAGGTTGGAGAATTAGTTGGGACAATCGGTTGGTTCTGAAAGGTCTGTGGGACTCTTTGCTGATTTTGAAATGTGCTCGGTTGTCCAGAGTATTGACCCTGTTGGAACTGCTGGTTCTGAGTAGATGGGTACTGATTCTGTTGGTATTGTCCCTGATTGAATTGCCTATTGGGTTGATTGAACCCAGGAGGATACATGCCCTGAGGTTGACGTGGAGGTTGAGCTTGTGGTTGAGTAGACTGAGGCCTCCAAGAGAAGTTAGGGTGGTTTCTCGTGTCCGGATGATAAGATTGACTATACGAGTTCTGAGTGGGTGGTTTATATGTGCTGAAAGCACAAACTTCTTTCTGAAGAGGATTAGACCATCCTTCATTCAAAGGACAATGGTCAGTAGTATGGGAAGGTTGCAGACAAAGGGTGCAGGATTCCATAGGGCTCTCGTGTCCCACATGCATGACTGGGGTGGATTGTTGAGTAGGCTTTTGTACTGACACAGCCAGTGCCGAGACTGACTTGCTCAACTCTTGAATGACTGATCGAAGCTCAGTATCAGCTGTAGCATCATGTCCCTTGGTTGTCCTTTGGACCGAAGTGGTTCTACTAAACTCTGAGTCAGTCGTCCAATGTTGAGAGTTTTCTCCTAACTCTCCCAAGAATTTGTATGCATCGGTCGGAGTTTGGTGTAGGAATTTTCCTTGGCACATTGACTCTACCATGGTCCGGGACTCATCAGTAAGTCCCTTATAGAAGATGTGGACAAGATTGCCCTTGTCGATGCTATGGTGGGGACACTTAGTCAGGTAGTCTTGGAATCTATCCCACGCTTCAAAAAAATTTTCATCGGACTTCTGTCGGAAGTCCTGGATGAGTTGTTTCATTTGGTTGGTCCGAGCCATGGGGTAGAATTTAGACATGAATTTGCCCACCAACTCTTTCCAACTACTGATTGAATCAGCGGGCAAGGAGTAGAGCCAATCTGAGGCTCGATCTTTGAGCGAGAATGGGAAAACTCGCAGACGCACATTGTCATCATCGAGGTTCTGATTCTTGAAAAGTACGATGACATGTTGGAATTCCCGAATATGGGAATATGGGTCTTCTCTTGGGAGACCACGAAAGGTAGGCAGCATTTGGATCGTCTGCGGCCTGATCTCAAATTGTACCGCCGTAGTAGGTGGGAGAATAATGCAAGTGGGTGGATTAGCAGAGATAGGGGCGAACGTCTCGATAAGAGGTCATTCGACTGCCATGACTACAAAGGTAGTAGAACTGGGGGAGGCGGGTGGGGAAAGAGATGGGGAAGAATTCAGTAGAGGATCCACTGTAGGTACGTGATTCTCAGATCGAACCAAACGTTTGTTCGGACGATTCCAAACGGGCATACGCGAATGAGGCAAGCTCTATACTTGGCAAAAAGTTGCCAGAGAGGAACACTATCCTAAATGATGCACACCAAGCACAGATAATCCTATTCTAAGTAATCAGGATATATTTTAGGAATTATCTTTGTTAGTTTTGGGGCTAGAGTAGATTATGACAGTGGGCGGACCACTGGTTTATCTTTTAACCGCCGGACTAACTGTTTTGCACTCAGAGGTTCTCACCAGGCTACACTCTTCAGAGCGAATCCTTTAGTACTAGCTCTAGTTAACAACAAGGCAATCCGAAGCCTAGACAGACGTGCGGCACAATGGCTGACTTAAGTACGTCCCAGACTAACCGGATTGGTCAAGTGTATAAGAAGAGTGTTCCCTCGAGTTAAGCTAGGGTTGATGCGTGTTCCTAGTCCACACGTAACTAACCGCCGAATAGTCCAAGATGCCACGTCGAGCTAAGTGTACTTGAGTAGCAGGGACTTATGGGTGTGTTAGACAACAGGGACCCGCGCTCGTGGTCTTATTTCGATTGGATGTTAAGCGGGTTCGCTTTGTGTGGATTTTTCCTCGAACACCGGGCTAATTGGCTCTACTTCTTGATTCTTTTTAATTAAATGGAGCCTTGGGATCAAATCAGTTGGAATGATGAGGTGGGTGATGAAATCCCACCAGTTTCAATTTTGGAGCTGGGTTTGCTCTCTTAGAGTTGATTGATTAACGGCCACGCCACGCAAGTCGAAGAATATGGATGCGAAAGCAAATAGACAAGCGGCAATGATGCACCCAATAACACCGTATCGCACTCAAGGCGAGGATAGAGACTTACCTCCCATGGGCCACGCCACGGGGTCTCCTCCGTGGGTTAGGGAGGGATATCCTAATGGGCTTGGGCCCGACTCCACCTCTTTGAGCTTTCGCTCCCTACCCACACTGGATCGTGTTCCTGCAAAAAAAGTTAAATTGCACGGTCTAGGTATTTGGGATTCTATTTGGAAGATCCTTGCCTTTTTAGGGTTCACAGAGCACGTATTGAATTTAGGCAAGTTTTTGAATTAATTTCCAAGTTCGAGATGGGTTAAAATTTAGGAATTCCCAGATTGGAAAATACCTAGATTGGAAAGTTTCCCGAACGGTGGAGATCTTCCAAGAAAGATTTGATTGTGAGATCCCTTACAATTTTGGGAAATTTCCCAAAATTGAAATTCTGCTAAAGTTGGGGTGTTTCCTTTTGCAGACTTTTCCAAATTCAGAAGATTTCTAAAGATAGAAATTCTTCTAAAGAGGAAACTTCTAAAAGGGGAAACCCTAATTTAGCAAAGTTTCAAGATTTTAGAATCTTTCCAAAAATCGCAAATCCTTGATTGGTGATTTCTAAAAATCTGGAGAATATAAAACCCTAATTTTTTTGAATGTTTAATTTTTAATTTTTTTTGGTAATTTCCACTTAATCTAGGGTTTCTAAAAAACCCTAGAACAAGATCTAGCAGTTATATGGAAAGCAATAAAATTCCTAAATTATTACAAATTGCACTCGGCCTTCCGAGGAATTAAAAATAGTAATTTAAAAACTGCTAAAAATCACTAAAAACAAAAAATAGAAAGTTTCCCGAAAAGGTCGGGCTGTCCAAATTGAGCAGCTTTCCGCTTCAGCAACTTTCCAATTCCGTCTTTACGTCCTTTTTCGCACTCCCGAACACCCGACCTAAGCCTCATTACAACCCAGGAAAGTCCTACTTGATTCTAGGATAGTACGATCATAAAATGTGGAGATTGGAGAAAGAGAAGCTATAGAGTTTGATCTGACGTTCCCGAGTGAAGTGGTATTCCAATCATGAGATCTTCTTCTATTAAAGATGTCCTTCCTTCAAATAAAACATATGTGAGATCTTTTTGCCTCTTTATATTAAATATATCTCCTCACATATAAATTAAGAGAAAAAGAAAGAAAAAAAAAAAAAAAAAAAAAGAGGAAGAGAAGAAGCCGACCACCATTTTCCACGTTTTTTTTACTCTTCTTCTCCCCACGTTCCCTCTCTCTCTTCTCTTCCCACTCTAAGCCGTCAACCCCCTCTTCCATTCCTCTGAATTCCCCAAGCCGTTGATCACAAACAAAAAAAAAAATTTTTCAAGATCACCGGAGTTGCAGGTTGCAACTCCGGCAACCTCCATTAACGCCTGCACATCTCCAGCCAGCGCCTTCATCTCTTCAACTCGGGTCATCACCGGTGCTCCTCATCCACGCTTCAGCAGGCGTTCTTCCATTGCTGCTCCAAAACAACAAGGCTGCACCACGGTGTAGCCGGACTGCAATACCATCACCGGAGTTGCAGACCTGCAACTCCGGTCGGCTTCTCCTCCACCATTGTTGAGAGCATCTGCACTTCCCATTCCCTCCCAACGGCCAAGCCGTTAGGCTCTTCCATTGCAACGTTGCTGCCATGACGTGCTGCAACTCCGATCATCTATCCCTCTCATACCCAACGTCTCCACCTGCTAGAGCATGATCGTCTCCACCATTATCACCGCCCCCAGCTCTGTATCTTCACCTCTGAAGGCACACCAGCAACCCATTCACACTCCCCTCCATTCCCAAAACTAATACCGTCCTCACTCCTCTCCTTGCTCATCTTCCTTTAATAAAAAAAAAAAGTGTTCGCCGGAGTTGAAGAACTCCGGCAATCTCCATCAACTCCGGCCACCTGTTGCTGATCACCTACCTCTTCCCCCTCTCGCTAGCAGCCACCACGAAGACCACTCTCGTCGCCACTTTCTCTTCCTCTCCACGGTGCTGCTACACCACCTGCACTCCATAAACCAGCAACCACGTACGCCCTCCATCTCGCTAGCGCCCTATCCATCCTCCACCAACTCCCACGATCCATCCCTTGCACCACCATGATCGCCAACCTGCTGCTATTCAAGGCGTCACAATCACCACTGCCTTGCACAACCGCACAACCGCCTAAAACTCCTTCACCAATCA
Source organism: Euptelea pleiosperma (assembly GCA_035048495.1). Taxonomy (NCBI): domain Eukaryota; kingdom Viridiplantae; phylum Streptophyta; class Magnoliopsida; order Ranunculales; family Eupteleaceae; genus Euptelea; species Euptelea pleiosperma. The sequence continues at coordinate 20,533,152 of CM068547.1, forward strand.
CCACGCACCATAAGAAGCTAGATCATCTCCTCTTCTAGACCGTGGGCTCTCTCCAAGAGCTCCATAGACCTACTCGGTTGCTGCCATCTCCCTTGATCTCCATAGTGCTACCCTCTTCCATTGGGTAGGTTGAATGGTAAGTCTAACTTTCTCTCTCCCCCATAGTTTCTCTCTCTAGGATACCCTTCTTTGATATTTCTCTCTCTACTTTTACTCATTTCTCTCTCTTTGATATTACAAATATTATTGAGATTAAGGTTTCCGTAACCAACGACGCGGAAAAATCCTACTTTCAAATATTACGGAAACCCTAATCTCAATAATATTTGTAATTTTTATCCGATTATCCTGCAAAATTGACAGATTTGTATAGGGATTCGTGTCGGATGTCGATCCGCACTCGGGGTTAGTTCGTGCGACTCATGAACATGAAATAACAGATTTATCTCAAAAATTGTGGTGGGGTGAGAATGGTGAAGCGATTTAAAACATGCTTAGTGATTTTTAGAGAGAGAAATTGCCACAAACAACAGAAAACACAAAAGTAAACTAACAAATGCAAAAATAACAATTTTATTCATCCTCAATGAGTCTTACAAAATTAAATTAAATTCAAAAATAATCTAGAAAGCCATAAAAATTAGAGAGAGAAATGAGAAAAAGTATAGAGAGAAATATCAAAGAAGGGTATCCTAGAGAGAGAAACTATGGGGGAGAGAGAAAGTTAGACTTACCATTCAACCTACCCAATGGAAGAGGGTAGCACTATGGAGATCAAGGGAGATGGCAGCAACCGAGTAGGTCTATGGAGCTCTTGGAGAGAGCCCACGGTCTAGAAGAGGAGATGATCTAGCTTCCTATGGTGCGTGGTGATTGGTGAAGGAGTTTTAGGCGGTTGTGCAAGGCAGTGGTGATTGTGACGCCTTGAATAGCAGCAGGTTGGCGATCATGGTGGTGCAAGGGATGGATCGTGGGAGTTGGTGGAGGATGGATAGGGCGCTAGCGAGATGGAAGGCGTACGTGGTTGCTGGTTTATGGAGTGCAGGTGGTGCAGCAGCACCGTGGAGAGGAAGAGAAAGTGGCGATGAGAGTGGTCTTCGTGGTGGCTGCTAGCGAGAGGGGGAAGAGGTAGGTGATCAGCAATAGGTGGCCGGAGTTGATGGAGATTGCCGGAGTTCTTCAACTCCGGCGAACACTTTTTTTTTTTATTAAAGGAAGATGAGCAAGGAGAGGAGTGAGGACGGTATTAGTTTTGGGAATGGATGGGAGTGTGAATGGGTTGCTGGTGTGCCTTCAGAGGTGAAGATACAGAGCTGGGGGCGGTGATAATGGTGGAGACGATCATGCTCCAGCAGGTGGAGACGTTGGGTATGAGAGGGATAGATGATCGGAGTTGCAGCACGTCATGGCAGCAACGTTGCAATGGAAAAGCCTAACGGCTTGGCCGTTGGGAGGGAATGGGAAGTGCAGATGCTCTCAACAATGGTGGAGGAGAAGCCGACCGGAGTTGCAGGTCTGCAACTCCGGTGATGGTATTGCAGTCCGGCTACACCGTGGTGCAGCCTTGCTGTTTTGGAGCAGCAATGGAAGAACGCCTGCTGAAGCGTGGATGAGGAGCACCGGTGATGACCCGAGTTGAAGAGATGAAGGCGCTGGCTGGAGATGTGCAGGCGTTAATGGAGGTTGCCGGAGTTGCAACCTGCAACTCCGGTGATCTTGAAAATTTTTTTTTTTTGTTTGTGATCAACGGCTTGGGGAATTCAGAGGAATGGAAGAGGGGGTTGACGGCTTAGAGTGGGAAGAGAAGAGAGAGAGGGAACGTGGGGAGAAGAAGAGTAAAAAAAACGTGGAAAATGGTGGTTGATATTCGCTCAAAAGTGCTTATTTTAAGCAATTATCCTTTTAGCGTTATTGCATTCTCCTACGTAAAATACTCTATTTACCTACTTTTCTACGTAAGAGTCTCTTCTGTTGCGTAGAACACACTTTTCTGGACGAAATGGTATATTTGCATGCATTAAACACATTTTCAGAAATCTAGATATTAAGCCGTTCTGATAAAGTCTCATTACGCGCTTCTTCTGTCGCAGGAAACCCCGATGGGATGATTCTCGAGACTTGCGGGCCTAGGTCGATCATGAAAGCCCATTATCAAAGCTTAAAGAGCCAACAGGCTATGACTAGAAGATATGGGCCAAATACGGGTTGAAAAAGAGGATCGAAGAGCTGGCCCAAGGAACCACGAGAGCGGGAGAGCTGATAACCAAGAGAAGGACCAAAGCATTTAAAGCCACATCAAATGATGGCCTGCTCTACTGGCAAAGCTCAAGTGAAGAACATTGGAAAACCAGGGTTCATGACCCTCTGCCAATACTTTTTCTGATATTTTCTCTCTCATCTCTCCTTATTTTCTCTCTCTTCATTTCTCGGTCCTCGAATCTATTGACTTAACCCTAGACCTCCTGCTCATTGGCTCTGTCTCATCTCCCTTAGCTTTCTGACCGTTGGATCTTCTGTCACGCCCCAAATCCGGATACCCAAATACGACCCAAAAATCCGTGGATCGACCCGTACCCGAACCCAGAGGTGATCCATGAATGTCCCCTAGTGGTCCAATTAGGTCAATTAGACTACTAAGGTTCATTCGAAAACCCACTAAGAAGAAAAGAAAAAAAAAAAAAAGAGTAGATGTAGGAAACAAATAATTTAAATAATTTATAATTCAAATAATTCAATCAATCAACTAAATATAAAGAGATGGAAGTGAGAACATACTCTCAATCAAAGGCTTACATGCCCGTGAAAATAAATAAATAATGTTATAAAATAATCAAATACAACTTTCTAAAGTATGGGATCGACTCTCAAATCCTCGTCGATCTCTTCGAATGCACCGGAGTCCTTCGTCTCAAAATCATCTCACGTACCCGGCTCCTCAAAATCTGAAAATAGTATCGGTGTAGCACCGTGAGCCGAGGCCCAGTAATACAACAGTGTGCATGGTATGATATCATACTATACAAGTTTTTAACCAAGGTATGCATCATCAATCGTATAATAAGGATGACATGAATATGATGGTGAATGCAAGTGAGTACGGGATGCAAATGCAACTAGTACCCATAACCACATAGGGTCTCCATCTCCTTCCCGCACTGGGAGCGGTCTCATCGACCCATCTGCAGGATATAATAACGTCTGGGGCCTTTCACCCTAGGGTACCGAACCCTGATTAATTGATAAAACCAATATAAACGTATATAATATACTTCAACCCCGTTCCCTTATGCACCCCTTATATGAAATGACGTGATGATCATGGTATGACAACAAGATGTACTAGGGTTACATGACATAAGCACACATGTATTTAACATTTAAATAAGAATACAAAATGAACCAATGATCATTAAGAATAATAATATAGGAACGAAGTAGGGTTAACCATGAATAACATGTAACAATCACCGAAGCTCACGATCAACACGGATGAATAATATAAGTGGAAATCACAAGACAATCCAACACACCATGGCCGAACCCTATGAGGGATCCATGACATAAGGTCGAACCCTAAAGAGGGATCCAAGACACTTGGCCGAACCCTATGAGGGATCCAAGACACATGGGTGGGATCCCCATGCATACAAGTATAGGTCAAACCATCTAGGTATAATAGTCAATAAGACATGACCAAAGATCATAATCAACATTGATGAATAATATAAGTGAAAATCGCAAGAAAATCCAACACGCCATGGCCGAACTCTATGAGGGATCCATGACACAAGGTCGAACCCTAAAGAAGGATCCAAGACACTTGGCCGAACCCTATGAGAGATCCAAGACACATGGGTGGGATCCCCATGCATACAAGTATAGGTCAAACCATCTAGGGTTTAGTCAAACAACAAGGTTAAAGCCTTAATAGTTAATAATCATGACCGAACCACGAACAATTAATAGGTTTTTATAAAAAATGTACTGCATTATAAAAATCATAACTAAATAAATATGAATTAGAAAAATATAAACTCAATAGATTTTAAAAACTAGATTCACAGAGGTTTTAGAAAAAATAAATAGAAAAATATTCAGATTCAAAATATAGGTCAAAACTCTTAATTAATTGGGCCGGACAGAATTCGAGATACAGAAAAGTCCTGCACATTTAAAAACTCATAACTTAATCAATATATATCGGAAAAATACAAACTCAAGGGTTCTAGAAACTAAATTGATAGAGGTATCTATCAAAAATAATAAAAAAAATATTTAGATTAAAAATATAGATCGAAATCTCAAGTGAAGTGGACCGTGTAAAATCTGAAATTCTGAGTTTTACAGAAAAGTCCAGCACGTTTGAAAAATCATAACTTAATCAATACAGATTAAAAAAATATAAGCTCAAAGGTTCTAGAAACTAGATTGATAAAGGTATCTGTGAAAAATAATTATAAAAATATTTGATTAAAAATATGGATCGAAATCTCAGGTAAATTAGACCGTATAACATCTAGAATTCTGGGTTTTATAGAAAAGTCGAGCACGTTTGAAAAATCATAACTTAATCAATACAAATCAGAAAAATATAAACTCAAAGGTTCTAGAAATTAGATTGATATAGGTATCCATGAAAAATAATTAGAAAAATATTTAGGTTAAAAATATAGATCGAAATCCCAAGTGAATCGGACCGTGTAAAATCTGAAATTCTAGGTTTTTTGGTAAAGTCATACAACTTAGAAAATTCATAACTTAATCAATAAAAATCAGAAAAATACAAACTAAACGGTTTTGGAAAATAGATTTAAAAAGGTATTTAGAAAAAAATAATATAAAAATATTTAAATCATAAAAGTACAACAAAAATGATAAGAACATAGTCATCCGTTATAGGTACAAAATAGACCATGGCCAAACCCATCATGGTGGCCCAAAACAAAGATCAACCCAATAAGAATATAGTAAATATTATTAAAATTAATTTATAATGAGTATCAACCATTATCTAATGAAAGAAAAATAAATCTTGAAGAAAAACAAGTATAGGATGGATCAAGCGCACTTACCTTAAGGTTTCTTGAACTTTAATGAAAATCAAAAGTTTCTTCAAATTTGAAAGTTGTCGGATCGTCCTCTCCTCGGAGTATGTTCTTCAAATCGGAGTCCCCGTCAATTCTCCCTTCTTGCTCGAGTGCGATCAGTGCCCGGATGAAGGTTTAATGGAGCTTTCTCTATTCTTCAATGGTGTTGGGTTTTGTGAAAGCTTCTAAAGCTTTAGGATTTTTTATAAATAGGTTTAGGGAAGGATTAGGGTTTCTATTTTAGTAAAAATCGTAACTATCAAAGGGATGACTTTTTCAACCCTCAAAAACTTATATTTTACACTACTAATGGGTTAGAAATGGGCCCAAGGCCCATATACATCAATTAGGCTCATTTAAGAATATTATTAAGCCCAAAAGACCTTTAGATTGGCCATACGGCCCACCCAACACTCATAACACAAATAATTATAAATTAATTCAATCAAACTATATTATATAATTTAAAAGTTCATACAATAAGGTATTGACACATGTCACACACATAAATCACAAAAACGTTCAAAACCCTAGAAAAGTGTCAAATGACATTGGAATGACCCGAAAGTGATTTGCGGGTCCCACGCTCCTATTAAATAAATAAAATATAATTAAATATTATTTTTGAAAAATATGCCGAATGGTAGGAAGTTCAAAAATTATAAAAATACTGTTTTTGTCAAAATCTCTCAAAATCTTCCATTAGAGTTTTTATGTCTTAGAAAAGCTTCTAAATTTCACAGATAAGTTGATAAGGATAAAATAAGAATATTTTTGGAGTCTCGGGCCCACAAAATAATTTTTTTAATAAAAGTTCTGGAATATTAGTTGCAGCAAGAAAAAGTCCCCTGCAAGTTATGATTCATTATTCTTAGCAGGAATTTTGCCCTAAAGAATGAATTTCAAAAATAGCAGGTTTTTCAAAGTTGTCAGAATGAAATCAAATTAAATACACATACTCATACATGATATTAAACAATAAAAATAATAATAAGAGTCTGAAAAAGTTTCAGGTTTTCATTATTAGGTGAATTTACCATAATACCCTAGAACGAAAGTTCGGGGTATTACAATCTACCCCCCTTAAAGAAAATTTCGTCCCCGAAATTCGAACCCACTCAAAGAAATTCTCAACCTAGTCTGTCACATCTGATTAGTCAACTAATCAATTCAGGCAAACCTAGTTAGATTGGTTGACAAACTTTATAGCTACACACAGTCAGATTGGTCAACTTAATCAATATAGTAAACCTAGCCAAACTGGTCATCTACATCAATCTAGTCCAATCCAGTCAAGTTAGTCATCTACGTCTAGTCAACTTAACTATGCTGGTCAAACTAGTCAATATAGTCAACCTTAGTCAAACTGGTAAACTTGATCAATCTAATCGACCTAATCAGCTGGTAAAACTAATAAATCTATCTTCCACTCAAATTGGTCATGCTAGTCAACTGGCCTACTAGTCAAAATAGTCAGACTGTCCAATTAAGATCATCTGAGGGTATAATTCTGTCAACATACCATTCTGCCACGATCTCCTTGATAAGGTATGACAGTGTTAGGTTTTGCGACATTGTCAAACATAACATAAAATTAAGTATTATAATAATATACTTACAAACAATAATACACAATCACTATTTATAAGTATTACAAACAATCAGAGTGCTCTAGATTATAGTGTTTCTAATGTATATACTAAAAAAGGTCACGGTCTCTATAACCAGAATGGACACATTAACCAGATCCCCTAATGGTCTCAATTCCGTGGGTCCTTAGGGTACTCTACTGACTGTGCTCTAATATCATTCTATCATACACAACTCAATTATGCATAGACCCATTACACACAAATCCCTAGGTGTCTGAAGCCTAAGCTCTGATACCACTCTGTCACGCCCCAAATCCGGATACCCAAATACGACCCAAAAATCCGTGGATCGACCCGTACCCGAACCCAGAGGTGATCCATGAATGTCCCCTAGTGGTCCAATTAGGTCAATTAGACTACTAAGGTTCATTCGAAAACCCACTAAGAAGAAAAGAAAAAAAAAAAAAAGAGTAGATGTAGGAAACAAATAATTTAAATAATTTATAATTCAAATAATTCAATCAATCAACTAAATATAAAGAGATGGAAGTGAGAACATACTCTCAATCAAAGGCTTACATGCCCGTGAAAATAAATAAATAATGTTATAAAATAATCAAATACAACTTTCTAAAGTATGGGATCGACTCTCAAATCCTCGTCGATCTCTTCGAATGCACCGGAGTCCTTCGTCTCAAAATCATCTCACGTACCCGGCTCCTCAAAATCTGAAAATAGTATCGGTGTAGCACCGTGAGCCGAGGCCCAGTAATACAACAGTGTGCATGGTATGATATCATACTATACAAGTTTTTAACCAAGGTATGCATCATCAATCGTATAATAAGGATGACATGAATATGATGGTGAATGCAAGTGAGTACGGGATGCAAATGCAACTAGTACCCATAACCACATAGGGTCTCCATCTCCTTCCCGCACTGGGAGCGGTCTCATCGACCCATCTGCAGGATATAATAACGTCTGGGGCCTTTCACCCTAGGGTACCGAACCCTGATTAATTGATAAAACCAATATAAACGTATATAATATACTTCAACCCCGTTCCCTTATGCACCCCTTATATGAAATGACGTGATGATCATGGTATGACAACAAGATGTACTAGGGTTACATGACATAAGCACACATGTATTTAACATTTAAATAAGAATACAAAATGAACCAATGATCATTAAGAATAATAATATAGGAACGAAGTAGGGTTAACCATGAATAACATGTAACAATCACCGAAGCTCACGATCAACACGGATGAATAATATAAGTGGAAATCACAAGACAATCCAACACACCATGGCCGAACCCTATGAGGGATCCATGACATAAGGTCGAACCCTAAAGAGGGATCCAAGACACTTGGCCGAACCCTATGAGGGATCCAAGACACATGGGTGGGATCCCCATGCATACAAGTATAGGTCAAACCATCTAGGTATAATAGTCAATAAGACATGACCAAAGATCATAATCAACATTGATGAATAATATAAGTGAAAATCGCAAGAAAATCCAACACGCCATGGCCGAACTCCATGAGGGATCCATGACACAAGGTCGAACCCTAAAGAAGGATCCAAGACACTTGGCCGAACCCTATGAGAGATCCAAGACACATGGGTGGGATCCCCATGCATACAAGTATAGGTCAAACCATCTAGGGTTTAGTCAAACAACAAGGTTAAAGCCTTAATAGTTAATAATCATGACCGAACCACGAACAATTAATAGGTTTTTATAAAAAATGTACTGCATTATAAAAATCATAACTAAATAAATATGAATTAGAAAAATATAAACTCAATAGATTTTAAAAACTAGATTCACAGAGGTTTTAGAAAAAATAAATAGAAAAATATTCAGATTCAAAATATAGGTCAAAACTCTTAATTAATTGGGCCGGACAGAATTCGAGATACAGAAAAGTCCTGCACATTTAAAAACTCATAACTTAATCAATATATATCGGAAAAATACAAACTCAAGGGTTCTAGAAACTAAATTGATAGAGGTATCTATCAAAAATAATAAAAAAAATATTTAGATTAAAAATATAGATCGAAATCTCAAGTGAAGTGGACCGTGTAAAATCTGAAATTCTGAGTTTTACAGAAAAGTCCAGCACGTTTGAAAAATCATAACTTAATCAATACAGATTAAAAAAATATAAGCTCAAAGGTTCTAGAAACTAGATTGATAAAGGTATCTGTGAAAAATAATTATAAAAATATTTGATTAAAAATATGGATCGAAATCTCAGGTAAATTAGACCGTATAACATCTAGAATTCTGGGTTTTACAGAAAAGTCGAGCACGTTTGAAAAATCATAACTTAATCAATACAAATCAGAAAAATATAAACTCAAAGGTTCTAGAAATTAGATTGATATAGGTATCCATGAAAAATAATTAGAAAAATATTTAGGTTAAAAATATAGATCGAAATCCCAAGTGAATCGGACCGTGTAAAATCTGAAATTCTAGGTTTTTTGGTAAAGTCATACAACTTAGAAAATTCATAACTTAATCAATAAAAATCAGAAAAATACAAACTAAACGGTTTTGGAAAATAGATTTAAAAAGGTATTTAGAAAAAAATAATATAAAAATATTTAAATCATAAAAGTACAACAAAAATGATAAGAACATAGTCATCCGTTATAGGTACAAAATAGACCATGGCCAAACCCATCATGGTGGCCCAAAACAAAGATCAACCCAATAAGAATATAGTAAATATTATTAAAATTAATTTATAATGAGTATCAACCATTATCTAATGAAAGAAAAATAAATCTTGAAGAAAAACAAGTATAGGATGGATCAAGCGCACTTACCTTAAGGTTTCTTGAACTTTAATGAAAATCAAAAGTTTCTTCAAATTTGAAAGTTGTCGGATCGTCCTCTCCTCGGAGTATGTTCTTCAAATCGGAGTCCCCGTCAATTCTCCCTTCTTGCTCGAGTGCGATCAGTGCCCGGATGAAGGTTTAATGGAGCTTTCTCTATTCTTCAATGGTGTTGGGTTTTGTGAAAGCTTCTAAAGCTTTAGGATTTTTTATAAATAGGTTTAGGGAAGGATTAGGGTTTCTATTTTAGTAAAAATCGTAACTATCAAAGGGATGACTTTTTCAACCCTCAAAAACTTATATTTTACACTACTAATGGGTTAGAAATGGGCCCAAGGCCCATATACATCAATTAGGCTCATTTAAGAATATTATTAAGCCCAAAAGACCTTTAGATTGGCCATACGGCCCACCCAACACTCATAACACAAATAATTATAAATTAATTCAATCAAACTATATTATATAATTTAAAAGTTCATACAATAAGGTATTGACACATGTCACACACATAAATCACAAAAACGTTCAAAACCCTAGAAAAGTGTCAAATGACATTGGAATGACCCGAAAGTGATTTGCGGGTCCCACGCTCCTATTAAATAAATAAAATATAATTAAATATTATTTTTGAAAAATATGCCGAATGGTAGGAAGTTCAAAAATTATAAAAATACTGTTTTTGTCAAAATCTCTCAAAATCTTCCATTAGAGTTTTTATGTCTTAGAAAAGCTTCTAAATTTCACAGATAAGTTGATAAGGATAAAATAAGAATATTTTTGGAGTCTCGGGCCCACAAAATAATTTTTTTAATAAAAGTTCTGGAATATTAGTTGCAGCAAGAAAAAGTCCCCTGCAAGTTATGATTCATTATTCTTAGCAGGAATTTTGCCCTAAAGAATGAATTTCAAAAATAGCAGGTTTTTCAAAGTTGTCAGAATGAAATCAAATTAAATACACATACTCATACATGATATTAAACAATAAAAATAATAATAAGAGTCTGAAAAAGTTTCAGGTTTTCATTATTAGGTGAATTTACCATAATACCCTAGAACGAAAGTTCGGGGTATTACAATCTACCCCCCTTAAAGAAAATTTCGTCCCCGAAATTCGAACCCACTCAAAGAAATTCTCAACCTAGTCTGTCACATCTGATTAGTCAACTAATCAATTCAGGCAAACCTAGTTAGATTGGTTGACAAACTTTATAGCTACACACAGTCAGATTGGTCAACTTAATCAATATAGTAAACCTAGCCAAACTGGTCATCTACATCAATCTAGTCCAATCCAGTCAAGTTAGTCATCTACGTCTAGTCAACTTAACTATGCTGGTCAAACTAGTCAATATAGTCAACCTTAGTCAAACTGGTAAACTTGATCAATCTAATCGACCTAATCAGCTGGTAAAACTAATAAATCTATCTTCCACTCAAATTGGTCATGCTAGTCAACTGGCCTACTAGTCAAAATAGTCAGACTGTCCAATTAAGATCATCTGAGGGTATAATTCTGTCAACATACCATTCTGCCACGATCTCCTTGATAAGGTATGACAGTGTTAGGTTTTGCGACATTGTCAAACATAACATAAAATTAAGTATTATAATAATATACTTACAAACAATAATACACAATCACTATTTATAAGTATTACAAACAATCAGAGTGCTCTAGATTATAGTGTTTCTAATGTATATACTAAAAAAGGTCACGGTCTCTATAACCAGAATGGACACATTAACCAGATCCCCTAATGGTCTCAATTCCGTGGGTCCTTAGGGTACTCTACTGACTGTGCTCTAATATCATTCTATCATACACAACTCAATTATGCATAGACCCATTACACACAAATCCCTAGGTGTCTGAAGCCTAAGCTCTGATACCACTCTGTCACGCCCCAAATCCGGATACCCAAATACGACCCAAAAATCCGTGGATCGACCCGTACCCGAACCCAGAGGTGATCCATGAATGTCCCCTAGTGGTCCAATTAGGTCAATTAGACTACTAAGGTTCATTCGAAAACCCACTAAGAAGAAAAGAAAAAAAAAAAAAAGAGTAGATGTAGGAAACAAATAATTTAAATAATTTATAATTCAAATAATTCAATCAATCAACTAAATATAAAGAGATGGAAGTGAGAACATACTCTCAATCAAAGGCTTACATGCCCGTGAAAATAAATAAATAATGTTATAAAATAATCAAATACAACTTTCTAAAGTATGGGATCGACTCTCAAATCCTCGTCGATCTCTTCGAATGCACCGGAGTCCTTCGTCTCAAAATCATCTCACGTACCCGGCTCCTCAAAATCTGAAAATAGTATCGGTGTAGCACCGTGAGCCGAGGCCCAGTAATACAACAGTGTGCATGGTATGATATCATACTATACAAGTTTTTAACCAAGGTATGCATCATCAATCGTATAATAAGGATGACATGAATATGATGGTGAATGCAAGTGAGTACGGGATGCAAATGCAACTAGTACCCATAACCACATAGGGTCTCCATCTCCTTCCCGCACTGGGAGCGGTCTCATCGACCCATCTGCAGGATATAATAACGTCTGGGGCCTTTCACCCTAGGGTACCGAACCCTGATTAATTGATAAAACCAATATAAACGTATATAATATACTTCAACCCCGTTCCCTTATGCACCCCTTATATGAAATGACGTGATGATCATGGTATGACAACAAGATGTACTAGGGTTACATGACATAAGCACACATGTATTTAACATTTAAATAAGAATACAAAATGAACCAATGATCATTAAGAATAATAATATAGGAACGAAGTAGGGTTAACCATGAATAACATGTAACAATCACCGAAGCTCACGATCAACACGGATGAATAATATAAGTGGAAATCACAAGACAATCCAACACACCATGGCCGAACCCTATGAGGGATCCATGACATAAGGTCGAACCCTAAAGAGGGATCCAAGACACTTGGCCGAACCCTATGAGGGATCCAAGACACATGGGTGGGATCCCCATGCATACAAGTATAGGTCAAACCATCTAGGTATAATAGTCAATAAGACATGACCAAAGATCATAATCAACATTGATGAATAATATAAGTGAAAATCGCAAGAAAATCCAACACGCCATGGCCGAACTCCATGAGGGATCCATGACACAAGGTCGAACCCTAAAGAAGGATCCAAGACACTTGGCCGAACCCTATGAGAGATCCAAGACACATGGGTGGGATCCCCATGCATACAAGTATAGGTCAAACCATCTAGGGTTTAGTCAAACAACAAGGTTAAAGCCTTAATAGTTAATAATCATGACCGAACCACGAACAATTAATAGGTTTTTATAAAAAATGTACTGCATTATAAAAATCATAACTAAATAAATATGAATTAGAAAAATATAAACTCAATAGATTTTAAAAACTAGATTCACAGAGGTTTTAGAAAAAATAAATAGAAAAATATTCAGATTCAAAATATAGGTCAAAACTCTTAATTAATTGGGCCGGACAGAATTCGAGATACAGAAAAGTCCTGCACATTTAAAAACTCATAACTTAATCAATATATATCGGAAAAATACAAACTCAAGGGTTCTAGAAACTAAATTGATAGAGGTATCTATCAAAAATAATAAAAAAAATATTTAGATTAAAAATATAGATCGAAATCTCAAGTGAAGTGGACCGTGTAAAATCTGAAATTCTGAGTTTTACAGAAAAGTCCAGCACGTTTGAAAAATCATAACTTAATCAATACAGATTAAAAAAATATAAGCTCAAAGGTTCTAGAAACTAGATTGATAAAGGTATCTGTGAAAAATAATTATAAAAATATTTGATTAAAAATATGGATCGAAATCTCAGGTAAATTAGACCGTATAACATCTAGAATTCTGGGTTTTACAGAAAAGTCGAGCACGTTTGAAAAATCATAACTTAATCAATACAAATCAGAAAAATATAAACTCAAAGGTTCTAGAAATTAGATTGATATAGGTATCCATGAAAAATAATTAGAAAAATATTTAGGTTAAAAATATAGATCGAAATCCCAAGTGAATCGGACCGTGTAAAATCTGAAATTCTAGGTTTTTTGGTAAAGTCATACAACTTAGAAAATTCATAACTTAATCAATAAAAATCAGAAAAATACAAACTAAACGGTTTTGGAAAATAGATTTAAAAAGGTATTTAGAAAAAAATAATATAAAAATATTTAAATCATAAAAGTACAACAAAAATGATAAGAACATAGTCATCCGTTATAGGTACAAAATAGACCATGGCCAAACCCATCATGGTGGCCCAAAACAAAGATCAACCCAATAAGAATATAGTAAATATTATTAAAATTAATTTATAATGAGTATCAACCATTATCTAATGAAAGAAAAATAAATCTTGAAGAAAAACAAGTATAGGATGGATCAAGCGCACTTACCTTAAGGTTTCTTGAACTTTAATGAAAATCAAAAGTTTCTTCAAATTTGAAAGTTGTCGGATCGTCCTCTCCTCGGAGTATGTTCTTCAAATCGGAGTCCCCGTCAATTCTCCCTTCTTGCTCGAGTGCGATCAGTGCCCGGATGAAGGTTTAATGGAGCTTTCTCTATTCTTCAATGGTGTTGGGTTTTGTGAAAGCTTCTAAAGCTTTAGGATTTTTTATAAATAGGTTTAGGGAAGGATTAGGGTTTCTATTTTAGTAAAAATCGTAACTATCAAAGGGATGACTTTTTCAACCCTCAAAAACTTATATTTTACACTACTAATGGGTTAGAAATGGGCCCAAGGCCCATATACATCAATTAGGCTCATTTAAGAATATTATTAAGCCCAAAAGACCTTTAGATTGGCCATACGGCCCACCCAACACTCATAACACAAATAATTATAAATTAATTCAATCAAACTATATTATATAATTTAAAAGTTCATACAATAAGGTATTGACACATGTCACACACATAAATCACAAAAACGTTCAAAACCCTAAAAAAGTGTCAAATGACATTGGAATGACCCGAAAGTGATTTGCGGGTCCCACGCTCCTATTAAATAAATAAAATATAATTAAATATTATTTTTGAAAAATATGCCGAATGGTAGGAAGTTCAAAAATTATAAAAATACTGTTTTTGTCAAAATCTCTCAAAATCTTCCATTAGAGTTTTTATGTCTTAGAAAAGCTTCTAAATTTCACAGATAAGTTGATAAGGATAAAATAAGAATATTTTTGGAGTCTCGGGCCCACAAAATAATTTTTTTAATAAAAGTTCTGGAATATTAGTTGCAGCAAGAAAAAAGTCCCCTGCAAGTTATGATTCATTATTCTTAGCAGGAATTTTGCCCTAAAGAATGAATTTCAAAAATAGCAGGTTTTTCAAAGTTGTCAGAATGAAATCAAATTAAATACACATACTCATACATGATATTAAACAATAAAAATAATAATAAGAGTCTGAAAAAGTTTCAGGTTTTCATTATTAGGTGAATTTACCATAATACCCTAGAACGAAAGTTCGGGGTATTACATCTTCCATCGGGCCGTTGAATCTCTATAGATCGCCATGTGATCTATCAATTCTATGCATCCGACCATCCGATCATGCTACTGATCAGTCAATCATCCATCCTATCAACCACCCGATCTCCAGTGTAAAATATCAGTCCCTAAGGCAGGTTTGATTGTAGAGTAATGCCTCAGATTATTGATCGTGGCTGAGAGCGTAGAGCTCGATTTCCGAAGAAAAGAAAATACATCTTTCCTTGATGGGTATTTCAAGGGGAAAAATGCATTTTTCTCCCCTGGCAACCAAACGCACCCTAACCCACATCCATCGAGCCCAGTGGCCCACTATCCTTCTCACCTACCTTCTGGCCCATGGCCGATGCACTCTGGGCCCACGATTTTGAGCATTCCCATTGGCCAACCACTGGCCGACTCGTGGCGTCATCCCTCGGCCAACCACTGGCCAACACGTGGCATCAGCTTTTGGCCTGGTGGTCATGGCCAAATAGCCCACGAGCCCAAGCCCGTAACCCACATCACTTTTCAAAAATAAAAATTAAAATAAAAAAATAAAAAATGAAAAAAAAAAAAATTTGAATTTTTTTAGAAACCGTGAGTTTCTAAGTGTAGAAACCCACGGTTTCTACTTAAGGGGAGGGTTGAAAAGCCCTCAATCTCTCTCTTGCTCCTGCTATTTTTTTTTTCCTCTTGCTTCCTCTTCTGCTCCGCCCCTTCATCTCCGGCGAGCCACCACCGGACTGGTTCGCCGGCCTCTTCTTCTTCTTCTTCTTCTTCTTCTTCTTCTTCTTCTTCTTCTTCTTCTTCTTCTTCTTCTTCTTCTTCTTCTTCTTCTTCTTCTTCTCCTCCTCTTCGTCTTCTTCGTCTTCTTCTTTGTCTGCACCGTCGCCGGAGTTGCAGACAGCAACTCCGGTCGTCTTCGTCACCACCACGAACAGCACCCCTTTCTTCCCCCTTTCTTTCCCCCTTCTTCTCCTCTTCCTCCTCCTCTTCCTTCTCCTTCTTCTTCTCTTTCTTCTGGCTTCTCTTCTTCTTCTTCCTCTTCTCTTCTTCTATTTTTTTCCTTACCGGAGTTGCAGGTCTGCAACTCCGGTGTTCATGGTGTTGACACCAGCAGCACGCTAATCGCTCCTACCGGTCCATCTTTTTCCATTCTCTCTCTTCACGGTGCTTTCCCTTGCACCACCAGCAGCTACTACACCCTCCACTGCCAGCCGGATTGGCTCTTCTCATTTAAGCTCCACCGCCTGCAACTAACGGACTGGTTTTGAGCCAGTCATCACCGGTCAACCGTGGCTCCAACCACGTCAACACCAGCCTAAAACGAACGGACTGCAAGCTTGCAGTCCGTGCTGCCCATTTCCCCCACCGCATGAGTTGCAGACCATCTCCTTCGTCGTCTTCACCACCACGTCTGCAACTCCGGGCGTACTAGCCACAACAACACCAGCCCATGAGCACCGCCGCCCTCCTTCTTCTTCTCTCTTTTCCGATCACCAGCGCACCTCCTGCGCATACCGCCTAGAGCTCCACCACAACTTCACCACCCCTTCCCTTCTCCTTCATCACCTCGTCAACCTACAACACCTATCCATCCTTAGAGGAACCCACGAGCTCATCCCTCTAACCGATGCCTTGCAAGCTGGTCTACCTGGGATCGAACATCACCACCGGTACTCTTCTCCACCACATGCAAATCTTCTCCAAGAATCACAAAGGGTACCAACTCTTGGGCCGAACAACTCCTGTGATGGGTTAGTATGTCAAGGGTAAACCATTCTCTCTCATCTTTCTCTCTCTCCATGTTCATCTATTTTTCTCCCTCTCTTTCTCTTTTTATCTCTCTATTTCTCTCTCTCTCTCTAGACCTCTCTCTAGGATTAGATTTCTCTCTTCTTCTACCACTTTCTCTCTCTCTTTAACATTTTTCCAACTTTCTCTCTCTAGTTTCTCTCTCTCTAAACCTCTTTCTCTCTCTACATCCCTCTCTTATTAAAATGCTTTCTAGTTTAGTTATTTTGTTAGATTTTTGCTGTAAAAGACGATTTTGATTGAATAAAGTTGATTTGAATAAAATTATGTTCCATTCTCTACAAAATTCCCGTCATTTTATGTTCATTATCGCGCTAACCCGACTAATCCCGAGTGCGGATCGACATCCGACACGAATCCCTATACAAATCTATCAATTTTGCAGGATAATCGGATAAAAATTACAAATATGTTGAAGTTAGGGTTTCCGTAACCAACGACGCGGGAAAATCCTACTTTCAAATGGCGCCGTTGCCGCTCGGGTGTTCGGGAGTGCGAAAAAGGACGTAAAGACGGAATTGGAAAGTTGCTGAATCGGAAAGCTGCTCAATTTGGACAGCCCGACCTTTTTCGGGAAACTTTCTATTTTTTTTGTTTTTAGTGATTTTTAGCAGTTTTTAAATTACTATTTTTAATGCCTCGGAAGGCCGAGTGCAATTTGTAATAATTTAGGAATTTTCCTGCTTTCCATATAACTGCTAGATCTTGTTCTAGGGTTTTTTAGAAACCCTAGATTAAGTGGAAATTACCAAAAAAATTAAAAAATCAAAATTCAAAAAAATTAGGGTTTTATCTTCTGCAGATTTTTAGAAATCACCAATCAAGGATTTGCGATTTTTGGAAAGATTCCAAAATCTTGATACTCTGCTTAATTAGGGTTTCCCCTCTTAGAAGTTTCCTCTTTAGAAGAATTTCTATCTTTAGAAATCTTCCGAATTTGGAAAAGACTGCAAAAGGAAACACCCCAAATCTAGCAGAATTTCCATTTTGGGAAATTTCCCAAAATTATAAGGGATCTCGCAATCAAATCTTTCTTGGAAGATCTCCACAGTTCGGGAAACTTTCCAATCTAGGTATTTTCCAATCTGGGAATTCCTAAATTTTAACCCATCTCGAATTTGGAAATTAATTCAAAAACTTGCCTAAATCCAGTGCTTGTTCAGTGAACCCTAAAAAGGCAAGGATCTTCCAAATAGAATCCCAATTACCTAGACCGTGCGATCTAACTTTTCTGCAGGAACACGATCCAGTGTGGGTAGGGAGCGAAAGCTCAAAGAGGTGGAGTCGGGCCCAAGCCCATTAGGATACCCCTCTCTAACCCACGGAGGCGACCCCGTGGCGTGGCCCACGGGAGGTAAGTCTCTATCCTCGCCTTGAGTGCGATACAGAGCAATTTGGGTGAGTCATTGCCGCTTGTCTATTTGCTTTCGCATACATATTATTCGACTTGCGTGGCATGGCCGTTAATAATTGAACATTAATCGAGCAGACCCAGCTCTTTTACAACTGGTGGGATTTCATTACCCACCTCATCACTCCAGCTGAAATTGATCCCCAGGATCCATCTATAATAAAAAGAATCAAGACGTAGAGCCAATTAGCCCGGTGTTCGAGGAAAAATCCACACAAAGCGAACCCGCTTAACATCCAATCGAAATAAGACCACGAGCGCGGGTCCCTGTTGTCTAACACACCCATAAGTCCCTGCTACTCAAGTACACTGAGCTCGACGTGGCATCTTGGACTATTCGGCGGTTAGTTGCGTGTGGACTAGGAACACGCACCAACCCTAGCTTAACCCGAGGGAACACTCTTCTTCTACACTTGACCAATCCGGTTAGTCTGGGACGTACTTAAGACAGCCATTGTGCCGCACGTCTGTCTAGGCTTCGGATTGCCTTGTTGTTAACTAGAGTTAGTACTAAAGGATTCACTTTGAAGAGTGTAGCCTGGTGAGAACCTAAGAGCGACAAAGTTAGTCCGGCGGTTAACAAGATAAACCAGTGGTCCGCCCACTGTCATAATCTACTGTAGCCCCAAAACTAACAAGATAATGCCTAAAATATATCCTGATTGTTTAGAATAGGATTATCTGTGCTTGGTGTGCATCATTTAGAATCACTACTCCAGTGTCTCCTTTTGGCAACTTTTTGCCAAATCTTGGGCTTACTTTTTCAAGTAGAAGCCCGGTTGGACCTGTCCTAACCTTTTACTGACTCGATCTGAGAGTTAGTCCACCACACCCCTCTATCGCCTCTAATGGCAGATGAACGGCCTCTGTATGAGACCTACTACAATTTCTGTGAGAATCGAGGTGATCACTCTCAACAATGGTATGACAATTCTGCGTATCATCATGATACTCCAGTCTCGCACACTTCTACAGGGTATGATAATCACCGAGATCCGGAGTACAATTCTGTACTCCAAGAACTTAAAAATTCAGTCTCTGCCCTTCGTGCCGCAGTCCAGCAACCTGTGTACCATTCCCAATCTGTAGGATATTACCCTCCTATCCAGCAAGATGTCTGTACCTTTCCATCTCCAATGCAGACCTCCTATGACAACACTTATTATCCGGATAATAGGAGTCACCATAACTTTGGTTGGGAACAGTCTGCCCTCCCGCAGCAATTGCCGCAGGATAATTATCCTTCCGGGTTCCATCAACCCAATGGAGAGTATGACTGGCAATACTCGCAATCGCAGTACCCGTCATATCCACAGAATGACTATTCTGATCAACAGTGGGCCCCTCAGGATTTTCAGAGTCAGCACCTAGTCCCAGACTCCACTTTGCCTTACAACCTTCATACCCAGTCGGACTACAATCAAGAGTTGGCACCTCAGCTCCCCTTGGCTGAACCGCCTCCGTTGGCTACTAAACCCGGTCTAGAGGACCTTCTCTCTCAGTACATTGCCCAGCAACAACAGTATTTCCAAGGTCTAGAGCACCAACAACAGCTATCTATGGAGAGCTTGGAGCAACGTCTAGTTCAATTAGAAAATGAGAGAGAGGAAGTCAACTTCACTAGTCCACCAATAGCCTATCTTGAGGAGAGTGACATGGCCACTTTCTATAATGAGGAGTCGCACAATTGGACCAACGACCAGAATTGCCAAGATGAAATAGAAGTTGTTACCACCCCTAGATCAAGCTTGATTATTGAGGAACCAGTGTATCCTAATTCGGTGCCTTTAACAGCACCAAATCTTGAACCTACCTCAGAGCAACCTATTTCTCACTCTACCTCTACTGACCCTGATATCAATCTTCATGACACTGAGCTGTGTCTCGATCGTAGGATCCCAACTGTGCTAGATCTACCGTTCCTCCCCACCTCCCTTGGATTGTGCACCAATTGTAATGAACCCGAGTCTCAATCTTTGGTACCCTTAACAGCACCAACTTCTAGACCGAGCACAGAGGAACTCAGTTCCATCTCTATCTCTGTTAATTCTCTCTCTGCTCTGAATGCAGACATTCCTACTGATGAGCCATGTCTAGAAAATGGGCCTCCCGCTGTCCTGGACCTACCGATCCCCACCGAGGAGGGACATATTGAGTGTAGGGATTGGAACATCCCTATCACATTAGGAAATATCGAGAAAGAAGTCCACAATTTTCACCTGTCACCCTACGTCGATATTATCGATGACCCATGTGTCGTAGAGAGTCTAATTCAAGACTCTCCTGAAGATATATTATCCAAGTGTCATGAACACTGTGAGTTTGACTTCATCTCGAAGTCCAATATTTCTGGTATTACTGATCTGCAGGAGTCTGCTCCATTCAGATACATTCCCGCAAAACTCAATGAGTTTGCGGCTCTGCTAACCACGGTCAGAGAACCCATTACTACTCCCTTCTCAGTCTTTACTGAGAAGCTTCTATCCCTCCCCGCTCAACTAAATGTTTTTGCGGGTCTGCTCAGAGAAACCGCTCCTACTCTCCTCTCAATCTTTACTGAGAAGCTTCGATCCCTCCCAGATCAACTCTGTACTTTTGTCAGTCTGCTCAGAGAGCTCAATGCCCTTCTCTCAATTTACACTGAGAAAGACCTGTTCTACACAGGTATACCTAGACAAGGGATAGGATAATTGTTTCCGTTCCACCTTAGGTGTCAGGAAGACTGCAGATTCACTCAGTCTCCATGAGTTTTATCCTGGTTGGGGGTACTTGATATACCCCCGTCATGTCTGGCTGAAGACGTAAAACTTAGCGCTTTCGGAAAGGCAATTCCGGTATTCCTAGAGTACATGAGCCTCATGCATTTGTGATTATTGTTATATCTTTGGCAATGCAGGTACATTCATTCTTCCGATCATCAGGTATCACACACTGTCAAGTTTCTGCCGACTTGGTAACATCCTTCCTGAACTTTTGCATCATCATCATTGAATTTTTATGTCCCGGTAATGAGCACCGAGGACGGTGCTATATTTTGGTTGGGGGTGGGTATTTACCAAAACTCATGTATTCCTTTTGATAAATATATATATATAGATAAAAAAAAAAAAAAAAAAAAAAAAAAAAAAAAAAAATGCTTATTTTTGGGGTGATTTCCGATGTTCTCCAAAAGTTTTCTAGAATTTCAAAAATGTGTCAAATACCCTGACTTTGATTAGCTGAAAACCTCCGTTAAGTCAGTATTGAGGATGTCAATTTTTGTTTAAGGTTAGCTTTGAGTCAAGTCAAGCGTGGCTACAGCAGGTTTGAAAACTCAGAAAAACTCAGATTTGGCACAATTGTACACTATCAACATCAGAGTCATCCTAAGTTTTGAAACTCTAGAGATCCTGTGAGAATAATTGTGGAGACCTAACCCAGTGAGCTTTCGAGCCTTTAATCATTTCAGAGAGTTATACAATAATCCTGAGTCAATGGATGACTCACTATTCTTCATGCCCGCAATAGTTCGTTGAGAGATCTCATTATCTTTTGCTTCGATCATAAAACTCGGAACGACATCAACATTGGATTACTACGACAGAACCTTCTCTGTATCCAGTCAAGACAGTATACATGATAGTGCAAACCCTAGAAAATGATTTAGGCCATTTTTCTGAACCATTCAGCCTTTTTACTCACCTGAATTATACTTCACTAGAAACCCCTTGAGCCGTTCTATAAAAGCCTTTTATTTGCAAACCCATCAACCTAAAATCCAGTCCAGCTACGAAACATGACTGGCTACCCTTATTTTGAGATGGACAAAAGAATAACTGATGTGGGTGTACCGTGAAAAAGAAAAGTAAAGAAGAAGAATCAAAAGGAAAAGAAAGTGGTTCAAGCCAAAAACAAAATATAGAAAGAAAGTATGAAGAAGAGCTGAAAAGAAATTGAGCAGTCTCAGAAATATCAAGAAAAAGAGAAAAATACGAAAAAAGGAAAAAGAACCAGATAATGGTGTTACGTCGCAGGAAAAATTCAAGAAAATGGCAATATCCTCTCAAGATCTTTGAAATCCTGTATTCCTTTATCTCTCTACACCTGACCTAAGCCTCATTACAACCCAGGAAAGCCCTACTTGATTCTAGGATAGCACGATCATAAAATGTGGAGATTGGAGAAAGAGAAGCTATAGAGTTTGATCTGACGTTCCCGAGTGAAGTGGTATTCCAATCATGAGATCTTCTTCTGTTAAAGATGTCCTTCCTTCAAATAAAACATATGTGAGATCTTTTGCCTCTTTATATTAAATACATCTCCTCACATATAAATTGAGAGAAAAGAAGAAAACCCTTCTTGTGTGATTCTATTCTGAGTGCTAAACATGTGAGATTTGAGGTCGAGGCATAAAAACTTAGAGGTGATCTGGAAATCTTTACTGTCGGATGATGAGAATGTTGAGCACACACACACGCAGAGTCTGACTATTCTGGGTCATGATTATCAGTCTGTAGTCTTGCCAAAACTTTCCAACTCTTCGCTAGCATGTAACTATTTTTGCATCCATTCAATGATTTGACGAACGGTGTTTTCCCTGAGCTAATATGAAAAAGTGTGCAGCATGTGCAGAGCCCTTTTAAGCTCATTTATTTCGCACTAATTCCCAAGGATTGGCAATATGCTGGTTGGGGGTTGTGATATTCGCTCAAAAGTGCTTATTTTAAGCAATTATCCTTTTAGCGTTATTGCATTCTCCTACGTAAAATACTCTATTTACCTACTTTTCTACGTAAGAGTCTCTTCTGTTGCGTAGAACACACTTTTCTGGACGAAATGGTATATTTGCATGCATTAAACACATTTTCAGAAATCTAGATATTAAGCCGTTCTGATAAAGTCTCATTACGCGCTTCTTCTGTCGCAGGAAACCCCGATGGGATGATTCTCGAGACTTGCGGGCCTAGGTCGATCATGAAAGCCCATTATCAAAGCTTAAAGAGCCAACAGGCTATGACTAGAAGATATGGGCCAAATACGGGTTGAAAAAGAGGATCGAAGAGCTGGCCCAAGGAACCACGAGAGCGGGAGAGCTGATAACCAAGAGAAGGACCAAAGCATTTAAAGCCACATCAAATGATGGCCTGCTCTACTGGCAAAGCTCAAGTGAAGAACATTGGAAAACCAGGGTTCATGACCCTCTGCCAATACTTTTTCTGATATTTTCTCTCTCATCTCTCCTTATTTTCTCTCTCTTCATTTCTCGGTCCTCGAATCTATTGACTTAACCCTAGACCTCCTGCTCATTGGCTCTGTCTCATCTCCCTTAGCTTTCTGACCGTTGGATCTTCCATCGGGCCGTTGAATCTCTATAGATCGCCATGTGATCTATCAATTCTATGCATCCGACCATCCGATCATGCTACTGATCAGTCAATCATCCATCCTATCAACCACCCGATCTCCAGTGTAAAATATCAGTCCCTAAGGCAGGTTTGATTGTAGAGTAATGCCTCAGATTATTGATCGTGGCTGAGAGCGTAGAGCTCGATTTCCGAAGAAAAGAAAATACATCTTTCCTTGATGGGTATTTCAAGGGGAAAAATGCATTTTTCTCCCCTGGCAACCAAACGCACCCTAACCCACATCCATCGAGCCCAGTGGCCCACTATCCTTCTCACCTACCTTCTGGCCCATGGCCGATGCACTCTGGGCCCACGATTTTGAGCATTCCCATTGGCCAACCACTGGCCGACTCGTGGCGTCATCCCTCGGCCAACCACTGGCCAACACGTGGCATCAGCTTTTGGCCTGGTGGTCATGGCCAAATAGCCCACGAGCCCAAGCCCGTAACCCACATCACTTTTCAAAAATAAAAATTAAAATAAAAAAATAAAAAATGAAAAAAAAAAAAATTTGAATTTTTTTAGAAACCGTGAGTTTCTAAGTGTAGAAACCCACGGTTTCTACTTAAGGGGAGGGTTGAAAAGCCCTCAATCTCTCTCTTGCTCCTGCTATTTTTTTTTTCCTCTTGCTTCCTCTTCTGCTCCGCCCCTTCATCTCCGGCGAGCCACCACCGGACTGGTTCGCCGGCCTCTTCTTCTTCTTCTTCTTCTTCTTCTTCTTCTTCTTCTTCTTCTTCTTCTTCTTCTTCTCCTCCTCTTCGTCTTCTTCGTCTTCTTCTTTGTCTGCACCGTCGCCGGAGTTGCAGACAGCAACTCCGGTCGTCTTCGTCACCACCACGAACAGCACCCCTTTCTTCCCCCTTTCTTTCCCCCTTCTTCTCCTCTTCCTCCTCCTCTTCCTTCTCCTTCTTCTTCTCTTTCTTCTGGCTTCTCTTCTTCTTCTTCCTCTTCTCTTCTTCTATTTTTTTCCTTACCGGAGTTGCAGGTCTGCAACTCCGGTGTTCATGGTGTTGACACCAGCAGCACGCTAATCGCTCCTACCGGTCCATCTTTTTCCATTCTCTCTCTTCACGGTGCTTTCCCTTGCACCACCAGCAGCTACTACACCCTCCACTGCCAGCCGGATTGGCTCTTCTCATTTAAGCTCCACCGCCTGCAACTAACGGACTGGTTTTGAGCCAGTCATCACCGGTCAACCGTGGCTCCAACCACGTCAACACCAGCCTAAAACGAACGGACTGCAAGCTTGCAGTCCGTGCTGCCCATTTCCCCCACCGCATGAGTTGCAGACCATCTCCTTCGTCGTCTTCACCACCACGTCTGCAACTCCGGGCGTACAAGCCACAACAACACCAGCCCATGAGCACCGCCGCCCTCCTTCTTCTTCTCTCTTTTCCGATCACCAGCGCACCTCCTGCGCATACCGCCTAGAGCTCCACCACAACTTCACCACCCCTTCCCTTCTCCTTCATCACCTCGTCAACCTACAACACCTATCCATCCTTAGAGGAACCCACGAGCTCATCCCTCTAACCGATGCCTTGCAAGCTGGTCTACCTGGGATCGAACATCACCACCGGTACTCTTCTCCACCACATGCAAATCTTCTCCAAGAATCACAAAGGGTACCAACTCTTGGGCCGAACAACTCCTGTGATGGGTTAGTATGTCAAGGGTAAACCATTCTCTCTCATCTTTCTCTCTCTCCATGTTCATCTATTTTTCTCCCTCTCTTTCTCTTTTTATCTCTCTATTTCTCTCTCTCTCTCTAGACCTCTCTCTAGGATTAGATTTCTCTCTTCTTCTACCACTTTCTCTCTCTCTTTAACATTTTTCCAACTTTCTCTCTCTAGTTTCTCTCTCTCTAAACCTCTTTCTCTCTCTACATCCCTCTCTTATTAAAATGCTTTCTAGTTTAGTTATTTTGTTAGATTTTTGCTGTAAAAGACGATTTTGATTGAATAAAGTTGATTTGAATAAAATTATGTTCCATTCTCTACAAAATTCCCGTCATTTTATGTTCATTATCGCGCTAACCCGACTAATCCCGAGTGCGGATCGACATCCGACACGAATCCCTATACAAATCTATCAATTTTGCAGGATAATCGGATAAAAATTACAAATATGTTGAAGTTAGGGTTTCCGTAACCAACGACGCGGGAAAATCCTACTTTCAGTGGTCGGCTTCTTCTCTTCCTCTTTTTTTTTTTTTTTTTCTTTCTTTTTCTCTTGTGATCAACGGGGTGGCTAGGTGAATGAATAGAGAGAGGGAGAGGAAGTAAAGGAGAAGACGGCTAGGGTTTTTGAGGGTAGAATGTTGGGAAGAACAGCCTCCTGGGGACGGTCCAAGCTCCCATTTATATAGGAACCGTGGGTTCCCATGCTAGAAACCCACGGTTTCTAATTCCATTTCCTTTCAAAACGTGCTAGAGTTGGGGACCTTTCATAGGGACGTTTTTGTCCTTAAGAGTTTGGACGCCCAGCACTATTGCTCACCTCCCTAATCAATGCTCTCATCAGCCAAGAAAATTTGTCTTTCTTTCCTTACTTTTCATAAAAGAAATCTTTTTAAGAATGTTTTATGGGAATTTCTAATTTTGGAAAAGATATTTTCATTTGTAAGAACCCATTTTAAAATATCAAATTTTCAAAGTCATTTTTCAAAACCACTCCTATTTTTGGTAAATCACTTTCCTTCTAAAAAAATCTAATGCCACTTCATCCCTAGGAACGTTATCTCATGTGCAAGTGTGCACCGTACACCTTTCTCTATACTTGATTTGTGGCAACATTATCCTCATGGTTCAACCATTCATTGACTAGATCAAGTGGTGAGTGGGTGTGATGATGGGGTTGATGTTCGAACGGTGGAAGTAATGATTCAATGGTGATCGGATGGTAAAAGTAGATGGAGATGATCGAACGGATCATCGGACAGTGGAGATCGGCCAAGGTAGGCCGTAAAATCGAGTGATTTCAAAAGGAGAGAGGATCTGGTGGTGGATATTGAGATTAGAGAGAAAGTGAGGATTAAGAGAGAGGAAAGAGAATTTATTACAAAAATAAAGAGAAAATGCTAGTAGAGGGTCAGGAACCCTGGTCCCTGACTTGGTCTTCTACATGCTTTACCAACTGAGCAAGTCCTTGTCTTTTGTTAGTTGATAAGCTTTAATCTCCTTGGTCTCTTCTTAGAGGGTTTTTCTATCCTTCTCTCTTGGTTGTCTCTCGACTCTTTCTATCTTCCAGCTTTTTTCGTCTTTGGCCTTCATTCTCTTGTCTAAGTCCACTGGCTCTCTATGCTCTCATCAAAGGCTCTGGATGTTGATTGTGGGCCCGCATGCCATTGGTGCTCCTGCGATAGAAAAAATCGCGTAATGAGACTTTATCAGAACGACTCAATGTCTAGACTTCCAAAAATGTGTTTAATGCATGCAAATATACTATTTCGTCCAGAAAAGTGTGTTCTACGCAACAAAAGAGACTCTTACGTAGAAAAGTAGATAAATAGAGTATTTTAACGTAGGAGACTGCAATAACTCTAAAAGGATAATTGCTTAAAATAAGCACTTTTGAGCGAATATCAATGATGTCCATCGTCTCACAAGATGATGTGACAGACTATCTAATGGTGATCGGATGGATGGTGACTTGATTGGGACCCAGATTGGTACATCGACGGATCTAGAGAGATCCAACGATCTGGTGGAAGATCCAACGATCCGTGGAAGATCCAACGGTCAGAAAGCTAAGGGATATGAAACAGAGCCAATGGGCAGGAATTCTGGGGTTAGGTCAGTAGATTCGAGGACCGAGAGATGAAGAGAGAGAGAATAAGGAGAGATGAGAGAGAAAATATCAGAAAATGGAGATACTAGTATTGGCAGAGGGTCTGGAACCCTGGTCTTTACTATGACCATCCTCACGCTTCTCCAGTAGAGTAGACTATAATTCCTTACTGACTCATGTGGCTTTAAACGCTTTGGTCCGTCTCTTGGTCATTGGCTCTCCTACTCTCTTCGTTCTTTGGGCCAACTTTTTGGTCATCTTATTCAGCCCATATTTAGCCCGTATCTTCTAGTCATAGCATGTGGGCTCTTTAAGCTTTGATAATGGGCTTTCCTGATCGATTTGGGCTCGCAAGTCTCGAAAATTGTCCCATCGGGGTTTCCTGCGACAGAAGAAGCGCATAATGAGACTTTATCAGAATGACTCAATGTCTAGACTTCCGAAAATGTGTTTAATGCATGCAAATATACCATTTCGTCCAGAAAAGTGTGTTCTACGCAACAAAAGAGACTTTTACGTAGAAAAGTAGATAAATAGAGCATTTTAACGTAGGAGAGTGTGAAAACGCTTAGAAGATAACAGTGGAAAATATGCACTTTTAAGCGAATATCAATAAGAGATCTACGATCTCTCTTGCTTAGGCGGTTCTCTCCCCCTCTTACAACCTAACCCTAGGTTCCCTCTCCCCTTCTTCTCTAAACCTCCCTATCTCTCTCCTCTCCTTGGTTCAGGTTCTAATCCAAAAACCTAAAATAACACCAGTCCGTTCTCTTTAATCCAATATATCTAGAATGGGGGGTTGATTGGGTATTTAAAATTAATTATACCTACATAATTTTATTAGTCAATGGTAGGGGAATAAAATCGCATCCCTTAGTTGTTTGATAAAAGATTATCACAACCGACTCAAATCGAATACACCTTCGAGGTATATTTTCTTTTTGTCATTTGATCTAATCAAGATAGATAGCGGAATACAAACAAACAATCACATAAGATAAGAGATTTTTACGTGGAAACCTTAGCCAAAGAAAAACCACGAGACTACATCCAGACGGAAAGTATCACTAACTAAAAAGTTAAATGAAACAAAGGTTACCTACATAGCACCGTTGCAAATACAGCTTCAAACCTTAGTCGAAGCCTACTACCAATGCGTCCACGTCCTCTAAATCAATACTACGAATCCACGCGTGCCCTTTCAGCCAAGAAGCCTTATCCGCTTGTTCAGTTTGGTACACCCCAAACCTACCGTCGATTGGCTCCTCCGATCTTAATTTTCAACACTCCCGCATTTGCAGAAGGTGAATGATTCAGTACACCCTGAACCCTAGGTTGCTCGAAATGTGTTGAGTCACACTGGTACACTCAGGCCACAAGGTCAAATATATGAGTGGAAGACCTAAGTTGAGGGATGGATCAAGCACTTGGCTTTGATCAAGAAGAGGAACAAGCTCACAAGATGTGAATGAGAAACAAACTTATTGCTCTTCGAATGGACACTCTAATAAATAAACATTTTCTTCTCTCTCTTTAAAGATTGAGTCACTCTGTGTCTCTGTGTGTGTTTAGAGAAAGTATAGAAGGGTTGTATTTATAGAATTCGTGACTCTGAGTCGTGTAGAACGTGGGATACTAGAACCAAGAAATTCGGATCTGATAAAAACTGAGTTTGTGCAAAGTCCAATAAATTGTACTCTGGGTCCAATCGATTGGGCCATGTCCAATCGATTGGGTATAAGTGTCCAATCGATTGACCTCAATAAGTTTCATGTTCTGTTGATATTCGCTTCAAAGTGTGTATTTTCCACTGTTATCTTCTAAGCGTTTTCACACTCTCCTACGTTAAAATACTCTATTTATCTACTTTTCTACGTAAGAGTCTCTTTTATTGCGTAGAACACACTTTTCTGGATGAAATGGTATATTTGCATGCATTAAACACATTTTCGGAAGTCTAGACATTGAGTCATTCTGATAAAGTCTCATTACGAGCTTCTTCTGTCGCAGGAAACCCCGATGGGACAATTCTCGAGACTTGCAAGCCCACATCGATCCGAAAAGCCCATTATCAAAGCTTAAAGAGCCAACATGCTATGACTAGAAGATATGGGCCAAATATGGGCTGAATAAGAGGACCAAAAAAACTGGCCCAAAGAACGAAGAGAGCAGGAGAGCCAATGACCAAGAGACGGACCAAAGCGTTTAAAGCCACATGAGTCAGCAAGGAATGATAGTCTACTCTACTGGAGAAGCGTGAGGATGGTCACAGTGAAGACCAGGGTTCCAGACTCTCTGCCAATACTTTTATCTCCATTTTCTAATATTTTCTCTCTCATCTCTCCTTATTCTCTCTCTCTCTTCATCTCTCGGTCCTCAAATCTACTGACCTAACCCCAGAACTCCTGCCCATTGGCTCTGTCTCATCTCCTTAGATTTCTGACCGTTGGATCTTCAATCGGACCGTTGGATCTCTCTAGATCCGTCAATCTACCAATCTGGGTCCCAATCAAGTCACCATCCATCCGATCGCCATCAGATTGTCTGTCACATCATCTTGTGAGACGATGGACATCATCAAATCCATGTGAGCCAATAGCCGGGCCCATCATCATCGACCCGCTGTCCGACCAGTTAGTGGACCCCGTGAATTTCAAAATAATTTTAATTAAATTTTAAAAAATGGGGGGTCCACTAAATGGGGAAATTCCCCAAAGAAAAGTAGGGTTTTACTTAAAATATATATATATATATATATATATATATATATATATATATATATATTTATTTCAAAAATTCCCTAATTTCCATTAATGGAAACTAAGGAGCTTTAAAAGGGGAAGGAGAAGGGTTCTTTGGAACCCTAATCCCCCTCTAATCCCTTCAATCCTTCCCCAAAAACCCTTCCCCACGTTTCCCTTCTTTTTCGGCCCATCTTTTTCTTCTTTTTCCTTCTTCTTCTTCGTCATCTTCTTCACGTTATCACCGGAGTTGCAGCCTGCAACTCCGGCCAGCACCACGATCCACTCCTCCAACGCTGCTGCCAACATCTCCGCCTCTCTTCACCGTCCCTGCTGCTGCGTGAAGTAAGGCCGCCATCTTCGACCGGCGTTCCATCTCACAACAACCCACCTACTGCAAACGCCGGTCGTCTCCTCCGCCTGCATCATCATCCTTGTCTCCACCTACTATACTGTTCACAAACCAGCATCCAGCTCCCTATTTCCTAACCTAAACCCTTGCAACTCAGTTGCAGGCCGTTTGCCTTCCACCTCTACTCCATTACCTCACCATCAGCATCCATTCAACGCACCTACTAGCCGCTGCACACCACCGCCCCCTTCATTCTCTCTCTCTCTCTCTCTTTTCCCCAAGCCGTCTCTCATCAACAAAGAAAAAAAAAAAAGAAGAGAAGGAGAAGAAGAATGAGAGGAGAGGGATCGCCCCTCACTGCTTGCCGTCTCCCTCTTGTTCTCATCACGTTGCCGGTTTGCACCGCCTAATCCTCCACTGTTCCCACCTGCAACGGTCTCCCTTCAAGCTTCAAAGCTTGCTGCCAAGAGCAGCAAGCAGCAACCGAACTAGCCGGTGCCCCCACCTCAACCTGCTGCATCTCATCATACGCCTACTCCTCCACGTGCACGAACCAGCAAGCCACCGAACTGCAACTCCCTTGTTTGGTTGATCCAATCATCACGATCTTCAAGCACAGGGAAGTGCCCTCAAGCGCTGCTATTCCTCTCCATTATCCGGTACCCATGCTGGTTCTTCTTTCTTTGGGTGGCAAATACCACGCACCAACCTGTATCACATCACATGGGTGCACCCCTTTGCTAAGTAGTATGCTGGTCTAATCTCTATCTCTAGGTCAACTCTCATCTCTCTAGCCTTCTCTAGATATCATTCTCTTTAAGTTGCTTTTTAGTTTAGATTAGTTTACTTTATTTTATTTTTGTTTTGAAGCATTGTAAGAACTATGGATTTTTTTTATGATGAATTACTTTCATTGGTTGTGGTTTGATTTCCTTCATTAGTATTTTGTTGGCATATTATGATAATTTCTCTCTCTAAAATCAAGAAATCTTGTTTTTAATCCAAATACATCATTTTCATCCCTCCATGAATTTTTAGCAAAAATTCCATCATTTTATGTTCAAATTTGCACTAACCCGACTAATCCCGAGTGCGGATCGACATCCGATACGAAGCCTTGTACAACTCTTACTTTTGCAGGATTAAAATTGGATCAATTTACAAATCTTGTTGGAATTAGGGTTTCCGTAACCAACGACGCGGAAAAACCCTACTATCATCTGTAGGCTCCAATCGATTACACAGAGGTCTCCAATCAATTGAACTCAAATAAGTTTCTGTCCCGAAGGCTCCAATCGATTTCACAGAGTCTCCAATTAATTAGACTCAAATAAGTTTCTATCCCAAAGGCTCCAATCGATTTCACAGAATCGTCAATCGATTGGACTAATATATTGTTCTGCCTCGTAGCTTCCAATCGATTACAGAGTCCTCCAATCGATCGAACTCTCCCATTAGTCAAAATCCTTGACTCAGACTCAGGTCTGTCCAATGAGTAGGTATGACCATTATATTTTATTCATTTGAAATATATTCCTATGGCCACTAAGTCACTTACCTTCCTAATCAAGCATACATGATCTTTAACCAACAGATGGGCAGTTACTCAGATGACTCCTGTCATCAACCGTCTGATTCTTGCTGTCTCTATCTTCTAGTCTTTATGTAGTCGACGAAGTATGAGTACCACGACATCTCCACACTACATTGGTGCTCATAGGAAC
The DNA here is from genome assembly GCA_035048495.1 of Euptelea pleiosperma. Classification (NCBI taxonomy): domain Eukaryota; kingdom Viridiplantae; phylum Streptophyta; class Magnoliopsida; order Ranunculales; family Eupteleaceae; genus Euptelea; species Euptelea pleiosperma. The sequence goes on from CM068547.1 coordinate 20,565,450, forward strand.
GGTAGCAAGAATATTTTTATATCAAACAGAATCTTTACCAAATTGAATATGAAAATATTCCTTACAATCTCCCTATTTGGCAATTCCGTGACAAAAAAAACATTTAATCATATAGAAGGTAAAAATAAATAAAAAATACAATCCCACCCTCTTACATGATTCATTCACCATCTCACAATCTCTCGGAGATAATCGAACAGATAATGGAATAGCTTTTGGTCTGTTCCCAGCACAATCTACCAACAACACATACCATGTAATATCATCAGCAATCAATAAATCATTATAATGTAGTGAGTTAATTATGCACATCACCAGTAGAGAAATTGGAAAAAATAATGCAAAATTTTTCTTCTCCTATCTCATGCATCTACTTATTTTTCCCTCTATGATTTTCTCTTCCCCTTTTTGTCACAGATTGACAAAGGTACAGAAATATAAGCAAATAATAAGCATGCAATGAATGTCATCATGAAGAACAAGTGCATATATACATATTTAACCATAACTTAAACTAGTTTATACCCTGTAACAGATAAGCAAATAAATACAACCAGAGTATAACCATAAAAATCTGAGTTTATCGGTGTACAATAATATCTCAAAAAGAAAAACAACACCAGATAACTCTCAAGAAATATCTCTCTAGGAGACTAGGCCGATGGGCCAGTACCATCCTGCTGATCCAGACCATGAAATGGTGGATGCTGTCCAAAGTCCATCAAAGTGAACTAGTACTTCATATATCGCTGCATATCTGAAAGGGAGCCCATCATCCTCTCCTAACCCTCCTCTAAACGGCGAAAGCCCTGAGCCGTCCCCTCCTCATGAGATGTGAGACGCTGGTCGAATCCCATCATCTGATGATGAAGAGACTCAAAAGAGTAAGGTCCAGGCATCTCTGGAGGCTAGACAAAAGATGGATGTGGCTCTGGAGGATGCATCTCAGCATCTGTCTGCTGGGCGCCTGACTCAGAATCATCTCCCAAGTCCTCATCAAAAAGATCATCGAAGTGCGGAAGAACCTCTATCACTCTCCGAACTTGAGACATGCTCTTCCTGATAGTGGAAGGTCCAATGGGCCCCATGGGATAGCAAACTTCCTCGGAAGATAAGATCGATACATCCAGGTGTAGAAGTATAGAGCTCACCATCAGAGGAATGGAAGACACGGATGGTTAGCCAAACTGGCTACCCGCTCTAACCATGGCTCTAAACATGAACCTCAGAAGATCAATAACAAACCCAGTACCCAGATGATATAAGAGCTAGAGACGATCAATGTTCACCCGTGCCCCGTGCCTAGGGGGATCAATGTTGTACCCACAAATGAGGTGCAACAACCGATACTCAAGGAGAAGAGAAGTAAGTGGAATAAAAGTACTCCAATCAAATAGCTACCCAATGAGAGTCTTAGTCAAAGTGGCTCTATCAGTCGTCAGTTCACAAGGCCTGGAAAGGTATTCATGTGAAGTGGAGGAACGAGGTATGTCCAACAAGGTAGAAATCAGATCAAGTGTAATAGTCAGGTGAGCCCTAGAGACATAAGTCTAAAAGGATATCTCACTCTGGTCATTACACTGAATGGAATGCATGTTGCCATAAAATAGCTTAATCAAGACAGAGTAATATGGGATGTTCAACCGAGTAACAGGAATCCACTCATGAGATAAGAAAAAAGAATGAACCGCGAAACCCATAATAGTGCCAAATTCAACTACTCTCTCAGTAGCAAATTTGCGACCAGTGAAATGCTCAAAACGATCCTTAGCTGAATCGGAAATAAATGGGGAAATGGTAGCACTCACCGAAAGAATCTCGGTATATCCAGAATGACCCCGGGAACGAGCTCTCCTAGAGCCCCTAGAGGATTCGCCCCGTTCGGATTGGCATGAACCACTAAGTCGACCACCTCGTTTTGCGCGAGATTGGGTCCGTGGTGCATGATATTCGCTTAAAAGTGCGTATTTTCCACTATTATCTTCTAAGCGTTTTCACACTCTCCTATGTTAAAATGCTCTATTTATCTACTTTTCTATGTAAGAGTCTCTTTTGTTGCGTAGAACACACTTTTCTGGACGAAATGGTATATTTGCATGCATTAAACACATTTTCGGAAGTCTAAACATGAAGTCATTCTGATAGAGTCTCATCACGCGCTTCTTCTGTCGTAGGAACCCCGATGGGACAATTCTCGAGACTTGCAAGCCCACATCGATCAGGAAAGCCCATTATCAAAGCTTAAAGAGCCCACATGCTATGACTAAAAGATATGGACCAAATATGAGCTGAATAAGAGGACCAAAAAGTCGGCCCAAAGAACGAAGAGAGCAGGAGAGCCAATGACCAAGAGATGGACCAAAGCATTTAAAGCCACATGAGTCAGCAAAGAATGATAGTCTACTCTACTGGAGAAGCGTGAGGATGGTCACAGTGAAGACCAGAGTTCCAGACCCTCTGCCAATACTTTTATCTCCATTTTCTGATATTTTCTCTCTCACCTCTCCTTATTCTCTCTATCTTCATCTCTCGGTCCTCGAATCTACTGACCTAACCCCAGAACTCCTGCCCATTAGCTCTGTCTCATCTCCCTTAGCTTTCTGACCGTTGGATTTTCAATCGGACCGTTAGATCTTCCACCGGACCGTTGGATCTCTCTAGATCCATCGATCTACCAATCTGGGTCCCAATCAAGTCACCATCTATCCGATCGCCATCAGATTGTCTGTCACATCATCTTGTGAGACGATGGACATCATCAATCCATGTGGGCCAGTAGCCGGGCCCATCATCATCGACCCGCTGTCCGACCATTTAGTGGACCCCGTGAATCTCAAAATAATTTCAATTAAATTTTAAAAAATGGGGGGTCCACTAAATGGGGAAATTCCCCAAAGAAAAGTAAGGTTTTACTTAAAAAAAAAAAAATTATTTTTCTTATTTTTTTATTTTTGAAAAATACCCTATTTCCTTTAGGGAGCTTTAAAAGGGGAAGGAGAAGGGTTCGTTTGAACCCTAATCCCCCTCCTATCTCTTTCTCTCCTTTCCCAAAACCTTCTCCCTATCCTTTCCCCGATTTTCTTCTCCTCTTCCCGCTCCTTTATTCGTCGTCTTCTTCCCCCATTCTTCGCCGGAGTTGCAGGTTTGCAACTCCGGCCGTTTGTCTCCCCCTTCTTCTCTTCTTGTTCTTCTTCTCCTCCTCCAGCCGCTACCCAACCCCCCGCTCACCACACCAAGAACCGTCCTCTCCTTCTTTTTCTTCTTCTTCTTCTCCATATCTTCGCCGAAGTTGCCTGCAACTCCGACCGTCTCCGCCTTCTTCTTCTTCCTTTCTTCTTCTCTTTTTCCTTCTCTCTTTGTTGCTGCACGACCGCTAGCCTCCCGCTACACCTCCACTTGCGCCTGCAACCAGCAGGCGAGTTCTCAAACTCCACCACCACCTCTACCATTAACAGCTCTGCCACCACCGCCAATCATCTCCGCCTTGCCCACAGCACTACGCCTGAACTTGCTCTGCCTGTTGCCGCACGCTCTTCTCCTTCACTCCAACTCCAAGCACTTCACCAATCATCAGCAACGTCTTCAACCTGCTGTTGTGCCTCATGCATCCACCTACTGGTGCGCACCATCCTCCATCGTTGCCGCTCATCACAGCCACCACCATGATCTTCTCAAGTTGCTGAACCACGTGTAGCACCCCTGTAACCCCCAGGATTCACCACCATCTTCGTTGACCGCATCTGCTAGTGCTGCTCGCTAGTTGCCATCAACGACCTCCTCCAGCGGTAAGTGCTACTTCTTCTTTGTCTTCTTCTCCTTCATCCCTTATCAGAGTTGCAGGTCTGCAACTCCGGCAACTCTGTTCTCCTCCACATTCTCTATCTCTACCCCCTTCTCCCTTCTCTCTATAAAAAAAAATATATATATATATATATATATAGAAACGAAGAGAGGAAAAGTAGAAGGAATGGAAGGGGCAGCACTTTGCATCACCGCCTCCCTCTTCCACACGGTAGTGTGCCTCCACAACGCACCAAGGCCAGCAACTCCCCTCCTCGAGTGTGACTCGAGCCACTGTAAATGTCTCTCTCTTCTATGCCATTCTAGCATTTTCTCTCTCTAAGATCTTTCTTTCTCTCTCTAGCGTAGTTTCTCTTTTATATTGCTTTTTAGATAATTTTTCTTATGGTTGTTCAACTTTTGTAGACATTTTAAATATATAAATGAATTTTATTGAATTTTAGTTTTATTATCATGTTGTGGTTCTCTCTCAATCTTCTTTGAATGTTTGTTGATCTACTTCGTAGTTTGATAAATTCTCTCTCCGAAAATCACTGAAAATGTTTTAAATCAATCCACAATTCTCACCCCTCCCTCAATTTTTAGGAAAAATTCGTCATTTTATGTTCTTGAATTGCGGAAACTAACCCCGAGTGCGGATCGACATCCGACACGAGCCACTGTGCAAAATTGCTCATTTTACAGGTTAAATGTCTCGGATAAATTAAAACTGTGTTGACTCTAAGGTTTCCATAACCAACGACGCGGAAAACCCTACTTTTAGTGCAAGAGGTTCATTGTCACGCCCCGAATCCGGATACCCAGATACGACCCAAAAATTCATGGATCGACCTATACTCGAACCTAGAGGTGATCCATGAATGTCCCCTAGTGGTCCAATTAGATTACTAAGGTTCATTCGAAAACCCACTAAATAAACAAAAAAAAGTCTAGATGTAAAAAAAAAAATAATTAAAATAATTCATAATTCAAATAATTCAATCAATCAACTAAATGTGGAGAGGTGGAGGTAAGAACATGCTCTCAATCAAAGGACTACATGCCCCTAAAAATAAATAAGTAATGTTTTAAAACAATCAAAATACAGCTTCTAAAGTATGGGATCGACTCCCAAATCCTCGTCGATCACCTCGAGTACACCAGAGTCTTCCGTCTCAAAATCATCCCACGTACCCAGCTCCTCAAAATCTGAAAATGGTATCGGATGATCACGGTATGACAACAAGATGGTACTAGGGTTACATGGCATAAGCACACATGTATTTAACATTTAAATAAGAATATAAAATAGACACATGATCATCAAGAATAATAATATGAGAACGAACTAGGGTTAAACAACATGAATAATATGTAAATGATCACCAAAGATCACGATCAACATCGATGAATAATATAAGTGAAAATCGCAAGAGAATCCAACACTCCATGGCCAAACCCTATGAGGGATCCAAGACACAAGGTTAAACCCTAAAGATGGATCCAAGACATTTGGCCGAACCCTATGAGAGATCCAAGACAAATGAGTGGGATCCCCATGCATACAAGTATAGATCAAACCATCTAGGGTTTAATCAAACAACAAGGGCTTAACCCTTTAATAGTCAATAAGTCATGATCGAATCACTAAGGGTTCCCAAGGCCATTAATCGTCTAAAATCCAAGAAATAAATTTTTTGCAAAACATATATTTTTGTAATACCCTGAACTTTCGTTCTCTAGGGTATTATAATAAATTTACCTAATAATAAAAACCTAAAACTTTTTTAGACTTCTATTATTATTTTTATAGTTTAATATCATTGTTGAGTATGTATGTTTAATTTGGTTTCATTCGGACAACTTTGAAAACCTTCCATTTTTTAAACTCGTTCTTTAGGGTTAAATTCTTGCTAAAAATAATGAATCTAACTTGCATGAGACTTTTTCTTTCCCCAGCTAACATTCCAGAACTTTTATAAAAAAATTATTTTGTGGGCCCGAGACTCCAAAAATATTCATATTTTATCTTTACCAACTTACCTGTAAAATTTGGAATATTTCCTAAGACATGAAAAACTCTAGTTGAAGATTTTGGGAGATTTTGACAAAAATAATATTTTTGAAATTTTTGAACTTCCTACCATTCGCATATTTTTCAAAATAATATTTAATTATATTTTATTTATTTAATAAGAGTGTGAGACCCGCGAATCACTTTTCGGGTCATTCTGAGGTCATCTTGACACTTTTTCGAGGCTTTAAACTTTTTTGTGATTTTTGTTTATTTAGACTATGTTAAGTGATTTATGTGTGAGACATGTGTCTATATCTTGATGTATCAACTTTTAAATTATATAATATAGTTTAATTAAATCAATGAATGATTATTTATGTTATGATTGTTGGGTGGGCCCGTATGGCTAATCTAGAGGTCTTTTGGGCTTAATAATAATCTTAGATGAAGCCTAATTGATATATATGGGCCTTGGGCCCATTTCTAACCCATTAGTAATGTAAAATATAAATTTTTAAGAGTTGAAAAAGTCATCCCTTTGATAATTACGAATTTCACTAAAATAGAAACCCTAATCCTTCCCTAAACATAGAAACCCTAATTCTAAGTTGTTGGACTTTAACAAAAAACCAGAATTTCAGATTTTACACGTTTCACTTCACTTGGGATTTCGATCTATATTTTTAACCTAAATATTTTTTTAATTATTTTTTATAAATATCTCTATTAATCTAGTTTCTATAACCTTTGAGTTTGTATTTTTCTGAAATGTATTGATTAAGTTATGATTTTTCTAAGTTGTTGGACTTTAACAAAAAATCCAAAATTCTAAATTTTACACGGTCCACTTCACTTGGGATTTCGATCTATATTTTTAACCTAAATATTTTTCTAATTATTTTTTATAGATACCTCTATCAATCTAATTTTTAGAACCTTTGAGTTTGTATTTTTCTGATTTGTATTGATTAAGTTATGATTTTTCTAAGTTATTGGACTTTACGAAAAAAACTAAAATTCTAGATTTTACAAGGTCCACTTCACTTGAGATTTCGATCTATATTTTTAACCTAAATATTTTTTTAATTATTTTTTACTATCAATCTAGTTTCTAGAACCTTTAAGTTTGTATTTTTCTGATTTGTATTGATTAAGTTATGATTTTTCAAATGTGCTAGTTGCATTTGCATCCCGTACTCACTTGCATTCATTCTCATATTCATGTCATCCTTATTATATGATTGAGATGCATACCTTGGTTTAAAACTTGTATAGTATGATATCATACCATGCACATTGTTATATTACTAGGCATCGGCTCACGATGCTACACCGATATCATTTTCAAATTTTGAGGAGCTGGGTACGTGTGATGATTTTGTGACGGAAGACTCCAGTATACTCGAAGAGATCGACGAGGATTTGGGAGTCGATCCCACATTTTAGAAGACTTTATTTTGATTGTTCTAAAATATTACTTATTTATTTTCGCGGGCATATAGTCCTTTGATTAAGAGCATGTTCTCATCTTCTTCTCTCCACATTAGTTGATTGATTGAATTATTTTAATTATTTATTTTCTACATCTACAATTCTTTTTTTACTTAGTGGGTTTTCGAATTAACCTTAGTAGTCTAATTTACCTAATTGGACCACTATGGGACATTCATGGATCACATCTGGGTTCGAGTACGGGTCGATCCACGGATTTTCGGATCGTATCTTGGTATCCAGATTCGGGGCGTGATAATTTTCTTTAAAAAATCATAACTAAATAAATATAAATTAGAAAAATAAAAACTCTTTGAATTTGAATACTATAGTCACTGAGATTTTTATGAAAAATAAATTCAAAAATATTTATTTTTAAAATCGAAGTCAAAATTATTAAAAAACTAGAATGCATAGAATCTGAAATTCTGGGTTTTGTAAAAAATGTCAGTACCTTAGAAAAATTATAACTAAATAAATATATATCTTAAAAATATAAAATTAACGGATCTGGAAAATAGATTCACATAGGTTTATAGAAAAAATAAATAGAAAAATATTTAGTTTCAAAATATATGTGTAAATTCTTAATCAATTAGACGACATAGAATCTAGAATTCTGGGTTTTATAAAAAAGTCAGCACATTGTAAAAATTATAACTAAATAAATAAATATCAGAAAAATACAAAATTAACTAATTTGGAAACAAGATTCATAGAAGTATCTATAAAAAATAATTATAAAAATATTTTGATTTAAAATATAGATCAAAATCTTTAATGAACTGGACTATATAGAATCTAGAATTCTGTATTTTATAGAAAAGTATAGTATCTTTGAAAAATCATAACTTAATATATAAAAATAAAAAAAATACAAAATTAATGAATTTAGAAAATAGATTTATAAAGGTATCTATAAAAATTAATTATAAAAATATTCAAGTTTAAAATATAGATCAAAATCTTTAATGAACTGAACTATATAGAATCTGAAATTCTGAGTTTTATATAAAAGTACAATACATTTGAAAAATCATAACTTAATAAATAAAAATTCAAAAAAATACAAACTCAATGGATTTAAAAAATAGATTCATAGAGGTATCTATGAAAATTAATTATAAAAATATTCAAATTTAAAATATAAATCAAAATCTTTAATTAATTAAACCGTATAGAATCTGAAATTCTGGATTGTGAAGAAAATAACAGCATCTTAGAAAAATCATAACTAAATAAATATAAATCATAAAAATACAAACTCAACTATTTTAGAAAATAGATTCATAGAAGGTTTTAGAAAAAATAATTAAAAAAATATTTAAGTCCTAAAAGTACCACAAAAATTATAAAGAAATGACTATCTGTTATGGGTACCAAATAAGTCATGGCCAAACCGATAATGGTGGCACCAAACAATAATCAACTTAAGAAAAATACACTAAATCATGCTCAAAATAATTTATAATGAAGATCTAACATTATATAATGAAAGAAAAGCAATAACTTGAAAAAGAATAAGCATAGGATGGATCAAGCACACTTACCTTAAGGTTTCTTGAACTTTAATGGAAATTAAAAGTTTTTTCAAATTTGAAAGTCGTCGGATCGTCATCTTCTCAGAGTATGTTCTTCTATTTGGAGTTCCCGTCAATTCTCCCTTCTTGCTCGAGTACGATCGGTGCCCGGATGGAGATTTCTCTATTCTTTAATGGAGTTTGGGTTTGTAAAAGCTTCTAAAGCTTTAAGGTTTTCATAAATAGGTTTAGGAAAGGATTAGGGTTCCTATTTTAGTCGAATTCGTAATTATCAAAGGGATAACTTTTTCAACCCTCAAAAACTTATATTTTACATTACTAATGGGTTAGAAATGGGCCCAAGGCCCATATATATCAACTAGACTTCATTTAAGAATATTATTAAGCCCAAAAGGCATCTACATTGGCCATACGGGCCCACCTAATAATCATAACACAAATAATCATTCATTAATTCAAATAGACTATATTATATAATTTAAAGGTTCATACTGTAAGGAATATTTTCATATTCAATTTGGCAAAGATTCCATTTGACATAAAAATATTCTTGTAACCGTTCCTATGAGCTCTAGTGTAGCGTGAAGATGTCGTGGTACACATACTTCGCCAACTACGTTAAGATTAAAAGACAGAGACAGCTAGAATCAGACGGTTGACGACAGTAGTCATCTGAGTAACTGCCAATTTGTCAGTTATTGATCGTGTACGCTCGATTAAGAAGGTAAGTGACTTAATGGCCATAGGAGTTGATTAAAATGAATAAAATATAATGGTCAGACTTAGTCCTTGGGCAGACTCGACTTGAAATCAATTATATTGACTAGTGGAAAAGTCCGATCGATTGAACATGTGTTCTCAATCGATTGGACATAGCCCAATCGATTGGAGACTGCGAGGCAAAAACATATTTGAGTACAATCGATTGGAGACTCTGTGAAATCGATTGGAGCCTTTGGGACAGAAATCTTTCTGAGTACAATCAATTGGAGACTCTGGGTAATCGATTGGAGCCTTCGGGACAGAAAGTTATTTATGACAAATCGATTGGAGAACCATATGCAATCGATTGGTGCCTTCGGAATAGAAAACTTATTGAGCCCAATCGATTGGACACTTATCCCCAATCGATCGGACATGGCCCAATCGATTGGACCAAGTATACAATCGATTGGATCTTGAACAGAATAGATTTTCTCATATCGAAAATTCTTGGTTTCATTATCACACGTTCCTCACGACTCAGGGTCTTAGAATTCTATAAATAGAACCCTTCTATGCCTTCTCTAAATACACACAGAGACACAGAGTGACTCAATCTTCAAGAGAGAGAAGCAAAGGCTTTATTTTTATTAGAGTATCCATTCAAAGAGCAAGAAGCTTATTTTCATTCACATCTTGTGAGCTTGTTCTCTTCTCAATCAAAGCCAAGAGCTTGATCTTTACTCAGCCTAGGTTTTCCACTTCTATATTCAACCTAGTAAGCCTGAGAGTACCAGTGTGACTCAACACCTTTTGACCAACTTGGGGTTCAGGGTGTACTGAATCCTTCACCTTCTGCAAAGGCGGGAGTGTTAAGAATTAAGATCGGAAGAGCCGGTCGAAGGTAGGTTTGGGGTGTACCAAACTGAAGAAGCAGATAAGGCTTCTTGGCTAGAAGGGCACGCGTAGATTCGTGGCGTTGATTCAGAGGACGTGGACGCATCGGCAATAGGCCTTGGTTAAGGTTGGAAGCAGTATTTGCAACGGTGCTACGTAGGTAACCTTTGTTTTGTTTAACTTTTCAGTTAGTGATACTTTCCGTCTGGACATGGTCCCGTGGTTTTTTCTTAGCTAAGGTTTTCACGTAAAAATATCTTATCTTATGTGATTGTTTGTTTGTATTCCGCAATCTATCCTGATTAGATCAAATGACAAAAAGACAATATACCACGGAGGTATATTTGATTTGAGTTGGTTGTGCTAATCCTTTTTCAAACAACCGAGGCATGAGATTTTATCCCCTTACCATCGACCAGTAAAACCGTGTAGGTATTATTAATTTTAAATACCTAATCAAGCCCCCCCCCCTTCTAGGTATATTGAGTTAAAGAGAACGGACCAGTGGAATTTCAATTGGTATCAGAGTGGGTATTTCTAATTAAGATTTAATCACCTGAATTTAGATTCCTGATAAACCAGTCCATTTTCATTAATTTGTCAAAATGCAAAGAGAATGTGGAAATACATCCAGACCTCCATTGTTTGATTGAGAAGACTATGCCTATTGGAAGGCTAAGATAAGGGCATTTCTAAAGTCCATAGATGAACAAGTCTAAATGTCTGTAGTGGATGGTTGGTCACCACCCACAATGGAAGTAGGAGATAAAATCATTCTTAAACCGAAAAACGACTAGACTAAATATGACATAGATTGTTGTTGTCTTAATAGCAAAGGGTTAAATGCTATTTTTAATGCTGTTGATAAGAATGAATTTAGAAGAATCTCCACTTGTTCCCTAGCTAAAGAACCATGGGACATACTTAGAGTCACACATGAAGGAACGTCAGCCGTTAAGATTTCCAAACTTCAAATGCTGACATCCAAGTTCGAATCCATGAGAATGGAGGAGAATGATACCTTCACTGAATTTTATGTCAAACTTAGTGATATTGTGAACTCTGCTCACAACTTGGGTGAGATCATTTCTGAATCAAAAGTTGTTCGAAAAATTTTGAGATCCTTACCTGATAGATTTCAGGCTAAGGTCACTGCAATTGAAGAAAGCAAAGATGTTGATTCTCTTAAAGTCGATGAGTTGGTTGGGTCTCTACAAACTTATGAGATGAATTTGAGACAACCAAATAAACCAAAAGAAATTGCCCTTAAGGTTTTTGAAGCTCAAGATTTAGAGTCAGATGTTGACTTTGAAGTAGAAATAGCATTGTTCGTGAAAAAATTCAAAAAGTTCTTTCGTTCGAAAAATGATAGATTTAAGAACAATAAACAGTTTAATAAAACAGTAGAGCATGCCAGACCTCACGAGAGAGTAGCAGAAGTGACAGGAACCCTAGGGAAAGCCGCTCAAGCGATCCCCAATGTTTCAAATATAAGGGTTTTGGTCACTTTGCAAATGTGTGCCCAAACAAAGAAGAATACAAGGACAAGGCAAAAGCATTCAATACAACATGGGATGAAGAATCAGAAAATCATTTCGATAACTCTGATAGCAATGAAAAGACTGATAAGTATACAGCTTTTGTTGTTCGTTTCAATAGTCCATATAGATCTCATGGAGAGTCCAAGAAAAGTGACGATGAGAGTTCAGAAGACTCTTACAATGGGGACTCTGATGACTCGACAGTTGGTGTGAAAGAACTATACGAAGAATCGATAAAATATATCAAGGCTAACAAAGTTTTATCTGACAGGGTTAAATATCTTGACTCTGAAAATGCAGCCTTAGTAATTGACACTGAAAAATTAAAAGTGTTGATTACTAATTTAGAGCAAGAGAATGAATCTCTGCTAAAGAAGAACAAGCCATTGGAACTTGCATGACACGCAAGGAATCCCTAGAGAAAGAGGTTCTCAAATCAAAAAGGGATGTGTCAGGATTCTCATTCAGCTCTGCAAAGCTTGATGAGATTCTTCGTGTGAGAAAAGTCTATGGAGACAAACAGGGTTTGGGTTACAAAAACAATCAAGAAAAAGGGTCTTCATCCAAGACAATTTTTGTTAAAGCCCAAGCTATTCCCACACAGATCAATGACCAAATCAAAATGGTAAAAAGCAGTCGTCAGTGCAAATACTGTAAAAACATGGGTCATGTGATTAGAGACTGTCACAAGTTGAGAAGAGGACATCAAAATCCTCTAGAAAAAATGGTGAATACCACTCAGAATGTGAAAAGTCAGAGAATTCCTATAAAGACACATTATGAGATAAATTATTTGGATGTGCTATCTAGGAAGATGAAAGACCTTCTGGATAGGTTTAAAGAATTAATCAAGGAGATTGAGTCTCTTGAAAAATTCAAACAACCTCAGAGTTATGTAACTCAAAAGAGGTCCTACGAGAGTTGATCCATCTGCCAAACTCACATCGGTATGGGTTAGGAAAGATTCTCTGAAGGAGAAATGTTCATCAATGTCATATTTCTGAGCAATGTGCTCTCAATCCCCTCTTGTTCTCATATTCATATATTTTTGAGGGATTTTTATTTCTTTTTTATTTTGCTTCGTTTTGAAGAATAAAAATTGTTAATATTTTAAAAAAATCAAAAGATCAAGTATTCAGAAAAATGTTAAAATTATTATTCTATATAATTTTGATGAGCAGTAATTTCTGAGACATTCCAAGAAAAATGACTTAACTGTTAGTAAATTTTTTTGCTAATCCAAGTATTATATCTTTTAATTGTTATGATTGGTAAATTTTTACTAGTATGCATTAGAAGATTATTGAAATAGTATATCTTACATTCACATGCACACTGAGTATTTCTGTGGGAATAGATTTGATAGAAATGTAAAATCTTGTATTATTGGAATTAGGAATAAACCTCTACTGATTATAACTTCAAATTAGTAGTGTTCCTGCCTTCAGTTGATTTCGAAACTGCATTATAGTCGACTATTGGCCTCCAAATGAGAGTTATTATTTTAAAGAAAAAGCTACCTCCACAAAAGTTAGAGTGAATGCCATCTGTATGGCCCTGTTTAAAATTAAAATCTGATTCTCATTGCTGTAGAAAAGGGCTACTTACATGGAGAGTGAAAGCTACCTATATTCAAAGTGAATAAAAATGGTGTAAAAGACAGCCAATTTGCTAGAAAATTTTTTATCCATCAACAAATACCCATATACATGAGCGTATGTAAGAACCCTTAATAGCTCTAATGAGGATTTTATGATCGGATACAGGATACCTCCGAACTCTGATTCTTATGAGAAATTACGACTGAAATCGTATCTAGTACCACAGATAGACTTAGATCACTAACACATGATGATATTATTGTTAATATTTGAATCTATAAGTATTAGCAATATGTGACTTGCGCAAATATCTAAAAGAATTAATATTTTTTTGATGAAGCAAAAGATTGCACTAACGTATTAGTTAATTCTCTCAAATCAGAATCAGTATTTATTGCTTATCAAAATTGTCTTTATGAAGTAAATTCTATGTTTTTTTTGACGTTTTATCTTTTCTTGAGCAGTTTAAAAAGGATTTTTTTACTTGAAAAGATTTTTTTGGGGGTCCTGGAAAATGAGCCTATTGGTTTAAAATTTTAAAAAAATAAAAAATTTTCGAACCAGTACAATCGATTGGATGGTGTAGCCCAATCGATTGGACATCTCCAATCGATTGGAGAGTACAGTCCAATCGATTGAACAGTGCGACGTTCGGTTTTATAAAACCCAAAATAGGTCATTTTCAACCCCAATCGCCTCCCAGATTTTTTTCAATCAATCGCAGGTGCCCGATCTACTGTTCACATAAGGTTTTGTGGAGTGATTCTCTCGATTTCCTTGTTTTTCACTTCACCCTCTTCGTTGAGCTTTTGGGGAATTTCTGAGCAAAAATGGAGATTTTTTGGTATTTTCTTCCTTTCTTGGTGCTCATGGCGACTAATCATCGTCGTAGAAGAGCTATTGTGGTATCTAAAGAAGAAAGTGCTGATGAAGAACCGCTGGTTCAACGGACTCAATCACGAATCAAAAAGGGTGGTCGACTCAGTGGGTCACGACATTCTGAGCAGGGTGAATCATCTAGAGGTCCTGGGAGAGCTCAGGGTCGTGCCCGTCATAGCGATATTCCTTTGGTGAGTACTCCTATTTCCCCGTTCATTTTCGATTCCGCTAGAGATCGCTTTAAGCATTTCTCTGGTCTCACTACTGAGAGAGTAGTTGAGTTTAGTACCATTTTGGGTACTATGGTCCATTCACAGTTCGTATCTCGCGAGTAGATTCCTATCACTCGCTTGACCATTCCATTTTACCCTGTCCTGGTTAAACTTTTTTATGCCAATATGCACACCATTCAGTATGATGACCCGAGTGAGCTATCCTTCCAGACTTTTGTCTCTGGGGCTTACCTGAATATTACACCTGATCTTATCTCTACCTTGTTGGACATACCTTGTCCACCTACCTCATATGAGTACATTCCTAGGACTCGTGAGATGACGACTTCTAGGGTCATCTTGACCGAGACTCTCACAGGGCAGATATTTGACTGGAGTACCTTCATACCTCTTACATTTTTTCTCCTTGAGTATCGTCTGTTGCACCTCATCTGTGGGTACAACATTGATTCACCTGGCAATGGGGCACAGGTGAATGTTGATCGTCTTCAGCTTCTTTACCATCTAGGCACTGGATTTGTCATTGACCTTCCGAGGTTCATTTTTAGAGCCATGGTTAGAGCAGGTAGCCAGTTGGCTAACCATCCTTGTTTCCCATTCCCTCTACTGGTGAGCTCTATCTTACTTCATTTGGATGTGGCGATTCGAGCCAATGAGGAGGTGTGCTCTCCCATGGGGCCTATTGGGCCTTCGACTATCAAAAAGAGCATGTCTCAGGTTCGGAGAGTGACAGATATACCTCCACACTTTGATGATATTTTCTTTGAGGATTTAGGGGACGATATCGAGCCATGGGGTCAGCAGCCAGATACTGATATACATCTTCCAGAGACACAACCATCTTTTGACCAGCCTCCTGAGATGCCTGCTCCTTACTCCTTTGAGTCTCTTCATCATCAGATTGTGGTATTCGATCAAGCGTCTCACAGCGCATGAGGAGCGGACGGCACAGAGCTTTCGTCGATTAGAGGAGGGTCAGGAGAGGATGTCGGGTTCCATGTACGATATGCAGCGTTACATGGAGTACCAGTTCACCATGATGGGATTTGGACAGCATCCACCAGCTCATGGCCCTGATCAGCATGATGGTGTTGGACTATCTACATAGACTCCTGGAGAGAGTCATCTTGAGAGTTATCAGGTGTTTTTATATTTTGTTATTCTTGTACACCGATAAATTCAAATTATGTATGGTTATACTCTACTTGTGTTATATTGTGTTACAAGATATAAACCAGTATGTATTTGGTTATGGATGTATATATTGCACTTGTTTCTCATGATATTCTTCATTGCATGCTTATTATTTGTTTATATTTCTGTACCTTTGTCAATCTGTGACAAAAAGGGGGAGAGAAAATCAAAGCGGTAAAATAAGTTGATCCATGAGATAGGGAGAGAGAAATTTAGGGGGAGAAAAATTTTTCATTATTTTTCCAATTTCTCTACTTGTGATGTGCATAATTAAACTCACTGCATTTTATATGAATTATTGATTACCGATGATATTACATGGTATGTATTGTTGGTAGAATGTGCAGGGAACAGATCAAAAGTCATTACACTATATCTATTCGATTATCTCCAAGAGAATGTGAGATAGTAAGTGAATCATATAAGAGGGTGGGATTGTATTTTCTATTTTTTACCTTCTTTATAATTAAATGTTTTTTTGTCACGGAATTGCCAAAGGGGGAGATTGTAAGGAATATTTTCATATTTAATTTGGCAAAGATTCTGTTTGACATAAAAACATTCTTGTAACCGTTCCTATGAGCTCTAGTGTAACGTGAAGATGTCGTGGTACACATACTTCGCCAACTACGTGAAGACTAAAAGGCAGAGACAACAAGAATCAGACGGTTGACGATAGGAGTCATCTGAGTAACTGCCAATTTGTCAATTAATGATCGTGTACGCTCGATTAGAAAGGTAAGTGACTTGATGGCCATAGGAGTTGATTAAAATGAACAAAATATAATGGTCAGACTTAGTACTTTGGTAGCCCCGAGTCAAAGTCAATTATATTGACTAGTGGGAAAGTCCAATCGATTGGAGACACTGTGTAATCGATTAGAGACTACGAGACAGAAACATATTTGAGTACAATCGATTAGAGACTCTGTGAAGTCGATTGGAGCCTTCGGGACAGAAATCTTTCTGAGTACAATCGATTGGAGACTCTAGGTAGTCGATTGGAGCCTTCGAGATAGAAAGTTATGTCAAATCGATTGGAGAACCCTGTGCAATCGATTGGTGCCTTCGGAACATAAAACTTATTGAGCCCAATCGATTGGACACTTATCCCCAATGTCCAATCGATTGGACCAAGTATACAACCGATTGGACCTTGAACAGAATCAGTTTTCTCATATCCAAAATTCATGGTTCCATTATCCTACGTTCCTCACGACACAGGGTCTTGGAATTCTATAAATAGAACCCTTCTATGCCTTCTCTAAATACACACAAAGACACAGAGTGACTCAATCTTCAAAAGAGAAAAGTAAAGGCTTTATATTTATTAGAGTGTCCATTCGAAGAGCTAGAAACTTATTTTCATTCACATCTTGTGAGCTTGTTCTCTTCTCGATGAAAGCCAAGAGTACCAGTGTGACTCAACACCTTTTGAGCAACTTGGGGTTCAGGGTGTACTGAATCCTTCACCTTCTGCAAAGGCGGGAGTGTTAAGAATTAAGATCGAAAGAGCCGGTCGAAGGTAGGTTTGGGGAGTACCAAACTGAACAAGCGGATAAGGCTTCTTGGCTGGAAGGGCGCTCGTAGATTCGTGGCGTTGATTCAGAGGACGTGGATGCATCGGCAGTGGGCCTTGCCTAAGGTTGGAAGTGGTATTTGCAACGGTACTATGTAAGTAACCTTTGTTTCGTTTAACTTTTCAGTTAGTGATACTTTCTGTCTAGACATGGTCCCGTGGTTTTTCCTTGGCTAAGGTTTCCACGTAAAAATATCTCGTCTTGTGTGATTGTTTGTTTGTATTCCACAATCTATCCTGATTAGATCAAACGACAAAAAGACAATATACCACGGAGGTATATTTGATTTGAGTCGGTTGTGATGATAATCCTTTTCAAACAACCGAGGTATGAGATTTCATCCCTTTACCATCGACCAGTAAAACTGTGTAGGTATTATTAATTTTAAATACCTAATCAACATCCCCATTCTAGGTATATTGAGTTAAAGAGAACGGACCAGTGAAATTTCACATACAATAAGGTATTGACACATGTCACACACACATAAATCACATAAAATAGTCTAAATACAAAAAAAATCACAAAAAGTTCAAAGCCCCGAAAAAGTGTCAAATGACATCAGAATGACCTGAAAGTGATTCACGGGTCCCACACTCCTATGAAATAAATAAAATATAATTAAATATTATTTTTTAAAAATATAAGAATGGAAGAAAAATTCAAAAATTACGAAAATACTATTTTTGTCAAAATCTCCCAAAATCTTCGACTAGAGTTTTCATGTCTCAAGAAAGATTCCAAATTTCACAAGTAAGTTGGTAATGATAAAATAGGAATATTTTTTGTGTCTTTGGCACACAAAATAATTTTTTTATAAAAGTTCCGGAATGTTAGCTGGGGAAAGAAAAAGTCCCCTACAAGTTATAGTTCATTATTCTTAGTAGGAATTTTGCCCTAAAGAACGAGTTTAAAAGATAGCAGGTTTTTCAAAGTTGTCAGAATGAAACCAAATTAAACATATAGACTCAACAATGATATTAAACCATAAAAATAATAATAGAAGTCTAAAAAAGGTTTAGGTTTTCATTATTAGATAAATTTACCATAATACCCTAAAATGAAAGTTCAGGGTATTACATTCATCATCGGCACTCTCTTCTTCTGAGACCACAATTGTTCTTCTACGACGAGGATTTGTCGTCATAAGAACCAAAAAAGAAAGAAAATACCAAAACAACTCCATTTTCACCCAAAAAATCCCAAATTCCAACGAAGAAGATGAAGTAGAAAATTGGAGAAATCAAGAGAATCATTCCACAAAACAGTATGGGAATAGTAGATCGGGCACCTACGATCGATTGGGAGAAATCTATGAGGCGATTGGATCGATTTGGGTTGAAAATGACCCATTTTGGGTTTTATAAAAACGAACGCCGCACTGTCCAATCGATTGGGTTAAGTGGCCAATTGATTGGAGCAAAGCCAATCGATTGAGCCGTACTCTCTAATCGATTGGAGATGTCCGATCGATTGGTCTGTATAGTCCAATCGATTGGACTAGGGCTCCGAATAAAAAATATTTTTTTTTAATTTTTAAAACCAATAGGCTCATTTTCCAAGACCCCCAATAAAATCTTTTCAAATATCATTGAGTCTATTAAAGAAAAAATAACTAACACATTAGTTCAATCTTTTGCTACATCAGAAATATCAACTCTTTTAGACATTACCGCAAGTCACAAATCACTAGTAATCATAGATTCAAATATCAATAGTAATATCATCAAGTGTAAGTGATCTGATTTTATCTATGGTACTGGATAAGATTTTAGTAATAATTTCTCATAAAAATCAGAATCTGGAGGTATCATGTATCCAATCATAAAATCCTCATTAGAGTTATTAAGGGTTCTCACATACACTCATGTATACGGGTATTTGCTGATAGATAAGAATTTTTCTAGCAAATTGGCTGTCTTTTACACCATTTTTATTCACTTTGAATATAAGTAGCTTTCACTCTCTATGTAGGTAGCCCTTTTCTATAGCAATAAGAATCAGATTTCAATTTCAAATAAGGCCATACAAATGGCTTTCACACTCATTTTTAGAGCTAGCTTTTTCCTTACAATAGTAACTCACATTGGGAGGCCAACAGTCGACTATAGTGCAATTTTAAATCAACTGAAGGCAGGACCACTACTAATTTGAAGTTATAGTCAGTAGAGGTTTATTCTTAATACCAATAATACAAGATCTCACACTGATATTCGCTCAAAAGTGCTTATTGTAAGCAATTATCCTTTTAGCGTTATTGCATTCTCCTACGTTAAAATGCTCTATTTATCTACTTTTCTACGTAAGAGTCTCTTTTGTTGCGTAGAACACACTTTTCTGGACGAAATGGTATATTTGCATGCATTAAACATATTTTCGGAAGTCTAGACATGTAGTCATTCTGATAGAGTCTCATTACGCGCTTCTTCTATCGTAGGAAACCCCGATGGGAAAATTCTCGAGACTTGCGAGCCCACATCGATCAGGAAAGCCCATTATCAAAGTTTAAAGAGCCCACATGCTATGACTAGAAGATATGGGCCAAATATGGGCTGAATAAGATGACCAAAAAGCCAGCCCAAAGAACGAAGAGAGTAGGAGAGCCAATGACCAAGAGACGGACCAAAGCGTTTAAAGCCACATGAGTCAGCAAGGAATGATAGTCTACTCTACTGGAGAAGCATGAGGATGGTCACAGTGAAGACCAGGGTTCCAGACCCTCTGCCAATACTTTTCTCCATTTTTTTGATACTTTCTCTCTCATCTCTTCTTATTCTCTCTCTCTCTTCATCTCTCGATCCTCGAATCTACTGACCTAACCCCAGAACTCCTACCCTTCGGCTCTATCTCATCTCCCTTAGCTTTCTGACCGTTGGATCTTCCATCGGACCATTGGATCTTCAATCGGACCATTGGATCTCTCTAGATCCGTCGATCTACCAATCTGGGTCCCAATCAAGTCACCATCCATCCGATCGCCATCAGATGGATCCGTTGTGGGCCAGTAACCGGGCCCATCATCATCGACCCGCTGTCCGACCAGTTAGTGGACCCCGTGAATTTCCAAAGAATTTTAATTAAATTTCAAAAAAACGGGGGGTCCACTAATTGGGGAGATTCCCCATAGAAAAGTAGATTTTTACTTTAAAAAAAATATATATATATATATATTTTTATATATATATATATATATTTTTTTTTTATTTTCAAAAATACCCTATTTCCATTAAAGGAAATAGGGAGCTTTATAAGAGGAGGGAGAAGGGTTCGTTCGAACCCTAATCCCCCTCCAATCTCTTTCTCTCCTCCCCCAAATCATTTTCGAACATTTTCCTCTCCTCCTTCTCCTTCTTTTTCTTCTTTCTCTTTCTCCTCTTCTTCATCTTCTTCATGTCTTCGCCGGAGTTGCCTGGTAAGGCTTCCTCCTCCTCCTCTTCTTCTCCTCTTCTTCTTCTTCTTCTTCTTCTTCATCCGTTCCCCCTTGCTGCTGTGTGCAGCACCATTTCCTCCGCCTACAACCACCATCTTCTTCATCCTCGTGCTCCACCACCACCTGCAACAGCGCTCCACCGTCCACCACTGCCTTCTATTCTCTCCCCAAGAAAACAAAGGGGAGAAGAAGAAAAGATAGGAGGCCGTTGGCTTCAACTTTTATGGTTCTCCTTCTCCACGAGGTCTCTTAAGCCGTGAAGCTTCTCCCTTCAAGTACCGCTCGATTCCTCTCCTTCAACAAATCAGGTTGCTGAATTTGCAACCTTCTATCCACACCTCCAGATCTGAACGTCTCATGGTTCACCACTGTGCAACCACGAACTTGCTACACTCCATCTCCTTCACCGCCAAACCACAGCGCCTCCACATTGTAGCATACAGCAACCCATAGCACCTCCACTCGCGCGCAGCTGCTGCGTTCATCACCATCTCACCTACTGCTCCGCCTCCCATCTTCCTTGCAGCCATTGCAACTACCACCTCCTCAAACTGTGTTGCCCCCCCCCCCCTTTCCTTGGAGATCCATCTGCCATCCACTTTCTCCATCTTTTCCACTGTTTCTCTCCCTTGTTAGAGAATCACGATTTCCACCACCGTTTCCACCACCGTAGTGACAGCCATTAGATCTCTACCACGTGGATTGATCCTCCACCTCTTACATCACCGCCAGCCACCCTTTGTCGCACCGAACATCAACGTTGAAGAAAGCCTTGCACCACTGGACGCACGCCGTACAAATCTCTAGCCGCCAGCCAACACGCTCTCTCCAGCCAATGAACCACCATCTCCATGACCCGAAGGCCAGCAACCTCTCCCTCAAATCCCTTTCAAGAATCATGGTAAGCATTTCTTCCTCTTTCTACTTTCTCTCTCTAGATTAGGTTTCTCTATCCTTCTCTAATTCTCTCTAAATCTCTTTCTCTTTCTATTTCTTCATCTCTCTCTCTCTCTATTTTATCACTTTCTCTCTCTAGAACATCTATCTCTCTCTAGATTTCTTTACTTTCTCTCTCTCTAATTTAGTTTTACTGCTTTCTAGATTAATTGTTTCATGTTTGAGTTGTAAGTTACATTTGAATTCATGAAATAAAGTTATTTTGATTCAAGATCGATAAGTTCGTCATTTTATGTTCAGAGTTGCACTAACCCGACTAATCCCGAGTGCGGATCGACATCCGACACGAATCCCTATACAAATCTGTCAATTTTGCAGGATAATCGGATTAAAATTATAAATCTTGTTGATCGAAGGGTTTCCGTAACCAACGACGCGGAAAAACCCTATTTTCACACACCTCTATCAAATCCATTCCCACAATAATAATTAGTGTGCATGTGAAAAATATAAGATATACTGTTTCAATAATCTTCTAATGCACACTAGTAAAAATTGACCAATCATAATAATTAAAAGATATCATACTCAGATTAGCAAAATTTTACTAAAATAGTTAAGTTCTTGTTCTTTGAATGTTCTCGAAAATTACTGCTCATCAAAATCGTATATTTAAATAGTAATTTTAACATTCTTCTGAACAATTGATCTTTTGATTTTCTGAAAAAAATATTTCAATTTTTATTTTTCAAAAATGAAGTAAAATCAAAAGGAAAACAAAAACAAAAAATATCCCTCCACAAAAATAAGAATGGAAAACACAAAGGGATAGTGAGCACAATACTCAGAGATGGGATCTATTAGGATAGTTCTCCTTCAGAGAATATATTCTACTCCACACAGATGTGATTTTAGTGGATAGACTAGTTCTCTTAGGATCTCTCCTCTTTTGAGTTACAGAACTCTGATGATGTTTGAATTTCTCAAGAGATTTAATTTCCTTGATTAATTCTCTAGACCTTTCAAAAAGGTCTTTCATCTTCCTAGATAGCACATCCAAATAGTTTATCTCATGATATGTCTTCATAGGAAATCTTTGACTCTTCACATTCTGAGTTGAGTTCACCTCTTTCTCTAGAGAATTTTAATATCCTCTTCTCAGGTTATGATAGTCTCTAATCACATGACCCACCTTTTTGCAGTATGTACAATGACGATTGCTTTTGACAACTTTGATTTGGTCATTTATCTGAATAGGAATAGTTTGAGCCTTAACAAAAATCGTCTTGGAAGAAAACCATTCTTCTTGATTTTGGTTGTAACCCAAACCATGTTTGTCTCCATAGACTTTTTCCACACGAAGAATCTCATTAAGCTTTGCAGAGCTAGATGGGAATCCTAACACATCCCTCTTAGATTTGAGAAGCTCATTTTCCAGGTGATTCCTTATGTGTCATATAAGTTTAGAATTCACATTCCAGTGACTTGTTCCTTTTTAACAGAGACTCATTCTCTTGTTCTAAACCAATATGATATTCGCTTAAAAGTGCGTATTTTCCACTGTTATCTTCTAAGCGTTTTCACACTCTCCTACGTTAAAATGCTCTATTTATCTACTTTTCTACGTAAGAGTCTATTTTGCTGCGTAGAACACACTTTTCTGGACAAAATGGTATATTTGCATGCATTAAACACATTTTCGGAAGTCTAGACATTGAGTCGTTCTGATAAAGTCTCATAACGCGCTTCTTCTGTCGCAGGAAACCCCGATGGGACAATTCTCGAGACTTGCGAGCCCACATCGATCAGGAAAGCTGATTATCAAAGCTTAAAGAGCCAACATGCTATGACTAGAAGATATGGGCCAAATATGAGCTGAATAAGATGACCAAAAAGCCGGCCCAAAGAACGAAGAGAACAAGAGAGCCAATGACCAAGAGACGGACCAAAGCGTTTAAAGCCACATGAGTCAGCAAGGAATGATAGTCTACTCTATTGGAGAAGCGTGAGGATGGTCACAGTGAAGACCAGGGTTCCAGACCCTCTGCCAATACTTTTATCTCCATTTTCTAATATTTTCTCTCTCATCTCTCCTTATTCTCTCTCTCTTCATCTCTCGGTCATCGGATCTACTAACCTAACCCCAGAACTCCTGCCCGTTAGCTCTGGCCCATCTCCCTAAGCTATCGGACCATTGGATCTTCCATCGGACCTTTGGATCTCTCTAGATCCATCGATCTACCAATCTGGGTCCCAATCAAGTCACCATCCATCCGATCGACATCAGATTGTCTGTCACATCATCTTGTGAGACGATGGACATCATCAATCCATGTGGGCCAGTAGCCGGGCCCATCATCATCGACCCGCTGTCCGACCATTTAGTGGACCCCGTGAATTTCAAAATAATTTTAATTAAATTTTAAAAAATGGGGGGTCCACTAAATGGGGAAATTCCCCAAAGAAAAGTAGGGTTTTACTAAAAAAAAAATAATAATAATATTTTTTTTTATTTCGAAAATTCCCTAATTTCCATTAATGGAAACTAGGGAGCTTTAAAAGGGGAAGGAGAAGGGTTCGTTTGAACCCTAATCCCCCTCCTTTCTTCTTCTTTCTCTCCCCCAAAACCTTCCCCCACGTTCTACCCCTCCTCCTCTCCTTCTTTCCTCCTCTTCTTCGTCTTCTTCTTCTTCTTCATCTTCTTAATCATCGCCGGAGTTGCAGACAGCAACTCCGGTCGTCTTCTTCATGCACCATCACCTGCACGTTCCTCCTATCCTTCTGCCCCTTCTCCTCTTCTTCTTCGTCTTCCTCTTCTTCTCCTTCGTTCCATCATCTTCTTGCTGCTGTTGTGTGCAGCAGCACCGCTCCTCCTCTTCTCTCGCAGGAGTTGCAGACTGCAGCTCTAGCCGCCAGGAACACCACCCCTCTCTACAGGCTCTCCATCTCTCCACCACGTTCTTCTCTCTTGCTGGCCGCCTTCAACTTCTTCCACGTTTCCCCCCCCCCCAAACAGCAACATCACCGCCTGCATCTCCACCATTACCGCCTCCTCTCTCACTCCCACGTTACCACCAGCAGCTGCTGTACCGCCCCATGGAGATCACGATCTGATCTCTCCCACATTTTCTCCTTGCTGCTGCTCTCACCAACAGCTCACCCACCGTGATCTACACTTGCTGCCCTCCACAGTTTTAACCCACAATAGAAAAAGAAAAAAAAAAAAAAAGAAGAACAAAGAAGATAAAAAGAAGAAGGAGGTGGGATACCACCTCGTTGCATCTCCACCATCATCCTCCATGTGCGACCACACAACCATCTCCTTGCCGTCGTCTTCAGCATCTCCGGTGATCATCTCCACCTTTGCCCGAAGCAGCGATGTAGCACTCCCTGCTGATCGCTCAACGCCCTTGCAACTCGCCTAAAACCACTGCTTCCACCATTGTAGATGGCAAGCCTGCCACCAGAACTCCATGCTGCCACTCCACCTTGCTGCCGCCTTACCAAGATCACTAGATTGCCCATCTATTCTCCACCATTAAACGTCATCATTCTTCATCACAAGGTACACCTTCATGACTTACTATAGTGTACACATTGGTGCTACACCGGACAATCAACTTGCAGCCCTCTCCACCATGCGGTCCCCTCCGCACCTATTGTGCCCGAGGCATCACCATTTGCAAGAGAAGTTAGGTACTTTCTCTCTTCTCTTACCCTTCTCTCTCACCATTAGTTCTCTTCTTCAATCTCCCTTCTATCTCTAGGTTTTAGTTAACTTTCTCTCTCTAGGGTAATTCTTTTACTTTCTCTCTCCAGTTCTTGCTTCTCTCTCTACATCTCTTTATAGTCATTATTTGTAGTAATTTTACAAAGAAAGTTTGTAAATATTTTGATTGAGTAAAGTTTAGTTGATTTTGCATTATTGTGTTTTTAGTCTTATTTTTGTTTTAATTGCTTGTGGCAATTTCTCTCTCTAAAAATCACTATGCATGTTTTAAATCGTTTCACCATTCTCACCCCACCACAATTTCTAAAATAAATCCGTCATTTCATGTTCATGAATTGAGCGAACTAACCCCGAGTGCGGATCGACTTCCGACACGAATCCCTATACAAAAGTTCATATTTTGCAAGATTAAAAATACGGATCAAATTACAAATGTGTTGATTCTAGGGTTTCCGTAATGAACGACGTGGAAAAAAACCCTAGTTTCACAATAATAGACACTTTTAATTTTTTAGTGTCAATCAATAAGGCAGCAATTTCAAAGTCAAGACATTTAACTCTGTCAGATAAAACTTTATTTGCCTTAATAAATTTTATCGATTTCTCGTACAGTCCTTTCACACCAACTGTCAAGTCATCCGAGTCCCCATTGTAAGAGTCTTTTGAACTCTCACTTTTCTTGGAATCTCCATGAGATGCATAAGGACTATTAAAACGAGCAACAAAAGTCATATACTTATCAGTCTTTTCATTACTATCTGAATCATCAAAATGATCCCTGATTCTTCATCCCAAGTGGCATTGAATGTTTTTACCTTGCCCTTATACTCTTCTTTGTTTGGGCAAACATTAGCAAACTGACCAAAACCCTTACATTTGAAACATTAGGGTTCGCTTGAGCGGCTTTCCCTAGGGTTCCTTTCACTTCTACTACATCTCTCATGAGGTCTGGCATGTTCCTTAGATTTATCAAAAGTTTTATTGTTCTTAACTCTATCATTTTTAGAACAGAAAAACTTCTTGAATTTTTTGATTTCTTTCGTTGTCTCAAGTTCATCTCATAAGTTTGTAAAGACCCAACCAGCTCATCAATTTTGAGAGAGTCAACATCCTTGCTCTCCTTAATAGCAGTAACCTTAGCCTAAAATCTATCAGGTAAGGATCTCAAAATTTTTCGAACAACTTTGGATTCAGGAATGATTTCACCCAAGTTGTGAGTAGAGTCCACAATATCACTAAGTTGGGCATAGAACTCAGTGAATGTATCATTCTAATGGATTCGAACTTAGAAGTCAGTATTTGAAGTTTAGAAATTTTAACCGCTGGCGTTCCTTCATGAGTGACTCTAAAAATGTCTCATGCTTCTTTAGTCAAAGAACAAGTAAAGGTTCTTCAAAACTCATTCTTATCAATTACATTAAAAATAGTATTTAGCCCTTTGCTATTTGGACAACAACAATCTATGTCCTCTTTGCTCCAGTCGGCTTTAGGTTTAAGAATGGTTTTATCTCCTACTGCCATTGTGGGTGGTGACCAACTATCCACTACAGACATCCAGACTCTTCCATTAATAGACTTTAGAAAAGCCCTCATCTTAGCCTTCCAATAGGCATAATCTTCTCCATCAAACAATGGAGGTCTAGATGTGTTTCCACATACTCTTTGTATTTTGACAAATTAATGAAAATAGACTGGCTTCACAGGAATCTAAATTCAAGTGATTAAACCTTAAATAGAATAACCCGCTCTGATACCAATTGAAATAATACCGGTCCATTCTCTTTAATCCAATATACCTAGAATGGTGGATTGATTAGGTATTTAAAATTAATTATACCTACAAAGTTTTACTAGTTAATGGTAGGGGAACAAAATCGCATGCCTTAGTTGTTTGATTAAAGATTATCACAACCGACTCAAATCGAATATACCTCCGTGGTATATTTTCTTTTTGTCGTTTAGTCTAATCAAGATAAATAGCATAATACAAACAAACAATCACACAAGACAAGAGATTTTTACGTGGAAAACTTAGCCAAGGAAAAACCATGGGACTACGTCAGACGGAAAGTATCACTAACTGAAAAGTTAAACGAAACAAAGGTTACCTACGCAGCACCGTTGTAAATACAGCTTCCAACATTAGCCAAGGCCTACTGCCGATACGTCCAAGTCCTCTAAATCAATACTACGAATCCACGCACGCCCTTCCAGCCAAGAAGCCTTATCCGCTTGTTCAGTTTGGTACACCCCAAACTTACTGTCGATCAGCTCCTCCGATCTTAATTCTCAACACTCTCACCTTTGTAGAAGGTGAACGATTTAGTACACCCTGAACCCTAAGTTGCTCTAAAGGTGTTGAGTCACACTAGTACACTCAGGCTACTAGGTCGAATATATGAGTGGAAGACCTAAGCTGAGGGATGGATCAAGCACTTGGCTTTGATCAAGAAGAGGAACAAGCTCACAAGATGTGAATGAGAAACAAGCTTATTGCTCTTCGAATGGACACTCTAATAAATAAATATTTTTTTCTCTCTCTTGAAAGATTGAGTCACTCTATGTCTCTGTGTGTGTTTAGAAAAGGTATAGAAGGGTTGTATTTATAGAATTCGTGACCCTGAGTCATGTATAATGTGGGATAGTAGAACTAAAAAATTCAGATCTGAGAAAGACTAAGTTCGTGCAAAGTCCAATCGATTGTACTCTTGGTCCAATCGATTGGGCCATGTCCAATCGATTGGCCTTAATAAGTTTCATATTCCGTAGGCTCCAATCGATTACACAGAGGTCTCCAATTGATTGAACTCAAATAAGTTTCTGTCCCGAAGGCTCCAATCGATTTCACAGAGTCTCCAATCGATTAGACTCAAATAAGTTTCTGTCCCGAGGGCTCCAATCGATTTCACAGAGTCTCCAATCGATTGGGATAATATATTATTCTGCCTCGTAGCTTCCAATCGATTACACAGAGTCCTCCAATCGATTGGGTTATGTCCAATCGATTGGACAAGTTCTAAGCGATCGGACTCTCCCATTAGTCAAAATCTTTGACTCAAAATTGGGTCTGTCCAATGACTATGTTTGACCATTATATTTTATTTATTTTAAACCTATTCCTATGGCCACTAAGTCACTTACCTTCCTAATCAAGCATATACGATCTTTAACCAACAGATGGGTAGTTACTAAGATGACTCTTATCGTCAACCATTTAATTCTTGATGTCTCCGTCTTCTAGTCTTCACGTAGTCGATGAAAATAGGATTTTTCCGCGTCGTTGGTTACGGAAACCCTAACTTCAACACATTTTTAATTTATCCGAGACATTTAACCTGTAAAATGAGCAGTTTTGCATAGTGGCTCGTGTCGGATGTCGATCCGCACTCGGGGTTAGTGTGCGTAATTAAGGACATAAAATGACGGGTTTTTCTCAAAAATTACTAAAAAGAAGAGATGGAAGGGTGAGAATGATGATCACGGGATTAAAATATGATTGATTTTATAAATTTTAGAGGGAACCATTATCTGCTAAAATGATGAGAGAGAAAATAAGAAGAACATAACATAATAAGCAAAACTAATGAAATTAACCATCTTTATTAAAATGAAAAGTAACTTACAATAACCTTGAATCTGATTGATGCATAAATAAATTTCAAAAATTAACTAGAAAGCATGAAATAGAAGGGAAATAGAGAGAGAAAGGTAGAGAAAGAGGAGGTCTATTCTAGAGAGAGAAAGTGGAAGGAGAGAGTCTAAAGAGGAGAGAGAAAGCGAGAAGGAGATGAAGGTTTAGAGGAACTAGATTGTAGATGGTAGAATCTTACCTTTGGCACTTATCGAAAGTGGATGATGGAGTTTTGACCCTTGATTTACCAATCAAGGGTGGATCAGCCAAGGTGATAATGAAGAGGCTGTCCCGAGTGCATGCACCATTCCATGGATGAACGACGTTGCAGGAGGGATTTTAGGGGGGGGGGCAGCGAGGCTGGCTATGGTTGATGGCGTTGTGATGCACATGTGGTGCACCACCATCTCTTCCCGGATCTGCACTTGCACTTGCACAGTTTCAGGCACGGGCTAGAGATTTGCAGGGCAATGAAGATGGAGATCGTGGTGGAGCTGAAATGGCTGCAAGGAGGTGCTGATTCGGCCAAGGTAAGGTGAGGGCAGACGTCCTATTCTTCTTCTCTTTTCTGGTTCTCTTTTCTCTTTTTTTTTTTTTTTTTTTTTTTTTTTTTTTTGCCGGAGTTGCAGACCTGCAACTCCGGTAGTGGAGATTTGTGGGAGATATGGCAGTTGGAGAGAGAAGGTTGCAGGTCTGTGGAGGAGATGAGGATTGCAACGCCCTTCAAGTGGCTAGGTCCTGGAGTTACAGCTAGATGGAGAGAAGGTAGCAACGTTGGTGGTTGCTGACTTTAATGGTGCCGGCCGGAGTTGCAGAAAACACACCGGAGCTCTTGAAGATCGTGGGAACGTGTAGCATGTGCACGTTACAGTAGAAACAATAGTGGAAAAGATGGAAAGGGTTGCAGGCGACAACCTCTTCGTGGGAGCAATGGAGAGGGAGACGTGGGGTGAGATAGTGAGAGTCCGCCGGAGTGGCAGTCCGCCGGATTTACAGAGAAGGTGATCACCGGTTGAAGGAGCACGTACAATGTGCTGGTGGTTGCGGCAGTAGCTCGTGGAGACGCCGGAGATGATGATCGATTTGATGAAGATGGAGAGATCAAGGGGGATGAGATGAGAGAGAGAGGAAGGAGAGAAAGAGAGATGAGATAGGAGCTACCGGTGTCGGCCTGCAACTCTTGCAGTCCTGATATGGTGGTGGCCAGCAGCGAGGTTTGATACAACGGTGCAGGGGTGCTAGTCGTGATGGACGTTGCACTGTGCTGGGTGGTGGTGACAGCCCAAACCAGCAATGGTTTTCGGAGAGAATCCGATGGACAATGGGAGAGACGGCTAAGAGGTTTTAGATTGGGGGAGATGAGAAGAGAGAACCGTCCTACTCTTCGCCCTCCTCACTTCTCTTTCTAATATACTAAGACCCTAGGGTTTAGAGTGAATAGGGACCGTTAGATCATCTTCTCAATTCTCTTTCACCTTGTTTTCAATTATAGGGAAATATCCCATGTATTTGATGATGTATCACTCCTCATGCAGCACCCTCCAGCAACTTTTTCTCCTCTCTTCCTTGTCTTTTGGTAACCAATTAGTTACCCAAAACGATTCAACCCCTTGCATTCTTTCCTCCCTCTTTCATAGTAGCAGCCATCCACCTTAATTGATTGCTAAAGTCTTTCCTTTGGTAAAAATAGCAACTTCCTTTTCACTTCTTCTTTTTAGAAAATATTTCTTCAATGGTTCCTATGCTCCAATCTACCTTGCACTTCAAAGCTAAAGCTAATCCAGCAACTCTTAGATATTTAGACCAATCACATGGAAACCCGATTGTTTATAACAACATCACCCTCAATCGACGTATAGCAACTTGAATGAACACTCGGTCTATAATCTTAGCCCACCAACTTGGTTCACACAAGGGTCCAACACCCTGGCCTATTGATTTGGTCCACGGTGTGGGTTATCTTCATGAGTTTCCATGTATGCCACATTATCACTGATCTCACTGTCCATTTGTCTTGTTTCCATCATGTTTTAAACTCATTAACTTGATAGAGCTTTCCTTTTTGTGCGCCCATCAACATGTTCTACTTGCCCATTATCTTGATGTCCAAGAACTTGAGTTGTGTTGTTCCAATTTCATCGGTCCATCTTGTTTGTTATCCAACGTTATCTGAGCGAGCATAGTTCCCTGGTCTATGTGATCATCTTTGATTTGGACAAGTTTGGTAGCGAGCTTCTGTGGTTGATTACGGGCCTGCAGTTCTCGAGAATCGTCTGCTTCGGTTTCCTACAATAACAACAGGCACGTAATGAGGCTTTATCAGAATGACTTCATGTCTAGACTTTCGAAAATGTGTTTAATGCATGCAAATATACCATTTCGTCCAGAAAAGTGTGTTTTACGCAATGAGATAGACTCTTACGTAGAAAAGTGGATAATTAGAGCAGTTTTACGTAGGAGAGTGCGATAACGCTAACAGGATAAGTGCTTAAAATAAGCACTTTTGAGCGAATATCAGTCGACGAAGTATGCGTACCACGACATCTCCACACTACACTGGTGCTTGTAGGAACGGTTATAAGAATATTTTTATGTCGAACATAATCTTTGTCAAATTGAATATGAAAATATTCCTTACAAAACCAACAAGAACACGACCTTGCAGACCTCTTCTCCATTGGTAAGTCACGGTAAATCTCTATTTTCTATCTTCTCTTTCATTTTCTCTCTCTAAAATCTTGTTCTTTCACTTTATATTTTTTCTCTTATAATGCTTTCTAGAGCGATGGTTATTTATTTTATTTTCTTTTATGAATAAATTAGATTCAAGCATTGTAATTTATATTATTTTAATAAATAAGTTTCTCTTTTCTGTTTATGGTGTATCTTTCTCTTTAATTATGTTAATTAATTGATAGAAATCTTTTCAAGAAGATTATTTTAAATCTCAATCATTAATCACCACTCTCACCCTTCCATCTATATTTTCAAGCACTTTCTATTGTTCTAATGTTTCAATAAATTGTGTTCCCTAACCCCGAGTGCGGATTCGACATCCGACATATCACTATACAAAGTCTACATTTTTATAGGATTTAAAGTAACCGGAATTATAAATATTGTTGAAATCTAGGGTTTTCGATCCGATGACACGGAAAAACCTATTTTCATTAACTCAAATTTGGTGATAGCCCGAACGTAGGTCAAGTTTAGAAAAATACTTGGTTCCATGTAGCTAATCTAAAAGCTCATCGATGACTGGAATCGGAAACTTGTCTTTAACAGTAATTCCATTAAGAGCTCTGTAATCAATGCACATCCTCCACGATCCATCTTTTTTCCGTACCAACAAAATGGGTGATGAATAAGGACTTGTGGTAGACCGAATGATGCCCGCTTCCAACATTTCCTTGACTAACTTTTCTATTTCATTTTTTTGGAAATGTGCAAAGCGGTATGGCCTTACATTTGTTGGAGAGCTTCCGGGTTGTAATTCGATATGATGATCATGTAAACATTTTGGAGGTAGCCCCTTAGGTTCCTCAAAAACGTCTCCGAATTGCGTAAGTATGGGTTGCAATTCGGTGGGAGTTAATTCACTATTTATCATGGAGTCTCCATTTATCTGAAAAAAATAAATGATCGTACCTGTAGAGTGTTGTTGAAGGGTGCGTTCTAGACAATGATTGCTAATCAACTTCACCAGCTTTAACTTAGCTACCTGCAGCTTGTAGCTCTTCCCTTTGACTGTGAACTCCATCTTTAGGTTGCCGAAATCCCACAAGATTGGACCAAGGGTGCACAGCCATTGCGCGCCAAGGACAACGTCGCATCCTCCCAAGCGCAAGGCATAAAGATCGGTAAAGAAGGAAAATGTTTGGAGAGTCATGGGAACGTCAACACATTTTCCTTTGCGTGAAATGCCTTCTCCATCTGCCACCATAACTTCAAAGCTAGCCACCGGTTCAATGCAACATCCTGTTCTTCGAAGCAATTTTGGATCCCCAAAATTGTGGGTGCTACCTGAATCAAGGAGTACGATGATCGAGCATGTCTTTAGAAATCCTTTTACCCTAATGGTCTGGGGGGTAACGGATCCTGCTAAAGCATGGAGTGAGATTTCAGGTTGCTCTTCGATTTCCTGTTCATCGGGAGGCTCATCGGGGTCTGGGTCCTCCTCCATGTTGGCCCATTCTCCTTCGATCAAGAAGAGTTGTTTCTTCTTGCATATGTGACCAACTGTATATTTCTCGCTAGCCTCATCGGGTGTCAACCGACGAATTGGTGGCATGCTACTACGACTAACATTGGTGGAATTTGGTAGTGTCGGCCTCAAGGTTGTAACCTTTGATTGTTGTCGCTTAGCCATAGCCTTTTCTTCTTGTCATCGAGCCAACCCCATTGCTGTGGAAAGGGTGTTTGGCCTGAACATCTTCACATCAAAACGCAATTCATCCTTTAGTCCCCCAACGAAACAATTGATTAAGAAGGGCTCCGATAAGCCAGTTGTTCGATTGGCAAGCCTCTTGAACTCCACTTGATATTCTCGAAAGGTTTCTGTTTGTCTTAATTTGGCTAAGGATGCTGCAAAATCCTCAAATTCGGTTGGACCAAATCAAGAACACAAGTTTTGTGTGAATTTGGGCCAAGTTAGGCAACCTGAGACCCGTTCCATCTATTGAAACCATTGTAGCGCTTCCTTTTCAAGGTGAAATGAAGCAATAGTCACCCTACGATCTTCTGGAGTCACATGGTAATTGAAAAATTGCTCCGCTCTATAGATCCATCCTGCTGGATCATCACAGTCAAAATGAGGGAAATCAAGCCACAATGTACGAGTACTGATGTTGCCATTAGTCTCCCATCGCCTCGCATTAAAATTAGACTCCGTCTGTTGATGTTCATTCCTCCTGCTGTTCGACACCTCCTCCCGATCTTTGGATAACTGATCATATTTCGAATCGAGGGCTGACAATTTCTGCAAAATCTCTGTAAGTACTTTGCTTGTCTGCTCTTGATTTTCTTCTATTTTCTTAATTTTCTGATCCATGTTTTGGGAGCAAGTTGCAACCATACACATCCAAGGATGGCCACTCTGATACCAATTGATAAGCTCAGTTGGTTCACAGGAGATGAACCCAGTATAAAATAAAATAAAACAAGAAAGAAGATAGAAGAAAGTCTCAGAACTCAATTCATTAATCAATGCTTTGCTTCTCCCCTCTCTGTTACATTTATAAGATTCAAAATAAAAATTCAATTTCAAATTATATTCTATCTCTACTGCTACGACTGTTGGAGAAAATTAAGGATATACCAACAACTTACAGATAAGTGAAAAATAACAACCTAGAAGAAGATAACAACCATTCAAAGTCAGATCTGCCTTATTGTTGCCGAATTCTTTGCCATCTACTTCTCCGCTGCTTGATACGATCCCTCCCTGGACACCTCAGCATCTGACATGGACTACCCTTGTGTGCAATCGTATCAGGGCCAATTAGAAAATTTCAGAAATTGTGGAGGGGAAATAAGAGAAAGGGGGGAGAAAATAAAAATTGACGGGGTATCGAAAATTCTCCTTTGTAAAATACAAACGCAGCCTAAGTTTCACTATTAATAACACTAGTTTTGGGAATCATGGGACAATGTGACAAACGCACGACACCCTTCCTTCGTTCGTTAAATAAGCTAGTGTTTGGGAACTCTTTTTAGGAAGTGCTTCTCCAGCTTTTGGCCCTGAGAAGTGCTTCCTTAACATAAATACCTGTTTGGTTTGTAAAAGCACTTTAACTTCCAACATCTAAAAGAAGCCAGAAGTGCTCTTTTACGAAACACCGTCGAAGGTGTTTCTCAAAAAAGCACTTCCACGCTTGTGTGGAAAGCTAATCACCGTGAAAACAGCTCTCCTCTTTGGACCTTTTTGTCCCATTCATGACACATGAAAAGAAAAAAATCCAACCATTTTTTCTCTCTTTTTCGCTTGAATTGAAACCTGCAACAACAGTGAAGAAGAAGTAAGAAAAACAAAACCACTTTTGAGATTAAGAGAAAGAGATTCAAAGAAAGAATAGAAGGTTGATTGAGGGAGATTTGAAGAGCATACGAACTTGTGGGTTCGTATACTTTTCTTGCTTCAGGTGAGGAACTCCAATCAATTCCATGTGAGCCATCCTCTTACAACCCCCAATTTATTGAGACAGTCTCTTTAAAAAATCCCTCTTCTTGTTCTATATTTTCTCTCACATTCTATTGGATTTCCATTGAAGCTCTGATACAAAGCTTTGAATAACATTAGAGCTAATCAATCTCTCATAGCCACAGGCGCCTTGAAATAACGAATGGAGTGGTAGCAAAAGAAAGCACACAATGGGAAACATAGCACATGGCCATAGAGAATACTTCCAGGAAGCCATGATGAGGCAGATGTGGAGGGAGATAGATCATCAATGCAAAAGTGGAAATCTGTCTTGGCTGCTGCAATAGCTTCGGACAACGCTAATGGCTGCTTTGACGGCAACATCTGCCTCAACCATGCCTACCTCTACTATTGGCTTGAAAATGCATTTTTTTTTGTTTATTTGTTTTTGGAGTTCCATTTTTTTTCAACTTCTACGTTGTGTTATTACTTTTTTGTTCGGTTTGCAACACGATTCCATTTCTGTTCTCTGTTAGACATGCATGCCACTTGTTTGCTAAATTGCCTGTTAGGACTTACACCACTTCTGTACGTGACTAGTTTTTCATATGGGCAACGATGTAACAAGATGTAGCTTAAACTCTAACACCATTTTGTTACTCGTAGTTGCCATCTAGGCCCACTGACCGCATGGATGTTTATTTCATCCCTTGGTAGAATACCAAAAATCGAGTAAAAATTCTGTCACAAGATGTTGTGACCGAAGCTGGGCACAACCCACAATACGAGCCACGTAGTGCACTATTACAGAGCATTGACCGTATGGATGTGTGGCCAGTCCCACGGTTGACCTGCAAACCAAAAATTAGCTTGATTACTAATTTCTAATCATTGGGTTGAAGTTATTTTCATGGGTTGATTTTAACCGTAGGAATTTGAGCATTTTTTGGGTGTAAAGATCCAAAGGTTGTTAATCACTAATCAGGCTGATTTTTGGTTCGCAGGTTCACCAAGGGACTGGCCAAACATCCATACGATCAGCGCCCTCTAATAGTGTGCCACATGTCTCATATTGTGGGTAGTGACCGGCTTCGGTCACCACATCTTGTGACAGAAGTTGTACTCTCAAAATCAGCTTGTTTGATAATTTTTAGCCGTTGGTTTTAGTACTCACCACAATATATAATGATTGCTTCTATAACTTGTCAAGCATCATTAGTACTCATATAAGTTTAATTGGTAGTTTCTAACCATTGGATATGAGCATTTTAATACCGTAATTCCTGGCTACTGGATTTAATCACTTTTTTTGGATGCTAAAATCTAACTGTTAGAAATTGTCGATCAAGGTGATTTTTGTTACGTAGTGCATGAGCCTTAAAAGATGTTACATGTGGCAATTTTGGGAAGGGGGCGGATACTTCAAAATTTGAAGTCCCAACAGGGAATCAAATATTTTCTCACACTCTCAGTAGTCTTGGTCGGTCAAAAATATGCATTATTGATCGGATGGTTAAATCTTTGAGATAGTATGAATTTTGGACCGTGGCCATTCAAAGGACAGCCCAAATTGCCACAACATAATGGCCCCATCTGGTTGTTGATAGCTTTGCTCATAAATAATACCATGTAAAACACATTGCTATTCAAGTGCAGCCCCAAAACTGATCCAAGTGGACTATCAAGCTAAATTGGCCTAACATGGGGCAGGCCCTTTGAAAGTTCATTGGGCTACCCAGACGGTCCAGCTAATGGGATCTCCGACACTCCAAATTGACCCAACCAGATCATCTCCTTCCAAACATTTCAAATATTACAAGAAATGACTCAAAATAGACCGATAAGAAATATTATAACTTAATGTGATGTTAGATTGTCCAACATGATTTCTATGGACTGTCCACGTCAATTCAATAATGATGCTTGATAAGTTATAGAAGCAATGTAATACTAAGTTTCTTAACGACATACGTGGGCAATATGATTGAAATTATGGGTGTTAATGGGTACCCAAGAACCTGAAATATTCAGACTAGGTTATTAGGGACTAGTTACAAGTTCTTGGACCGAATCAATTATTCAATTCAATTCCACGTTTCGAAAATATAATTGGGATCTCTAAGATGTATTTTAAAATATAGTATTTGTCTTAGCTAAGCCAAAAATATTAACTATTGCCTTCTTTTTTAAAACAAGGGTATTCTTGACATTTTGACAAAATTCAGAAGCTCACAGTTGGTTTTGCCAAACAACAATAATAGCTTCTACACACAGAACCAAGGTTAAAAAGATGCCGTTTTAACGGTTAAACGGACTGGGGGCGTTATTGTTTAAACCGTTTAAATGGCCGTTAAAACAGATTGAAACGGCTAGGGGCAAAAATGGAAAAAAATGGATTTTAACGGTTTTAATGGAAAACACGGAAAAAATGGCACTGAAATTCAAATTTTGAAATTTGAAAATTAAAAAAAATGAAATTTAACGGATTTAACACCCGTTTTTTTCACAAAATTTTTCAGAATTAAACAGCAGTTTAAAAGATTTTAATGGCCGTTTAAACGATTTTAACAGCCGTTAAAACAAAAAAATGGCCGTTTTTTTCAAAACCGTTAAAACGTGTTTAAATGGTTTTAACGGAAACAGGCTTGGGGCGTTACCATTTAAACGGCCGTTAAAACCGTTTAAACGACCATTTTTAAAATCATGCACAGAACAGCACTTTTTCAGCGTGGTTTGCCAAACGTTATTCTAGAAAAGACTGCTTTTCAGCAGCTGCTTCAGGCTTCTGGAGAAGCACTTTTCTGCATTGCTTCTGCTGAAGCATTCCCAAACAGGGCCTAAGTATATGGATTTACTGGTATCACGGATAAAATCCTGCCAAGGAGAAACCTCAATTTGTTTCGTACTCCGTTCCTTAACATCGCCTGGTGGCGGGAACGCTTGCACCCTGGAGCCCGGTAATTCCCACAATGTATGCCCTAAGTCGTCGAAGCGCTTCGGTTTTCCGTCCAAAACATCTTCTCTCTCACAACTTCACCTCTCGCAAGGACTACTTTACTTCGATAGCTCCAGAGAATGGAGATAGTGGCCTTTACGGTTTCGAAATCTTGAAGACGGCCAAAGGTTTCCGACGTTTCGTTGATGAAGCTATCGAGAGGTAAAAAATAAAAAAAAGGGAAGAAAAAAAAATCTCGCACTCTTCAATTCAATTCTTCTAGTTTTTCTTCCCTGAAATTTCACTATTCGCGCCCTTATCAGATCAGGAGAACTTGTATCATACGTCTCCGAGCTTCCTCCTTCTATCGAGATTATTCGAGCGATGGACGAAATATCAGACACGGTAGGTTTTGGTGATTCTTCTTTGTTTATTTATTTTTTCTTGTTCGGTTTAGTTCTAAGAGCCCCGAGTATAACTGAGTTCGTTAATTTTTAGGTTTGCTCTGTTGTTGACTCAGCGGAGCTCTGTCGAAATACTCATCCTGATAGGTGATTAGTTCTCAGTGATGTGTTTATTTTGTGTATGCTATTCTGAGTATTTTATTGAATCTTCTACTCTTGTATTTTCAGGGAATATGTGGAGGAGGCTAACAGGGCATCCATGAGGATACATGAATATCTACATGTGAGGTGGACTGCGTGTTTATTTGTTTTTGAGTTTTCATGATAAGTAATTATTCTGCATCACATATGAATGAATCTTAGTAACTGGAACCTCCTATTAGGGGTGCTGTTCAAACTCCGGTCTGATGGTTTTAGTGCTGATCCTTCTTTGAACCTCACGTGCGGAATATTGAATCTCCCTCCATTTACTTTGTTGAATATTTCTTTTTCTTTTTCTTGATATTCTCTAAAGAAATTGTTTTCTTATGTTTACCTACTTGTTTATAGGATTTTGCGGTGGGGAAAAAGGGTCATGTGTTGAGACACAATGGTTTTAAGTAAGAAATTATTGTGCCTTTATTAAGATTATAATTTAGAGATTGCACAGAAGCCATCGAGTTTTTGTGACATCTAACTTGTGTGTGTGTGTGTGTGTGTGTGTGATGCTCCAGAGGCTCTCTGAACCCTAAGATATTTTTGAATTTGGCACTCCGGCATTCCTGCTCTCACTCTTGCACTTACACGTTACACCCGCACCATGTCCTGGTTACTTAGTTATGAATGTGTGAGTGCATGTGTGTAGGTGTTAGTTTTGAAAAGTCAAAATACAGTTTATTCTTATATAGCATATTCGTATGCTTCATCTCTATGGATCAAATTGTGCTAGGAAGAAGTTTGACGTTATACTCAACAAATTAACTATGAATTTCTTTTAACATTTTATTGCAATCAACCATAGCTATGACATAGAATAGTTATTGAGATTGTAGACCATGTTCATGAATAAGTTTCTTGTGGTTCACGAGTTATTGTCAATAACATTATGGGTTCCCCTGCTGGCATTGCTTACAGTTTCTGAATACGAATCATAATCTATATAATGCTGTGGTAAAAGCTGAGCGATATGGTCTTTTAGAAACAAATGAATCTCAAAGGGTGGCCCATTCCCTACGTGTTGACTTCGAGAAGGGAGGAATTCATCTTTGTGCAGGTAGTTATCTCATCATTGGCTGACTTTTTGTTCTGACATAGCATTTAGTTTTTTCATTCACTGAATTCTAATTTTCATTTTACAGACAAGTTGGATCGAGTTAATCAGCTAAATATTGAAATTGCTCATCTGTGTAGAGAGTAAGTGTATCTTATTTTAACTCCAGCCACTCAACATTCTTAATCTGTTTCCTGATGAGCTTATGATGTTATTTTGTTGCAATAATTGCTCTTGAATTTATTGCATCATGAGCTAGCAAAGCTTTTGCCTGCTACTTGTAATCCATTCTTGTTACTACATTCATGGCCATAATTTTGTGTCAAAATGATGTAGTATCGGCCCTTTATCATGTTAATCAAGGAATTATTATCGTCACTACAGGGGGTAACAACTATATGACTGCACCTTTTCTTCTTTGAAGCTCCACAAATATCAGCCATCAATTCTGAGCATAAACAGCCAATTGCAGGTTAATCCAAGCACAAATGACAATCACCAAGTGGTTCCAATTAAATATGATCATCGAATGGATTGCAAGGCAGCAATTGTGTCATGCCCCAAGTCTGATAGTGCGGATTTTGGAGGCATAACCTGGAAATTTCATAAATAGGCAACCAAGATAAGTCATCATCATAACAATCAATTATTCCTAACCATCAGATACTATTGCAGTGGAATAATTGAACTTAAAATTTTAAAATAAAGTCACAATAATCCACCAATCTATGGAATAAATAACATCAACAAATGGCATTATCCATGCCTCAATAATTTTTTATTTTTGACAAGTTGGATATGAAATTGGAAAAGGGGAAAAACTCGGGCCAAACAACAATCGGGAATCTCAAGATGAGAGTCCCTCTCACACCACAACAAGGTAATCAAACCAGGGGGAGCCTTCTAATAGTCCCTCCCATCTAAAAACAAGGCATAAAAAAAATCCTCTAAAATCCGGCGAAATAGAGGACAAAAAATACAAATACACTTTGATCCTTAGTATAACTCTAAGGATGTCTTCTTCTACTCCTTCGAAGATCCAACAACTCCTCTCTTTCCATAGGGCCCACGTCACTGCAAAAGGAAGGATACGCCACAGAAACCTTCCTTTCTCTGAATAG
This sequence comes from Euptelea pleiosperma, assembly GCA_035048495.1. Taxonomy (NCBI): domain Eukaryota; kingdom Viridiplantae; phylum Streptophyta; class Magnoliopsida; order Ranunculales; family Eupteleaceae; genus Euptelea; species Euptelea pleiosperma. The sequence goes on from CM068547.1 coordinate 20,606,442, forward strand.
CTCCAAAGAGGATCCAGGGACTAAAGACCCCACATGCTCCGGCACCACAAAGGCTACACCGAAGGGGAAAAAAGCTTGCCATATAGAAAAGGAGAACGGGCAGTGTAGTAATAGATGATCCACAGACTCGACACTAGATTTACACAAGGAGCACCTATTAAGAAGCATCATCCCTTTACTATTCGGATGACCTACTATCAAGATCTTATTCAAAATAGCAGTCCACACGAAGACCGATACTTTCGTTGGGATAGGAGCCCAACGAAAAGAGCGCTGCCGCAACCATTGTAGCGGAAAAAGAGCACTGCCCCAACCAACTAATGTAACTCACTGAGAACAAGCCTTTGGGATCCCATCTCCAAACCCTCTGATCCTCCTCTAAAGAAAGCAGCGGAACGTCGCTAATCCTAGATAGGAGATTACCCAAACTATCCACCTCCCAGTCGTTCAAGTTCCTTCTGAAGCCGAGCCTCCAAGATGCCACACCTTCTCGAACCTCTACATGACCTAGCCTGTTATGACTTTTCATGATTGAAAAGCGTTAAATGACCTAGCTTGTTATGCCATTGCATTAACAGGTCTTTATTGAAGCTAGAACTACTGACACTGGCACTGGATTGATGTGCAACAGAATATAAAGTCGGCTGGCTATCGAGCAAGTACAATCCACCATCCTCTCGACCACTGCCAATTATCCGTCTCGTCTCTAAGTCCTGAAAAATACAGTGGGTAGGAAAAAATGTAACACTGTAGTTTAGGCTCTTAGTAAGATGGCTAACAGAAAGCAGGTTAGTGGTGAATTTAAGAACATGAAGTACAGAGGATAAAGACAAGGTGGATGTGGCATAGATAGTGCCATTCCTTAAGATAGAGGAGAAGGTGCCATCGGCCACGCGGATCTTGTCCTTACCGGAGCAGATATTATAGGTGGAGAAGGGATGGCATACCAGTCATATGATCGGAGGCACCAAAATCAATAATCCAGGAAGGACCAATGGGTGCTGTAGACACATGGTGGGCTGAATGGGATGTATCTGTCTGAGCAGAGGATGATGTAGGTGGGGAAGGACCATCAAGCTGAGTAAATAACTGTCGAAGCCTGTCGATGTCCATGCTAGAGAAGGTGTTGGACTGCCCAGAGGAAGGGGTCGCATCAGAGGACTCTTGACTGGTGGCATGAGCAGCTGAGGTTCCCTGTTTGCTACCAGAGGGCTTCTTGGAGGAGCCTTGTTTCCCCCTCAGAGAATTGTGCGGGATGACCATGAAGACTCCAGTAAGTCTCCCGAGTGTGGTGGCGCTTGCCACAGCGATCACATCTGAGTCGATCTTGATCATCAAGATCCCCATCCTTATTGGATGCGGGTTTGTTCCATTTTTGAGTGGCCAAGGCAGACTTCTCAGATAAAGGAACATCAGAATCTATCTTAGAGCTCATGGCTCTCCTCTTGCTGTCCTCTCTCTAGATGTAGGAGTAGGCCTGTGCAAGGGTCAACGACAGTGGATCTCTTCCCAAGATGTTGGCTCGAACTTGCTCATAGTTCTGGTTCAAGCCGCCAAGAAACTCGAATATGTGACCGCGCGCAATCATCTTTCGGAACTCCGTAGCATCCGTGGTACATGTATGGTTGTAGGTCTGGTAGTGATCTACCTCTTCCCACTTGCTGCGTAATGCAACGTAATATGATCCCAAAGGAAGATCGCCTTGCTTCAGATGTGCTATTTCCTGTTGAAGTTCATACATCCTAGCAAAATTCCCAGCCTAGGAGTAGGTTTGAGATGCAACGTCCCATATATCCTTGGCAGCCGGGAGAAAGATCAAGCCTGTGCTGATGGGTGCATGGAGTGAAGCAGCCATGACATGACTATCGAGTTTTCAGCTTCCCACTTCTTGAACGTGGCCTCGGAGGAATCAGGTGCAGTGACGCGTCTAGTGATATAGCCGGCTTTGCCTCGTCCAGTGATGTACATCTTGGTAGATTAAGACTATGCAAGGTAGTTGGTCCCATCAAGTTTCACCGTAGTGGTTTGTAGGCCCGGGCTGTGATCACCATGACTTCTCAGACTGTGTGGGGCAACAATAATCTGACTTGGTAGAGGATGACTCCTCAGATGTACTCATGATCGTAGAGAAGACCTTTATGAGGCATAGAGCAACTTGAACTGATAAGAAGTCACCCGAACTGCTGCTAGAGAGGTGCAAATTACCATCTTTTTATTTCTAAAGCCTCCTGCAAGCAATGTGAGCAGGATTCAACCCTTTTGGAAAAACTCCTTTATCGATTTTCTATTGGAGAAAAACCCACGCATGGGAAACTTGTGAACAGTTCCGGAGACCTAAAAAGGTTCATGGATAGGTGCTGCCGCACCTAGGAGAGGTTCTGGGCTCATCTGAGACCTCCGGCTAGGTCCAAAGGGTCTTCTCTAATCTTCTGGAAGGGGTGGTTAGGTTCAGAGGGTCTTTTCTGACCTTCTGGAAGAGGCGGCTAGGCTTGGTGGCTCTTCTCCAGCCTTTTGGAGTGGCGGCTAGGCCTGGTGGCTCTTCTCTAGCCTTATGGAGTGGGCGGCTATGCCTGGTAGCTCTTCTCTAGGCTTCTAGAAGGGGCGGCTAGGCTTGGGAGCACTTATCCAACCTTTTGGAATGGGCGGCTAGGGTTTCAGACTCTTGTGAAGCATGTGACTGTCCATGGGAGATGATCTCTTCTTTAGAAAGCCCTTCGCCTCGGATTCCACAATCCCTACGGTTCTTCAGACCTCTAGGATTAAGCCATGGTTACATAACCATGCTCTGATACCATGTTGTAATCTTGGATCGTAACCAGGATAAGAAATTAGGGTTAGAGAGATGGAAGAGAAGAGAAGAGAAATGAGGGAAGAGGAGAAATCGTGTAGAGCTTAGAATAGCCTACACGATTTCACCCAATATATATATTAAGTGAAGTTTTACAATATTACAAGAGCCCCTTGTAGAATATAAGATATTGCAAGTATGTCCCTGACAACAAACTCTAGGGGGGTATTTTCAATCCCACACTCTCAATACTCCATGGAATGGAGTGAGAGTGGATCCAATAGGTTTCTATGGCCAAAATGAATTGAAAGACATCAATAATCCAGGCTATAAAGGCCTTATAAGGATTGAAGAGCAAGAAGAACCAAAAAGGGACCAAAAAACTCATAAAAGTCCATGAAGATAAGCTCAAAAAATATGAGAGAAATCACCCAAAAACTCAGAAGATTGAGATCTACTAGGAGAGAGGAGCTCAAGGCCTCGAGGCTACCTGTCCGTACGGCTGCTAACGTTAGCCGTACGGCTCGATGACGTGAGCATGGGTGACGTGGTCCTCTGGGCTGGTTCCGATGGCTCTGATACCAAGTTGAATTAGGGTTCCAAGGTTAGGTTTAGGGTGTCGAGATTGAAGAAGAAGAAAATGATGTCATGCTTAGGTCACATGACTCCAAAACTCTTCTTTATATGGAGAACATCTTAGATGGACAAGTATACCCCTATACTAAGAGATATTTACACAACTACCTTTTACATGGAAAATATGACTAAATACTTATATGAGAACATCACGAGCATGTGTTTCGCAAGCCCAATTTCTCAATAGTGCTTTATAGACATGGTAGACGCCATATCGATCAAAAGTCTCTTGTTCTTGGCCGCCAAACCTACGATCTCCCTATAACCCCTCGGATGTTAGTGCATTTATGAGACCACTTCATTGTGGCTTGCGTGTTAAGGTCTAAATGGGCCGTTGAGTGTGGGGCCCAAGCGTTATTATACAAATAGGCTGATATGGAGCCACGCTCGCGAATTTGTTAAAGGCTTAGGTCATGATGGTAAGTCATTAAAGTACACCATTAACATTTCAAATTCGAGCTGCATTTGGGATATTAACACAAATCTTCATGCTTCTTGCTTGAGTTAAGGTATCTATTCAATGGTTCTAGCTTTTGTGGGTGTTCGTACTAGAATTGTTATGTGCAGGGGCCTTGTTCATTTATTTTACTTTGTCAATATATGCATTTTGCATACTAAATAATAAGACAAATCCTATTCTCTATTTTTTATGTATCTTGGTTTCACATTATCTTGTTTCCTTCCTTAGTTGGTCTTCCGTAGCGTTATCTACTCGTGGTTGCATCCTGTGGAGATTGCTTCCTTCATGCTCTGTTGGGCTCTATTTGGAAGAGCAGAATAGGCACGCCTTTGATAATAAGGATTGCGATAAAGAAGCGTCTATACTTTCCAGTACAGCATATTTTTTTGTTGGTCATCTACCTTTAAAGTGTTTGGAGGCTTTTGCTTTGAGGATTTTGTATTTAGGTGGGAGAAGATTGAGTTGATGTCGGGCTAGTTTTTGTTGTGTTTGCTTTGGAGTTATTTCTCATTTTGGTTGGGAGGGCATTCCTCACAAGCTATCTCTCGTTTCCCCTTTACGGTGAGGTTCTCCCCCTTTTGAATATAATACTATTACAAGGAAATAAATTTCACGAAATTATCGAAATATTTAGCGAAAGATTTCCATTTTCTAGGTTACCGACAGGAAAGAATACTTACGTCGAAATAATGTTAAATTTCCCGAAATATTTCTATTCATGTCGAAATATTTCGCGTGAACAGTAAATTTCGATCAATTGACAGTGTAAATATGTATTATTTCGGTCGAAATGTTTCGACATGTATGGAAACATTTCAATCGTAGGTAGGAAACATCTCATTTGAGCTCAAAACCGCTATAAATCTCATATTTGATCCATTTAACCCATTTCCATACATTTTGTTTATACAAAAGATCAATCCATTGTAGAGTTTTTGGTTCGTGGATTGATCGTGAGGAAGAATCAAATCCCGTTTGGGAGTTTTTTCAAATTCAAAATATACATAAGGATAAAATTTCTTGCTACAAATAAATAGGTTAGGTGTAAATTCATTAAATTTATGAATCTATGATGCATTTACACTAGATTTGTGCACGGATTGAAGATCGTTTAGGGTGAAAATTTGGAATTTGGGAAAAACCCCAATTTCATTGGTTTTTACCCTAAACATCAATGATTGTGCATAAATTGATTATATGTGGCCTAACTTAGTCCGTTCTACAAGTTGGTTGGGTTAAAAAAATTCAAAAAAATTAACCCTAAATTTTTTTTTCAAATAAAAAATTAAATAAATGTTATAAGTTAATAGTAAATAAGTTTTCTAAAATTACATATAATGTTAAGAAATTAATTTAAGTGAATATGGATTTGTTAATATATTACTTTATGACTTTTTATAATTAGCAATTAAATAATAGTTCTATAATTAAATTAAACCTTGACTAATTAAAGATACTTGACGTGACATATTATAGACCATTATGGTCATTCATTTCCACACTACATATGGTTGTATATTATGGTTTGAAATCTTATGAGTGTGTTTTTATGTTTGTTTCATCATTTCTCAAACATTTCCACAATATTTCCATCATTTCCGCATTATTTCCATCATTTTTAGACTCGTCGAAATAAACCTCGAAATCGAAATTTATTTCCTTATTACTTATCAAAAAAAAATTATAATTAATTATCTTTCAAATTTATGTTACAAGGAAATAAAGAAATCATGTTCTAAAGTTATCCAACTGTATTGTCCTTTGTGAATACTGTCTTTGAAAATAGAGAAATAATACATCGTTATCTCTTTGTAGTGTAATTTTTTTCCTTCTAATTTTTTTTTTGGCTTAGTTGGCTATTGCGAATCCCAAGCTTTGTTGAATCAACCTCTCTATACATCTGGGCCAACAAATTTAGCCGGAATTTCATCTGGTGCAGGAGTAATCTTTAATTGTTGCACACTGGCACTGCTGCTATGAGTTTTTCCTAGTGGATATATGTTTCCAAAAGGCATTATAATGGTTTTTGTGTTAATTGTTTTGTCTATAGCTAATGAAAGTTTGGAGGCATTCCTTCCATATATGTTTATTGGCACATTTACTCATATATGCCATTTCTCTAAACAAGCTCACCCTTGTGTTAATGTGTAGAGAAAATTAAATTTTGTTGGATTAAGTGTATTTATTCATGTTGAATCATTTCTTTTTGTAAACCATACTTGGAGCATGGCCAGAAAAAAGGGTTCCTTGCATTGCATTTGTATGTAAACTTTTGTAGTACTCTCTTTTATGTTACAAAGTTAAAACTGGCATTGGTTAATGTTTCTGATGTATTGAAATATGTATTTCCTTTGTGCTTCTAAAAAATTGTATTTTTGATGTTATTTGATTTCTTATCCATTTGGATTTCATCAGGTTCAGTGAAAATATTATCAGTGATCCAGGTTTTGTAGATATATTTCCGGTGTCACGTATCCGAAAACATATACAACATCTCCTTAGGCCCATTTATCGTTCCATGCCTGGTACATTGAAGAAACCATTTGCGTCAAGAGATGACTTAAAAGAAAAGGGATTTCGGATAACAACAGATCCGGGTACTTTATCCTCCGTACTACAATGGGCATCAGACGATGAGGTAGCTTCCCTGTTGTGGTCTGCTATCTATATGATCTGCTATTGTTGTTTCCTGAATCTTTCAATTGTAATCTTACGAAGTGCAGTGTGCGTTCTTAAGGGCTGATGGTAGACCCTTTTTTTTCAGAAATTTCCGAATTTTTTTTAGGAAATTGAACAATTTTTCAACTGCTAAAATTTCATGAAATCTGATCCTATTGATGGTGCATATAATAAATAAGTTGTCTTCTACACAGAATCAGTTAAGTTGCATTCCCTCCCTTAAATTTTTTTGAAGTGGATTTACAATCTACACATATGTGATTATCTTTCCAGGTTAGGAAGCTGTCATACGTTCAAGGAAATTCTGCTCCACATGCAAACCTCGGTGTCCTTGATAAGCTTATAGCAGCTCGTCATGAACTTGGACAGGTTATCTTTCTTCACGTATATTGCGTTCTTCAAGATCATATGTAGTTTCAAACATAAACTGTGAGACGCCATACTCAGATTCTATATACGAATGGTTTCACTCCATTAATGTTTTTTTTTTAGAAGTACTCTCTTACCTCTTTATTGAAACATTTGTTCCTCCTCTGGGGCAAAGAAACCTGGGGGTAAAGAAACCCAACTCCTGTAGATCCTAATCCTGTCACAAAAGCCATGGAATATGGATTCTATTTTCAAGGTATTGTTATCCATTCACAGATTACATGGTGGCATTTTAGGTTCCCTGGGATAGAGTTTCTATGCCTCCACTGGAGGATCAAAGGTTAATCCTTCATTGAAGAACTATTAGTGATGCAGGACATTTAACCAATACTCCCCAAAAGCCACGATTGTTGGTAGCGTGAGATTAAATTCCTTTTATCTCATAGCCCATGATCCATGCCCTCGGTTGAACCCTCCTTCGTGGGTCCCATTTCACACAGGCCATCCCACCCTGAGTGTGCCCCATATACGTAGGCTGCCCCACTCGAGCCCGGTGTGAAAATGCCCTTGCATTAATCACCCCCAGTGAGGAGACTTGAACACGAGACCTCCAGCTCTGATACCACTTTGATGTAGGACATTTAACCAATACTCCCCAAAAGCCACGACTGTTGGTAGCGTGAGATTAAATTCCTTTTATCTCATAGCCCATGATCCATGCCCTCAGTCGAACCCTCCTTCGTGGGTCCCATTTCACACAGGCCATCCCACCTCGAGTGTGCCCCATATACGCAGGCTGCCCCACTCGAGCCCGGTGTGAAAATGCCCCTGCATTAATTAGCTTCCTTGTAAATGAATAAGAAGTTTTTTTTTTTTAATGAATAAGAAGGAAGTTGATATACTCTTTGTTGAAGATACTCTATTGTCCAAATGAATTATCTCGTTTATACTTATAATTTGATGAAATGGGTGGTCAATGTTGAAGTTTCTGAAATTCTTTCAGTGATGTAAAATTATTTAATAAATTTTTGCTGCTTGTACTGGTTAATAACAAAGTAAGGTATCTATAAGTGAAATGGCCATTCATCCATAGTTCTGGCACATACCCTTTCTATTGAATTTAACTTTGATAAGGTTGGAGAAGAGTAATGTGTGGATTATTCTCGAAGTATAGTCATGAGGACCAGTTTTTAAGGAATGGAAAAGGGTGGACGTGCTCGTTAGGATACAAACATTTTTGTTATTGTTTCTCCCTTGATCTAGATACTTATTTGTGAGATGGATGTGAGATGTATGATCCTCCATTATGCCATTTCACGATAGTGTGGATTGTCATCTCCATGCCATGACCCAAAAGCATGTTTCTAAGGATGATGAAGGAATTCAATTTTGTTACTATCTAGTCCCCTATTGCTGGTGGATGATAGTATGAACCAAGATATTAAATTTCGATTGTGAAGAATATTTCTATCAGCTTGGGAAAATATTTTGACAAGTGTATTACATCATGGAAATGATGAGGATAATGTGGAAATTTCTATTGAAACTTTAGGGAGCATGAAAACACACTTGTAAGTCTTCGAAGTGATCCAATTACAATAAACAACCATATGGAGTTTGGAAATGAAGATTCACAGCGTTTTGTTCCACATTGATGCAGGATATCAGCACTTGACAGCCAAAACACAACTGTAACTATACATGGAAATGTTCATAATCATGTCACAATGACTAGATACACCTGACATATGTAAAACACTTGCTTATGTGGTGCAAACAATTAAGTACTACGTTAGTCCATTAGTGTATATAATTTATTTTTTTAAATATATTAATAAAAGACCAATATTTGCAGCTAATTAGAACATGGACAATTTAAGTGCTATTAGAATACATCACATAAAGTTTTTGATGTGCTAGGGGTTCCATAGTCTTTTTCCATTTTTTTAATTTTTTTAATTTTATTTTAAAATATTATTTCAAAATCTATTTTTATTAAAGATAGGATTATATGTAGATACCGAATCAAATCATAATTCATTTCTATTATTAGATACGTATTTCTCTACGTATTTTTTATGTAATAGGGGTAGTATTGTAAATACTCCTCTTGAGGGGTATTTTTGTCTTTTGTAAAGTTCATATATAATATATTTTGTGGAGTCATGTTACCTAATCACATGACATCCTTCTCTCTTTGATCCTAAACCTAACCCTAACCCTAATTTACCAATTCAACTTGGTATCAGAGCCATCAATTGAAATCAATCAACGGAGAAGTGCTGATGCTTCACTGTACCGTACGGCTGACATCATAGGCCGTACGGACACACATCTCAAGGTCTGTACACGCATCTCGAGGTCTGCCAGAAAACTCCCAATAGATCTTATTTTTCTGGATTTTTGGTGAATATTTGGGAATTTTTTGAGTTCTTGATGGTTTTAAGACCATTTCTCTTCAGAAAAAATTGTGAAAATTGGTTTTTCAAACTAGTGGTAAATCCTTTCGATTTAGGGTGTTTTGGTGGGGTTTCTTGGTCACTTCTGATCCCTCTCAATCCTAGGGACCTATCAAATCCATCCATATGCATTTTCTATGGAGGATTAAAGTTTTTATGGTGAAAACTCCACCATTAAGTTACCGCCGGTAGTCATTTTGAGCTCTCTGGGTTGTCGGTTGGGTACTGGACCCACTCATCTGTACCTATTAGGCCCCTCCATGGTTGTTTGAGGATGTTGGAGGATTTATGCACTTCTAGTTACTGTTTCTTGGGTTTATTTGGCCCGCCTATCGGTTAGTTCTTAGCCTTATTTAATGGCTTATATTGGATCTACGGTGCTTCGATCCATATTTAATGGCTTATATTGGATCTACAGTGCTTCGATCCATAAATATGGTGCTACCGTTGCTCTTCGGGTTCGTTCGCTCTCTTTGAAGGCATCTCTAATGCATTCTGGAGATCTAATTATGTGAACACGACCCTTCGTTGTTGTTTCTTTGCTATCGTTTCGTCGTTTACTTGTTGATTCATTATGGAGACTCCGCCTATCCTGGGAATTCCCTCAGGGTCAGATCTTAGCACCGATTCTACTTCCAGAGGAGCTGGAGGAACTGTGGTGCAACAAGTGATGTATGAGAACCCCGGATTACAGATTACTTCAGTCAAACTCAATGGGACAAATTATCTGGAGTGGGCTAGGGCTGCACGGTTGTTCATTGGAGGCCGTGGGAAGATGGGGCATTGCACAAGGCGCACTACAGAGCTTTCTGAGGATCATCCCATGTTTGAGAAATGGGAAATCGAAAACCTCACAGTTCAGTCTTGGTTCTCAATTCCATGGAGTCTCATATCAGTCGGGGTTTTCTCTTCATGCGGATAGCCCAAGATGTTTGGGAAACAACGGAGAAGACCTATTCCTGGCAGCAGAACACTGGTAGAGCTTACCAGTTGAAGCAGAGTATTTCACGCCTTCGCAAGGGCGACAAGTCCATTTCTGACTATTTTGCGACGTTTCGGAGTATGTGAGAGGAACTCGACTACTATTATTCCTACCATCCTCCTACCCTAGTTGAAGTGGTCAAGTACCAGAAGCACGTTGAGGAGGGTAGGATATTTGAGTTCCTTTCTGGACTCAATCCTTCATACGAGTTGGCCAGGATTCAGATCCTTAGCAGCTGAACCCCTCTGCCTACACTCAATGAGGTCTACTCATATGTATAGAGTGAGGAGAGCAACAGACTATCTCTCCAAGATGATTTTCCTGTGTATGAGCGACCAACGCTTGCTACATCCTCACCCACTCCTGATAGGTCTGCCTTTGCATCTGTTTCTCAGCCTCAGCAGCTTTAGCGGAATAGGTCCCCACAGTTCTCTGCTCCTTCTACTGGCCGAACTTCCTCCTCCAAGGAGAGGCTCAAGTGTGACTTCTACGGTCGACTTGGACATGTGAGGGAGACTTGCTGGAAATTACATGGTCGACCCCAGTCTTTTGCCTCTCGCTCCAGCCAGTCCGAATCTTTTGGTGCCCATTCTCCTAACTTGGATTGGTAAACATTTCGCCTGAAACCGAAACGTTTCGGTTTCGGTAGTGGACGAAACTACTTTGGAAACCAACCGAAACTGATAAAAACCAATTTTTAATTCACAAAATGTCACTTGTTTCGATAAGTTTCGCATCGAAACTATCGAAACGTTTCGGCTTCGCCCATGGACGAAACAGTCACTTTGAAACCATGCATGGACACTTCTGCATCCTCGCAAGGCTAGTCTCTTCAGAGTTCTTCTCCACTGACTTCTACTGGACCTTTGGCCGCTTCTGAGCTTGCAGGGCTTCGGCGGTTGCTCTCACTGCTGGATGGTCTTTCTGTCACCTCCTCATTTGCTTAGTCAGGTATCATTAGATTTGCCCATCATGTGTCCATTCCCCCTTCTAGTTCAACCTGGATGATTGATTCAGGGGCTTCGAAACACATGACGGGTAGGTCTTCTTTATTTTCTACTTATTCTATTTGTTCTGGCGGAGATAAGGTCAAAACTACAGATGACACCTTATCTTCTGTGTCTGGGAAAGGGAATGTTGTTCTCTCTCCTAACTTCCACTTACATCTGTCTTACATGTCCATAAATTTACATCTAACCTATTATCTGTCAGTGCCCTAACTAGAAATTTGAACTGCAATGTGACTTTCTTTCCTTCGTACTGTGTCTTTTAGGACCTAGAGACGAGGAAGACGATTGGCACTGGACGTGAGGTTGATGGCCTGTACCTTTTGGATGGACGGTCTTCTGAGCCCACGGCACTGTAGTCATCTCCTAGTAGTAGTAGTAGTAGGATAGACTTTGTTTTATGTTGGCATGCCCATTTGGGGCATGTCTCTTTTCAGTATCTCAAGCAATTATTTCCAGCTTTATTTGTTTCTGTTTTGTTATTTGACTTGCATTGTGAGACATGTGAGCTATTGAAACACCGTCAATCTACTTATCCTTTCAGAGGTTATCGAAGTTCTGTTTCTTTTGATCTTGTGCATTCTGATGTGTAGGGTCCTACACCTGTTATTTCTATCTTTGGCTTCAGCTATTTTGTTACTTTTGTTGATGACTATACTATGTGCACATTGGTGTATCTTATGAAAACCAAAGATGATGTTCATTCCATCTTGAAAGGTTTTCATAAGATGATCCAAACTCAGTATGGTGCCTCCATCAAGGTCCTTCGTTCTGACCAGGGTGGAGAATATATGTATGGAGGTCTACAACAGTATTTTTTAGACCATGGGATTTGTCATCAAAATTCCTGTAGTTACAGCCCTACAAAATGGTGTAGCTGAAAGGAAAATGCGTCATTTGACTGAGGTATCTCGATCTCTTTTGATCTGCTCCAATATCCCAAAATCTTATTGGTCTGATGCTATGTTGACTACTGCTTATTTGACTAACAGAATGCCATTTTGTGTTCTCAACTTCAAGTCTCCTCTACAGGTCCTTGTTCCTACTATCTTTATTTACGGTTCCTCCTTGTATCTTTGGGTGTGTATGCTATGTACACATCCTAGGTCCCCATCGTACTAAATTGCATCCCAAAATGCTTAAATGTGTCTTTCTGGGTTACTCTTCTACCCATAAAAGGGTGTACGTGTTACCATCCTTCCACAGGGAAGAAGTTTGTTTCTATAGATATCACATTTCGTGAGGAAATGTCTTTTTTCTCCTCTGCCTCTCTTCATGGGGAGAGTAGTAGTGAAGAGAGGTGTAATGTTCATCTTTTTGCTATATTCCTATTTGCTCTAGAATTTGAGAGGCCTCAGATTACTACACCTGTTACTGCGACTGATAGTGCTCTTGGCGCTCAGAAGGAGCTCAAAGTCTATAGCAGAAGGGAAAAAGACAGCTGATTCAGTACCATTGGTACCATCCTCGGATCAAGGTAATCCTTCATGCCTCTTTATACCTGTCATTTCTTCTTCAGCTGATGCTTCTGATCTTCCCATTGCTTTACGAAAGGGAACCATTGTACTCAGCATCCTTTGAGCCACTTTGTCTCCTATGATGCCTTGTCTCCCTCGTATAAAGCCTTTGTTACATCTGTTTCCACTATTTTTATTCCTTCTTCTGTGGTAGAAGGGTTGGCACAACCTAGATGGAAAGCTGCTATGATAGAAGAAATGAGAGCCCTGGATAAGAATAGAACATGGGAGCTTGTTGACTTGCCAAGAGGCAAGAAACCTGTTGGTTGCAGATGAGTGTTTACAGTCAAATACAAGGCAGATGGGTGAGTTGAGAAGTACAAGGCAAGATTAGTAGCCAAGGGGTACACTCAGACCTATGGAATTGACTGTGGAGACCTTTGCGCCTGTGGCAAAGATGAACTCTGTCAGAGCGTTGTTGTCCTTGACAGCAAACCAAACATGGCTTTTGCATCAGCTGGATGTGAAGAATGCATTTTTCTTCATGGTGACCTCCATGAAGAAGAATACATGGTGCCTCCTCCTAGATTCACTCCACTAGGGAACAGTGGCAAGGTGTGTCGACTGAAAAAAGCCTTCTATGGGCTGAAGCAATTTTCAAGAGCATGGTTCGAGAGATTCACCCTAGCAATGAAGAAGTTGGGTTACACTCAAAGTCAAGCCGATTACACCCTATTTGTGAAACACCAAGGGAAGAACACCACTGCACTCATCGTCTATGTTGATGACATCATTTTCACAAGGAATGATGCAGAAGAAGTGGCTAAGTTGAATTATTTAGCTGGGGAGTCTGAAACCAAGGATCTAGGACCTCTCAAGTACTTCCTAGGTATCGAAGTTGCAAGATCCAGTCAAGGGATATTTTTTTTGGTAAGTAAGCTGGGGTTAGGCGGACCCCTACCTGTTCTTAAAAAATTAACATCGAGTATACACAAGCCCAGAGGTGTCATCATTAATGATGTTGGCAAGATCAAAAGGAAAAGGTGGGTACAAAGTGACTTTGGTAGTCAAACTCTCCATAGAAGCAATCCAATCGGCTGCTCGATTCACCTCTCGGTATATATGATATATATCAATGTCCTCATAGCGATTCCAATCTTCTAAAATGGTATGAAGAACCATTCGTGATTTCCAAGGAACTGTACAGGCACCTTTGATGATAGCTATAGCATGCGAAGAATCAGAAGCAATTCTAATTCTGAGGATATTTTGTGTAAAAGCTATTTTGATCCCTTCAGAAATAGCTTGAAGTTCATGATGGACAACCGACACAATCGGACTAGGTCCTGCATAGGCCAGCATCGGGTCGCCCAGCTTATTTCTAATAATTCCCCCATAGCTTGCTCCATTATCTCTTAGAGAACCATCAGTGTTAAGTAACCAAAATCCAGCTGGAGGCCTTTCCCAAACACAACATTTAGGCCTAGAAATCTGGAAGTCCACATTAATCTTCCAAGCTTCAAAGAATTCTCTTGTGCGAGGGATATCCTCAATCCGATTTCCTCCCGAGGTAAGTCTAATTTTGGTCGAGGAGATTATTTGATAAAGAATATTTTCTTTGGGTTTATAAGAATTTTGAAAGACCCTTTTGTTTCTTTCTCTCCAAATGAAGTAGAGAGTAGCATTGAAAGCAACTTTCAGAACATGGGCTCTTAGATCCGACCCCATCAGGTTCCTAAGAATCCATTGTGCTTCCAAATCTGAATCAAGCACTGATTGATTGAATTTGGATATTGTGAGGACTCTTTTCCATATGAATTGAGTGAAATTACAGTCAAGCTACAGAAAACGCATGCGCTGCTTTGACTAATGAAATTGATATACGGTTTGTCCATAGTAAGCAAATAGCCATTGATGGTAAGCCAAGCGATAAAGCTATGTCGAGGGATAATCTTGTCGTTCCAGATGAGCTTATACCAATCAACGAGGGGATCTCTATGGCGGATTTGTTCATACGCTGATCTGAGGGTGAATTCTCCAGAATTCGAAGGCGTCCATATTACCTCATCCGTATTGGCATTCGGGTCAATATCCACCCCAACAAGTCCTTGCCAGACCTGATCTATCTCGACAGTCAGGGCTAGCGGAGCTTCCCAGGATCCATTCCCAATCAAAGTAGACACTTGATCATCTGATCGAATTCTAGAATCGAATCGCTGGTTACGCTGAAGCGTCTCATAAAGGACACCACGAGGGTGCCAAGGGTCATGCCATAAAGAAGTATTATTCCCATTAGCAATTAAATGCTTGGTTAATTTGCTAGTGCAATCCCTGCTGGCCAAAATCTTCTTCCAAGCCCACGAGTAAGTTTGTGGTATCAGCATTGTCCAAAACTGTTTGGATTTAATGAGATTACCGTGTGCCCAATGCACCCATATATTGTCTTGCTTGGCAGCAATGCTAAAAGTGTGCCTCATGATCGCTGCTTTGTTCCAGATTTTAAGATCTTTAACTCCCAAATCCCCCTCTTGCTTCGGTCTACAAATAGTTTTCCACGCTGTTAGGTGAAGTTGCCTCTTCAAATCTGAACCACCCCAAAGAAACCTAGCGCATAAGATATTCATACTTTTAATTATCTTCATAGGTAGCAGGAAGCAATAGGACCAGAAAATCTGGATACTATTCAATACCGATTTGATAAGTTCGACTCTTCCAGCATAGGACAAGATCCTACCCTTCCAAGATTGTATCCGACTGGTGATGCGTTCAAGGAGAGGTTGACAGTCAGACGCCGATAGTCTAGTCGAGATAGGAGGCAAGCCTAAATAACGGATTGGCTTTATCCCTTCTTTGAATCCCAGAATATCCATGACTTCCATTTTCCTATAAGCTTCCATGCCTGCATAAAAAATCTCACTTTTTGCTTGATTAGCTTCCAGGCCAGTAGCTTTAGTGAAGAGATCAAGAACATCATTGATGGTGGCCGTTGACTGTACATCTCCCCCAAAAAAGACCATAAGGTCATCCGCAAAGCACATGTGAGTGATGAGAGGAAGTAAGCATCTGGGATGGACTTTGAATAGGCCTTGCTGGACTTTGTCCTTTAGGTTGTTGTTGAGCAGCTCCATAGCTAGAACAAATAAGTTAGGGGATAAAGGACATCCTTGATGTATGCCTTTACAGCTTCAAAATACCCTTCCGGGCTTCCATTGATAAGAATTGAGTATTTCACTGTGGATATACAAAGTCTGATCCATTCTATAAGCGTGGGATGAAAATTCAGCATGTAGAGGATATCAAGAATATACTCACATCGGATATTATCATTCGCCTTCTTGAGGTCAATTTTGACTGTGCATCTAGCACCCCTCCTTCCTTGTGGTAGTTATGGAGGAGCTCATGGCAGACCAGAATATTGTCGCTTATGCGACGTCCTTTAATAAAAGCAGATTGAGTAGTCCCCACCAAGTATGGCAGATAATCCTTCATCCTGTTGGCAATTATCTTGGCAATACATTTGTATATAATGTTGCAACAAGATATCGAACGGAAGTCTCCCAAATGAGTAGGATTACTAACCTTAGGGATGAGAGATATGAATGTGGAATTGACCCCTGAAGGTAGCTTGTGAGCTTTAAAGAAATTCTTGATCGCCTTGGTAAAGTCTGCACCTATAATACGCCAAGTTCTTTGGAAGAATAGTGCGTTAAATCCATCAGGCCCAGGGGCTTTAGAGTCTTGCATACTGAATAATGTTTCTTTAACTTCGTCGTCTGAAACATCCCTAATCATTTGAAGGTTTTGTTCATCGCTTAAGGATCGATCAAAGTGCAAAGCCTTGAGAAAATCCCCATTGTATTCTCGATCTTCACTTCCCAATTGCTGCTGGAAGTGATTCACTATAGCCTCTTTGATTTTGCTAGGTTCTGTGTTAATAAGGCCTTTAGCATCATAAATGTTGAGGATTGAGTTTCGTGCTCGCCGAGATTTGATAGAATTGTAGAAAAAATCACTATTGCTATCACCTAGCTGAAGCCAGTTAATACGAGATTTCTGCTTGAGAAATGACTCTTCATTGCGAGAAATTTTGGCATAAATTTGAAGGGCTGCAGCTTCTTTCTTATAAATGGCTTCATCAAAAGGGTGTTGCTGAGATATAGTTTGGATGTTGTCCAATTCTGTTTTGGCCTTCCGGACTCGATTATTCAGATCATTGAAGGTCGAATAGTTCCATTCCTTAAGCCTGCATTTCAACTTATGAAGTTTTTGAGTTAAGCGGAACATTGGATTTCCCAATATCCTTTCCTACCAAACCTCTTCCACCAGAACCATGAACTCCTGGTGCTCCACCCAAAAATCAAAGAACCTAAAAGGTTTTTTCCCTGTTATGGGGGTGTCATACCATCCTAGTAACACAGGACTGTGATCTGAGATACCTGGCTGGAGAAATACCACTTCAGCGATGAATTTGTTAATCCAAAGACGGTTTACCAGTGCCCTGTCCAGATTACACTGAATCTTCTTATCACCAAAATTTTTATTGCTCCAGGTATATGCGAGCCCTTTAGCTTTGAGGTCCTCCAATACAGAATCATTGATACAATCATTAAACTCTCGCATGGAGCTAAGTTTAGCTGGGATTCCCCCTACCTTTTCTTCAGCAAATCTAATCGTATTGAAGTCCCCAATAACTATCCATGGTGTAATCATGTTGAGAGAAACACGAAGTATATCTGCCCATAACTCTCTCTGAGCCTCTTTGATGTTATCTGCATATACCATAGTGAGATGAAACTTCTTTCCACCAATCAAATCTTCCACTGCACAATGAATAGCTTGATGACTAGTATGAATTACTTCGATAGTAACTTCACGAGGGTTCCAAAGAATCCAAATGCGCCCCTTCAATTCCTTGCTATAGCTGTCATGTAATTCCCAGCCCGGAGCAATCCAGTTTTGGATTTTGTTACTATGTAATTGACGGATTTTAGTTTCAAGCAAGCCAAAGATAGATAGCTTATGTGTCTGGATAAAATTCTTTACCTCCTTCTGCTTGAGACTGTCATTAAGACCACGAATGTTCCAAACCATGATCTTATTCATGGATTGACTAGGGATTTAGAAGTACCTTCTAGGGTATTCCCCTTGTCGGCTGTCTCTGTTATGCTAACCCGATCATTTTGAAGCTCTAGAATGCCTCTTCTTATATCTGCAACTGAGCTTAATTTCCTCTTGAGGAGCTGCAATTCATTGTTGCTGAAATTTGAATGTGTGGAAGTCTTCAATGGAGTCTCTTCTTCCAGAATATCATCATCACATAATAACTCAAACATGTTGAGATCATGATAGACCATGTTGGTGTTTCCTTCCTTTTGAGATAGATCTACCACTGGCTTCACATTAGCTTGCTGCTCTAGGCTCTCCGCTTCCAACAAATCAAATTTGTTCTTACTTGCATTTCCCTGTGCTGGTCCTGTGAGTATAGAAGACGACGATGCTACATCCACCGATCTACCATACCCTATTACAGCTTTCTTTTTCCCCTTAACTTCCGTCCATCCTTCTTTGTCCGGTATCCCCTTCTCTGTGTTCATCCCAATGTTAACTTCAACTGTTAACACTCCTCCCTCTGTTTTCCAATAGGAACCCATTTCTTCTGTGCCTTTTTCAGATGCCAGGGGTGAAATGTCCCAGCGAGCAACAAGTGGAGCATTTTTGTGGTTTCCAGGTATATTCAACTGAAACTGATTGGATCTTGCCATCTCTCATCATGACTTGTATCGAATCCGGGAAGGAACTCTCATAGCTAACCTCAATACAGACTCTAGCAAAGATAATCTAGATCTGTTCTCTGTGGCAGAGTCTAACCAGAGAGGTTTTCCTATGGCACTCGCCACATAACTGAGGCCTTTCTCAGTCCATAACGTTTTCGGGAGGTTCAAAAATTTGACCCAGATAGGTACAGATTTAACATCGGATATTGCATTTTCCACATCGTGGCTCCACTCCCGTGCGACCATCAACCTGCCTCCTATGAACCATGGACCTCCTTCAATCACTGAGCTCCTATCTCCTTCATCAGCAAATTTAACGTATATAAATCCGTTTTCTTGAATAGTAATCTCCAATGCTCCTTTAGGTTTCTAGATTCGTTCCATCGTATTCTTTATCAAGAAATAGGGAAGTTTCTTCCTTACGATCTTACAAACAAGGTAATCTCCCCAGATTTTATCCCCCTCTTGGAATACGTCCTCCGGACAAACCACCAATGGTTTCCCATCTGAAATTTCAGGTTCAAAGAATTGAAGAATCGAGCGATTCTTACCTGACATTTTGGTGAAAAGATTCTTCCACAGTTGTAGATTGTCCCCAGAACTAGAATCTTGATTCTTCGATCCAGTCGCCAAATTCCTATCTACCTGTGTCTCAAACTGAGAGGAAGGGGATGAAGCCAGGGCATTCAATCCCTTGTCAGCGCCACCATAAGAATCAGGGGACCCCAAGGGGTCAACCATTGTCGAAACTCAGATCGAGTATGCAGAACACACTACCCCAACGATTAAATCTATATCTCACCGGCGTAATATAACCGCCGTATTACCCAGAAACACGGTGGCAGTGAAGAGAAAATTGAGTTTCCAAGAGGGAAACCCTAGAATCCCAAAAATGCCCAAAAAGAGGAGACAGAAGAGAGCTCCCCAAGTCAATTCTTACTCCCCCTAATCATGTTCTGTGTCAGGGGATCTTCATCTCTCAAAGGAAGTATGTCTTAGACCTGTTAAAGGATTTGGGCAAGTTGGGCGCCAAGCCGGTGGAAACCCTCATAGAACCGAATCACCGGTTAGCAGATGCCAGTGGTGAGCTATTACAGGATGTCGGGAGTTTTCAAAGACTAGTTGGGAGATTGATCTATCTCTCCCTGACTAGACTAGACATTTGCCTATGTAGTGAGTGTTATCAGTCAGTATATGCACTCACCCACAAATTCACTTCAACAACACAATACATTTCCAGAGATTTTACATACCTTATCAAACCCTTTACAAACATATTTATAAAGAAATTCTAACTACCCACCCTCCATAATATTTTTATATATGGACATAACTAACACAACTTACTAACCACCTAATATTCATAGCATTTAGACACATGGACAGAACTAACATAACTTCCTAACCGTTTAATAACTACATAATGATGACGTGGCTGTGATGACATGGCAGGTCAAAAACATATGTAACATGTTATTACATGAAACCTTAGTTGCACGAGGTGGGAGCAGGTATGAGAGGGGAAATGGCCTATGGTGTATCTCAGTATTGCTCTCATTGCAAATTCCAAATCTATTGATTTTCCAGGACCCAGTTGTGGAGAAGTTTGGAAAAGGATTGGCATGTTGGAAGAAGAATTACATATCATTAGGAGGAAGAATAACGCTCATAAAGTCTATGCTCTCAAAACTAATGGTTTACTACTTTTCCCTATTTAAGATCCCTAGCAGTGTGGTAAATAAGCTTAAAAGATTCAATTGATTTTCTTTCGAAAGGAGGGTGGGGGGTGGTTTGAAAAAATATCACTTGGTGAATTGGGAAGATGTTTGTAGGTTAAAGTAAGAATGGGTGGGATTGTAAACTCAACTCTAGGGATTCATTCTTTGAGTCATTGGAGATACATTAGAGATATCTTGCTTTCTTTCATTACCTTCATTTGTTATGATGTAGGAAAAAGGATAGAATTAGATTTTGGAAGGATCTTTCGTGGGAAATAGTCCTCTTTGTGTTGAGTTTCCTCGTCTCTTCTGGCGTCTTGCTTCTAAAATGCATTTTATTTCAGATATAGTTGATTTCACTCATTATGGTCTTTCTTGGAATCTTAATTTTCATAGAGAGGTTGATATAGAGGAGTCAACATTTCTACTAGAGCTTTTGAAAGATGTTTACATTTCTCAAAACTTTGTTAATACAAGAGTATGGTCCCTTGAGCCTAGTGAAACTTTTTCTTCAAAACCCTTTTTTAAAGCTCTTGTCTCGGGTGATTCATTGTTGTTCCTGTATACAAATATTTGGGATCCGATTACTCCCAAGATAAAAGCATTCGTGTGGTCGTCACTAAAAAAGTCAACACATGTGACATGCTCCAAAACAAAAGGAAGAACAAAGCATTATCACCTCACATTTGTATTATGTGCAAGAAAGATGGTGAGTTGGTTGAAGGTGCCAGCTTGCTCAGTTGGTAAAGTTTGTGGGTGATGATACCACAGACCTGGGTTCAAAACCTGCCTTCACCGAGTTACTGATCTCCTTAAAAACAAGCTTAACTATCCAAAAAAAGAAAAGAAAAGATGGTGAGTTGTTTGATCAAATTTTTATTTATCGTGAAGTTGCTAAAGAGATTTGGTGTCACTTCCTAAAGATAGTGGATCTTAATCGAATTTTTCCTAAAGATTTGTCAGAGTTAATTACTCAATGGCAAGGGGGTGCTTTTTGAAAACGTGGTAGGATTCTTTGGAAGTCAACTCTCTTAGCCATTTTGTGGGCCATATGGGAGGAGAGAAATAAAAGAATCTTTGAAGAGAAATACTTGAGCACTAACCAGATTATTGATAAAATTTTGGTGATGGTGTCCCATTGGGTTCTTACATCAAAGGTGTTTAAGGGAGTTAGTCATTGTGACATACTAACAGAGAGGGAGATGGTAGCGTAATGTGGTCATCCCTGTACTCTTTTTATATTCAAGTAGATTGGGGCCCTCCTATCGGGGAGATGATCAAGTTAGATTTTGATGGGTGTTCTCTTCGTAATCCAGGTCCGTCGAGGATACGAGGCTTATTCTGGGACAATGATGAAGAATCATTCATGTTTTTTCGAACCCATTGGGGGAATGTGATTCTAACAAAGCCGAAGCTCTCTCTCTCCTACAAGGGTTAAAAATCTCTTAGGAGCTAAATTTGGGTCATATTGTTGTGGAAGGTGATTCTGGTAATAACATTAATTGGGCTACCGAAAAGAAGAAAGGGACATGGAGATTAGTGCATATAATCAAACGAATTCAGGAGTTGGTTTTGATTATGAATATTTGTTCTCGTTAGTTCCGAGATCGTCTTATGCAAAGGCGAATTCCTTAACGAGAGGGTTTCTTAGAGAGGCTTTGCTTAGTGACTCGGTGATGCCGTTGTAATTGTGTTTTCTTTCTGGTTTTTCTATATTTTTTCCTTAACTTGTAATTTTTCTCGATCAAAAAAAAGAATGGGCAATACAGTTTTTACATATACAGAAAACTAGCAATTTTGTGTGGCAGTGGAAATCTCTAAAGAAGCTCGATAATAAAAGGGGATGATTGCGCAATACCAAATCACAATACGGTAAAGCCTAGGGGTATCTTATATCTGTGCAAAGATTCTTATTCAAATTCAAGGGCAGACAGTTATTGTTGAATTGTTGTGTTAGTGTCACACTTGAATCCTTATAAGTTCAATGACAGATCAAATGTATATTATTCAATTTGTCGCGAAAGAAAATTTTGTATGTGGGAATCTCTTTTATTCAGTTAGTAATTTTGCTATGCACTACTTGGAGAAGGATATAAATGATTTTCCACACCTTTATTAAAATAGCTATCCTGGTAATTTTATCTCTCATATTCAATAGTTTCTACTTTCTACAACAAATTATGTCTTAGTTTATAATGGTAATAAATACGAATGAAATTGTTTGATGTTATAAGCCATTGATTTTCCTTCTTAAAGATGAATGCAGACAATGGGGTATAAATCTTATGCTGAATTTGCAGTGCATCCAAACCTGGCTTCATCACCAGAGATTGTGATGTCTTTTTTGCTTGAATTGAGCAAGATTGTCAGGCCTAAGGCTGATGAGGTATATTCGTCGTGACAGATACTTGTGAGGTGTTATGTTTTGGTACTCCTCTTTGTTCTTTCATGTTGTAGATTGCCTTGCAGTTTCTCTACTATGATATCTTCTTCCATTGTAGGAGTTCAAGACAATAAGAGATTTTAAGAAGCAAAGATGTGATCAAAGATATGGAGATTTGGAGCCATGGGACGAGGCCTACTTCACAGGGATGATGAAGTCTTCTGCCTACAACTTGGACTCCTCAGTAATCTATTCCACCGCTATTGTGTATTTTATCTGTTTTGCACAATACACTTTTTTATTTTACTGTAATTTACTGTCTTCTCCTGTAATACTCAGTCCATTGCTTCTTACAAGCCTGAAATTGGATTCTATTTTTGCATTTTTTGGAACATCCATGTTTTTCTTCTATCATTTTTTCAAATGTGCTGAATGTGGTTCTTGCTATTTTGAGCAGGTTGTATCATCGTTTTTTCCCTTATCACAATGCATTGAGGGTTTAAAATTGCTGGTGCAGTCATTATTTGGTGCAACGTTTTATAGCATCCCACTTGCACCAGGTGAATTATGGCATCCGGATGTGCTTAAAATGGCACTTCATCATCCCGAAGAGGTACATGTGATTATTGATTAATAATCTACTATGTCCGTTGTGATGTCAACAACTCATGGTTGATGGATGAACATTTTTTTTTTTTTTTGATAAGTTATAGTATATCATTATAAAGGGACGAATCCCTAGAAAAGAAAACAAAGGGAGGTGGATCCCTCACTCTATACTTAGGAGGGATCCCCGATAATCTCGCTCCATCTAAATACAAAATTTTCAAAAAAGATCCCGGAAAACTCGGGATTAAAGGAGGTCCATAAGTACATCAGCCCTTTAATACGCAAAATCACTTCCGGGATGGATGCTTCTTTCCCTTCAAAGATCCTAGAGTTCCTCTCCTTCCAAACTGCCCAGAACATTAGTTTATTCATTTGGGGCCACTTGGAAGATCAGTTAGCTCTCTTGCAAATAAGCTTGGAAGCTGTAATTGAGGCCTGAAAATAATGCTTCTGATATTTTCAGAATACTTCCTATAGACTGTAATATATTATATAGGGATTTGATATTTGTCTGAAGCTTTATGGGTTGTTTGGGTTTGCCTTAAAATGCAGTTAATGCTATTGTTTAATGTGGGCCAACTGTGCTTTGGGTTACCATGGGTTTGGATGGCACCCACTTTGCACCTTGCAATTTGTGGTATCCGCACAATGGTGGTCCCAGCGTGCCACCTTCCCTAATGCTCATTTTTTCATCATTATTTTTCAGCCATTTATTTTGTATTATTTAGTCTCGTGCCCATCGGATGGGGCCTTTTTGTTTAGCGCAGCTATTCTTAGTCTATATTTTGTTCATGATTTAACTGAGAGATTGTACTTGTATCCTCAGGGTGACTTGGGGTATTTGTACCTTGATTTGTACTCCAGGAAGGGCAAGTATCCAGGCTGTGCTCATTTTGCCATTAAAGGTGGGCGCCGGATATCTGAAACAGAATACCAACTTCCTGTATGTTCATATCTTTTTGGACCTTTATCAGTTTAACTATGTTCAGCTTCTTATAACTGTTGTCAACAATACGTTACTGTGTTATCATTATTATTTGCATCATGCAGTGCATTATATTTTACCAATGGATACTCTTCCCTAGTGAACATGATGATATTCTGTAATAATTTCTAGCGTAAGATGCCCATATACGGATATGGATATGGATATGGACACTGGTGCAGCAAACAGGGATATGACTCTTCATTTCCTGAAATCCAGGACATGGATACAGATATGAGTGTCCCATCCAATATCTTGATATGGTTCTTTAATTTTGTATTTTTGGATATTCAAATCATGTCAAATGTAATGAAACTTGAAACATTTGCAAAATTTCTTACAGTACATACTATTTATATTTTTCTATTGACAAAACAAAAAAGGAAACTGTCGGGGCTTGAGAAGATACCCAAGGGTATAATAGGAAATGAGAAAATGGTACCCCCATAGTTAGCAAATCATGAAGCGGCAAAACTTCTCCCACTGAAAAATGTGAGTTTTAAACAATTTAGGTTAAAAAAATGGAGTCAAGAAAAGGTCAAGAAGACGAGAACATCAAAAGATCGATAAGATAGGACTTCGATTTAATACTTTTTGTCTAAAACTATGGGAAACTATATGATGCTTCCCCCAAGTCTATTAATATAAGCAAGGAAATAAATTTCGGTTTCGAGGTTTACTTCGACCAGCCCGAAAATGGAAATATTTCGACCAGTGTGGAAATAATACATTTTCGTGGAAATGATGGAAATAATGCGGAAATAATGGAAATATTATAGAAATGTTTGGGAAATGATAAAACAAGCCTAAAAACACATTCATAAACTATCAAACCATAATATACAACCATATGTAGTGTGGAAATGAATGACCATAGCGGTCTGTAATATGTTGAGACATGTATCTGATAGTCAGTCCAAATATTATTTAATTAGATAACTATTATTTAATTGTTTATTTTTAAAAAAAAATCATAAATCAAGGTATTAACTAATCTTTATTCACTTACGTTAGTGTCTTAATATTATATAATTTTAGAAAACCTATTTATTATTAACTTATAACATTACATAATGTTTTGAATGTTGAAATATTTTTCCCAACTTGTAGAACGAGCTAAGTTATGCATATAATCCATTTATGCACAATCATGGATGTTTAGGGTAAAAACCAATGAAATTGGGGTTTTCCCCAAATTTTAAATTTTTACCCTAAATGATTTTCAATCTTTGCACAAATCAAGTGTAAATGCATCATAGATTCATAGATTTAATGCATTTACACCTAATTTATCTATTTGTAGCAAGAAACGATAGCAAAAAAATTTATCGTTAAAGCGAAATATTTCGACATGTATGGAAACATTTCGTGTATGTATTATTTCCTATCGGTAACCTAGAAAATGGAAATATTTTGCGAAATATTTTGTTAATTTTGGGAAATTTATTTCCTTGAATATAAGCAACTCTCATAGTTTCCATAACATATTCTCATTTGTCAAGGTCTCCAAAAGAGTAGGAATCTTGTAACTTTTTATACAAATATGTTTATAAACATGGAATGTGTTTCTATTATTCATGAGATTTTTTGAAAATTCTAAAATTACCGGGTTGTTGAATAATATGTGTTTTTTTTGGTGATGTTTCGAAAACACTGCGGTTTTAAATGTTTCTTCAGAAAGTGAGGTTTTTTTTTCCTTCCAGAAAGACGGGTTTTAACCGGGGATTTGATAACTATGATGGTACCAAAGAAGTATCCGGGCATGCATTATTCAACTCTAGTGTTAGTATCATATCGTGTCGATATGGGTACACTTGTCATGTTGAAGTATCTGGCTACCATAGCTTCTAGCATTCCCTTAAAAGGAAAGCTAACAAAAATTATGTTCGTAGCTGGTTTACTAGTAATCTTTTCAAGTAGCATAGGGCACATGAGATTAAAGTTCAAGTCTCAACATATACAAGTTTTGCGTACACCCAATCCAGATGATGTTTATATTAGGAATTCACAGTTTTTTGGTGTTCCCCCTCAAATAATTTGCAATATCCTCTCAAATAGGTCCATTTGGTAATAATATCGTGAACTTGACTCTTTCCTCTTGAATAATGAAAAAGCTTTGCCCATGGTATAGCAATGCCCAATATATAAATTAGAAGTTTTGGAATGTAATGATTTTTGGCGAGGATGGTCTCTATGGTGAGGAGATCATCCTCACCAAAATTCAAATCTTTCCAATATTCATAGACCGGTTTACAAGTTGAAGAATTATGGACCGTCTATTTTTATCGTTAACTTGAAAACCACATTTGATGGGGTTAGAAATTTCAGAATGTGCTGATTTTTTGTAGGGGTGATCTATATGGTGAGGAGATCATCCTCACCAAAAATCAGCTATTGATTCATCTTCCATGTGGGTACGCCAAAATTGTTGTAAAAAATGTTGAAGCATTATGGACCGTCAATTTTTACGGTTAGCTTGAAAACCACATTTAATGGGGTTAGAAATTTCAGAATGGGTATAAACCTATGTAACAAGGACACTCACTGCACTTTAGGGTTTTTTGCCGTGTCAGACACCTCGACACCCAGACACGCGTGTCGACACTTCCCGACACACGTTTGGACACTTATGGCCGTGTCACCCCTTGCTTTAATAATTTCTAATATAACATTGATTTCTAAAAGCGGCTTGGTGTGTTCCATCCTCCATACAATAATACACTAATAGATATTTTCTGCTTTATTTTCTATTTTTTGTTAATAATTTTAAGCATTCATATATATTAATATATTTTAATAAATATATGTACGAACATGTCTCTGTATCGTATTTTTTTAGGTTGCTGTATTGGACACCTCGTATTCGTGTCGGACACCGATACCCGTGTCAGTGACCTTATTACATACTATGTTACCCGGATACGGCAAGGATACGGGACCGACACGGTGCGGATACGGCATTTACACTTAAAATGGAAGTATCCGACACGGATACGACACCCATTTTGAAGTATCTGGGTATCATAGGTTACATAGGTATAAACACTTGATGCTGGAAGGCGTTTTGCAGAATGGGAATATATTGCATTTTGCAGTAATGTACTCAGGTGTACTATCTAAGATTTCTTTCATTTTACTTTCGCTGATTGTGGATTCAGAGTAATTTTGAAATAGTTTTTTGGTTATACTTCTAGATCTTTTGCAATCAGGTTCACTTTTATAAGGTGATACTGTAGGTTGTAGCTCTTGTCTGCAATTTTTCCGTTCCACCCGGTTCATCAACTGCAAGGCTTAACCACTGGGAAGTAGAAACTCTTTTTCATGAGTTTGGGCATGCTCTTCATTCTCTACTTTCAAGAACGGTATTTTGTGCCTACTTTACGACTACTCCGCAAACATATCCTTTGTGGGTTGGCTTTTTTCTCCTACTAACATATCAATTATTGGATCCTGTAGGATTACCAACATTTTTCAGGTACCAGAGTGGTTCTTGATATAGCCGAAATACCTTCAAATCTTTTTGAGTGAGTATTATCCTTTGAATAATATGGTGTCTGCTTCAATCGTGGGAGATTATCTAGGTAATTTGTATAAATAGGATAGGGTTGTAAAATTATTAAAATTTAATCTTTGTTCTGAAAGTACTACAAGACAACACTGTGCGGTTAGCAAGTAGATATAGATCTTGTAATGGACATGGTTTAAAATTTCGGAATATTTTGTAATGTTTCGTATGTTTCGTTTTGTAATGTTTCGGTTTGTTTCGCCGAGACAAACCGAGACATTACGATACAATCCAAAAAAATAAAAAATATTATTTCATGATATTGGGAATGTTTCGGAATATTTCGTAATGTTTCATAATGTTTCGGAATGTTTCGTAATGTTTTGGAAATGTTTCAAAAATTTTGCTGTTTTGCCATTTTTTCAATGTTTTGTGATTGTTTCGTTTCATTTCGGAGTTTGTCTCGGTTTCTCACTTGACTGAGACATTCCTCCAAAACGAAATTTGAAACCTTGGTAATGGATAACTATCTTCATCATGGTGAATATGTAGTCCACTGCTCCAAACCCATTCCCAGAAGAATGGTTTATGGTGCAACCATGCAACTCTCAAGCCCAAAATAAGTTTCTATTCAAAAAAGTTTTCTTTTTATTTTTATTTTTTTAACTTGAACTCTTACTTTTTCAGCAATATGCTTCTTTTTGTGAATTTTGAAGATGGGCATTATATATGTTAGCCTTCCTTATATTGAATCTGGAAATATCCCAGGTATTATGCATGGGATTACCGAGTCTTGAAGACTTTTGCAAGACACTATTCGACTGGTGAAGAAATCCCTGAGAAACTGGTCGAGTCAATGAAATGTGCTAAAAAGATGTTTGCAGCAACTGAGCTTCAGCGTCAGGTTTATTGCTCTGGCCCTTAGAGTATAATTAATTTTCAGATAATGTCACTTGAGTATACATACATATATAAATACACACACATGGATGAATGCCACACAACAGACTTTGTCATCAACCAGACAATGGTTTCTGTTGTTGATTTGCAACTAAAAAATTCTGCCGTTTTAGGAATTCTAACTATTTGATTAAAGCGTTTTCCTCGGTGTTGATGGACAAATTTTGGACCAATGTGATTTAATGAGCAAAACGTTTTGGACTAGTGCAATTTATGTTTGACTATGGCTCCAGAACCAGTGCCATTTTTTTGCTATGGTCTACTCAAGGGGTGGTCTAACATGTTGAAGGTCCAGATTGACGACCAATGTGCCATGTGGCACACACACATGTCAAGCACAAAAATTCCCTTTGCAAGCATATGCTACCTGGCCCAAACCTGAAGGGGGATTACATAAGGCTGGCCGCCAATGTAAAACTATTTGGAAGGAGAGGAATCTCAGGATCTTTGAAGGGAAAGAGGAAGGAGTTGCCAAGATAGTGCTTAAAGTGAAAGCTCTTCTTTTTCTTTGGTCTTCTGTTTCTCCCCCCTTTAAGGGATGCTTTTTTGAATCTTTGTGTACAGATGGGATGAACTGTTAGTGGACGATCCTTCTCTTTCGAGGGGGTAACCCGCTTTTGTGTAGTTTGTTGGGGGTTTTTCCCCCTTTAATATATACATACTCACTTATCAAAAGCAAAAGGCTGGCAGGCAATGTAAAACTATTGCCAAATGTTTGGGTAGGAATCCTGATATGTTGTTTCAAGCTCAAGCTATAGTTTTTACTGAAAAGCAATGCTCTTTTGAAGACACAGCCCTAGATAGAGTGGAATAGGGGATCAGTATATATATACCTGACTACCTGACCCCAAATAGTTGTGATAAGGCTTGATGACGATGATGATGAAGACGACGACACATCTGTTTGTGCTTTCTCTGAAAAGTTTCTTAGTCTCTGTATAACTATCTTAGTTACTGAATGTTTCTTGCATGCCTTCCTCTCAGATTTTTTATGCTTTGATCGACCAAACGCTTTTTGGGAAACAGTCATCCCCACCAAGAGATACAATTTCAGTTGTTGCGGACTTGAAAAGACAATATACCAGTTGGAAGCATGTAGAGGGTACTCACTGGCACACCCGATTCAATCACCTTTTAAATTATGGAGCAGGTAGGAATATCATTCTTCATTTCTATGATGTTTCAATCCTGAATTAAATTATCACGTTGTGCTAGTTGCATAAAGAAAATCAGCTATAATGTAATATTACTTGTACAAAAATATGGATCTAGCATCAAGGTATTAAATTCGATGTTGAGATAAATTTCGTTCGGCCTAAAAATGGAAATTTTGGACTTAGTGTGGAAATAATGTATTTCTATAGAAATGATGGAAATAATGCGGAAATGATGTAACCAATCTTATGGAGAGTGGAAAATGTTTTGTTAAATGTTGATGTAGGTATCTAAGAGTTTAACAGCCAAGGAAATAAATTTCGATTTCGAGGTTTATTTCGACCAGCCCGGAATTGGAAATATTTTGTGGAAATATTTCGACCAGTGTGGAAATAATACATTTTTCATGAAAATGATGGAAAAATGTGGAAATGATGGAAATATTGTGGAAATGTTTGTGGAAACTTTGGGAAATGATAAAACAAGCATAAAACAAACTCATAAGCTATCAAACCAAGATATACAACTATATGTAGTGTGGAAATGAATGACCATAACGATCTTTAATATGTTGAGCCAGGCATCTGATAGTCAGTCAAGGTATAATTTAATTAGATAACTATTATTCAATTATTTATTATAAAAAAGTCATAAATCAAGGTATTAACGAATCTTTATTCACTTACATTAATATCTTAATATTATGTATAATTTTAGAAAACCTATTTAATATTATCTTATTACATTTACTTAATTTTTTGAATGTTCAAATAATTTTAGGAAAAAACTTTAACCTAACCAACTTGTAGATGGGCTGAGTAATGCAACATATAATCAATATATGCACAAGCATGGATGTTTAGGGTAAAAACCAATGAAATTGGGGTTTCCCCTAAATTTCAAATTTTCACCCTAAATGATCTTCAATCTGTGCACAATCAAGTGTAAATGCATCAATACTTAGGTACATTTCGAATTTAAAAAAAAAAACTCAAATGGGATTCGAATCATCCTCACGATCAATCCGTGAACCAAGAAATATACAATATATTGATCTTTTTTATAAAATAAATATATGAAAATGGGTTAAATGGATCAAATATGGGGATTTGTGGTGGTTTTGAGCTCAAATGAGATGTTTCCTACCTTTAATAGAAATGTTTCCATAGATTTCGAAACATTTCGACTGAAATAATACCTATTTACACTGTCAATTGATCGAAATTTATTGTTTACGCAAAATATTTCGACTTGTATGGAAACATTTCGTGTATGTATTCTTTCATTTCGGTAAACTAGAAATAGGAAATATTTCGCAAAATATTTCGATAATTTCGCGAAATTTATTTCCTTGCTAACAGCTAAAGACAACTTAAATAAATTGCTGCAAATCGTGCCCGAATCAAAATGAACGTCAACTGGCTTCAAAACAAAGGAAAGTGATTATAACTTTCAATTCGTTCCATAAAAATCGTTTTTGACCCCAATCGTCTAGCAAAGTTGACTATTTTGCACTGATGATTGGCCTCGAATTCCATCCAATCTAGTTGAATTTTTACTAGTGAGTTTCCCTCCTAGAAATGGCCTAAAAAGGATTTTTGAGCTTGAATCTTGCAAGTTGCTCCATAGAAATGTGATATGTGATGCAAATCGTCCATGCATGTTAGCATTTACATTGACTAGTAGCATCCAATAACCCAGACTAGGGTCTTGACGACCTTGAAACTACCCAAGAATAGTTTTTTTTTTGGATAAGTTGGGATTGATATTAAAGAAGGGGATGTGGAGGATAGAATCGGGTTTGCCGTCCGATCTCCGATCTCCCTCCACAAGCAATAATCAAGTATTAATAGAAAACGACAATAAAATTAAAGGGCATAAATAAAAAACAAGCAACACAATACGTACGTGGTTCGTCACCTATCTCTTGCCGGCGACTACGTCCACGGGAAGCCGATCTCCGGCCAATCTTCATTATAGAATCAAATCGGTTACAATATACATCCTGATGCCATAGAATGCCCCTTTCTCTCTCTAGCTTTTCTCTACATATCTTCTATCTTTCTCACTCTAGCTTCTCTAGGGTCCCTTCCAAAAGTCTCCTCTTCTTCTACTACACGCCCTTCTCTTTATAGGGTCCTCGTCCGACATGTGTCAACGTAAGGTGAACTTAAGGGTTTAGGGGAGCGATATAGTGCTTCACGGTGTATAGCTCCCGATATGATGATGACTTGTCATTTTATGTACCCACAATAGCCCCCTCTCGAAGGTGCAGCTCAACCCAAAGTGATGGTCCGCCTCCGAGAGAAAATGAATCAGTACTTGATCTCCATTGTCTTTGTCGTAATCAGGAATAATATCATATCTGAAAATGATAGCTGATGTCTGAAAATAATACTGCGATAACCAATATACGAGAATAACGTTATAACTGCGATAGTCGATATTTGAGAATAACGTCATAACTGCGATAGCCGATATCTGAGAATAATGCCATAACTGTGATAGCCGATATCTGAGAATAATATTGTGATAACCGACAGACAAGAATAACGCTATAACTGCGATAGTCAATATTTGAGAATAACGTCATAACTGCAATAGTCGATATCTGAGAATAATACTGTGATAACCGATATACAAGAATAAAGCCATAACTGCGATAGTCGATATCTGAGAATAAAGCCATAGTTGCGATAGTCGATATTTGATAATAAAGTCATAGCTGCGATAGCCGATATTTGAGAACAATGCCATATTTTGAGGTATAGGTCGAGAATGCTGAGGCACAATCAAAAGGTGCGTTCCACTAGGTTGTTGGCTGAATCAAATGCGCATCCTAGATGTCGCAGCCAGAGAGTACTTGGGCCCCACAACCCGAAGGAAGTGGGGGCCTCTCAGCTATCTCATAGGAAGTTGGCCTTCAAATGCACATCCTAGAGGTCGCGGCTAGAGAGTATTTGGGCCCCACAACCCGAAGGAAGTGGGGGCTTCTCGGCTACCTCATATGAAGTTGGCTTTCAAATGTGCATCTTAGAAGTTGCGGCCAGAGAGTACTTGGGCCCCACAATCCGAAGGAAGTGGGGGTCTCTCGGCTACCTCATACGAAGATGGCCTTCAAATGCGCATCCTAGAGGTCGCGGCCAGAGAGTACTTGGGCCCCACAACCCGAAGGAAGTGGGGGCCTCTCGGTTACCTCTTAGGAAGTTGGCATAGAACCTTTAAATCCTAGAGGTCGCGACCAGAGAGTACTTGGGCCCCACAACCCGAAGGAAGTACCCGAAGGAAGCGGGGGCCTCTCGGCTACCTCTTAGGAAGTTTCTCGCCGAGCGCAATCCCTTTAACTGAGATTGGCTGGACTTTTCATTAGCCGAGCATGATTTTCTTTTTGGAGATGGCTGGTATACTTCAATATACTTCACATGCTTCAATATACTAACATGCTTCAATATACTAATTAACATGCTTCAATAGACTAACATGCTTCAAATATAATGCAATTTCATTTAATTAAGGTCTCATGATCTTAGGGGAGCTTGGGCTCCACTATTCCTCTTGTCTCCCTTTCTCTAATCAAGCCCCCAAGTCGGGGGGTTGGGCTTGGGTCAACTTTGACAAGCCCCCAAGTCCGATAGTTTGGCTTACAAAATAATTTCTCATCAAATCATGTTTGGGTGGGCCCAATACATGGCCCACAAAGTTAGTTTCATAATCAGTCTAAGCCCTAAGGCCTCATGAAAATAATTGGGTTAATCACAGCCCCAAATCAAATATAATTTGGGTCCATAGAGTTTAGGCTAGTATAAGCCTTTCTATGCAGGCGTAAAATATGTTACATTCTTTTGGGTTCATTAACCCATGAATGATCTATCTATGCCATGAGGGGGTGGTGTACATGTTGTGCCGCAATGGCAACTTCTTTTCCAAGCCTCTTCATTATTGGATTCGGGCTTCTCGGGTTAATCACTTTTGATGGACCGACTACAAGGCCCACAAAATCTACAACGCACAATAGGGCCAGCCTAGGCCATTGCTATCAATTGGGACATTAAAATAAATTGGGCCAATATCTAATTTATATGGTGATCGAGTGTGCATACCATCACATACCAATGTACCATATATAAAATTAAAGAGTGGTGATGTGCATACCTCGATGAGGCACCTCATGATTGGACCTCAAGGTAACTTTCTTCTTCACGCTTTCTTCACGTGCTCCTCTTCCTTTGCTTCCCTCCCTCAAGCATATAACAATGCCATGTCTGTTTAAACATTGTTGTTACAGCCAGATGTCCTTAATATTATCATGCATAGCAGCCATATTCTCAACATGTCACTATACCAACTTATCAATTCTCCATGACTCGACAAGCTCAACCAGATGTGCGTTCTCCATGATTCGACAAGCTCAACCTGATGTGCGTGTCCCTTGTTCACTTGCTATTCATAGCTAACAAAATTCACCAAACCGTACCAACTAAACCCTCTTCCTTGTATTGACGTGTGGCCCTTCAATATACCATGCAGCCAACATCGCACCAGCAATTTGTAACCATGCCTACGTGTAAGTATCTTGTGAAATCATGGCATGTAATATAGTAGCCACCTGGGATGAAGCATGCAGCAACTCTATTCAACTGTTTAAGCAAATAGTAACTTCATCCTCCATCAAATAGATCTTTCTTGCATCTCATCCCAACTGATCGGACCATTCTCTATAACTTCGACTTCCAACCTATATTTAAACCATTCCGATTTGACTAAATCATGAAAAGAACTTTGATCCATCATTTTTGTCTTGCTGTCATCAATCCATCGCAAATAACCTAGCCCACATTACTATCGTTATTCTCTTGGTGTACCACGTACCTCAAACTGTTGGTGCACCTGGTCATCTGCTTATAAGTTGTCTCAACGTAGATCCCTCTAACAAAGGACCATTGGTGCATCTGTCCATCTGCTTATAAGTTGTCTCAACGTGGATCGTGCTAACAAAGGACCACCTGCGCACATAAGTTCTCACCAACTCACCATTCTTATCTCAACTTTAACAAACTCATTTCACTTTCTTCAAAACTACCAGTCACGTGTCTCTCTCACCATCTGTCCATCTCTATGCATGGCCGTTAAAGCACCCTATCCTTCCACCTCTGATCCTCTTGAATGCCATCATCAACATCGCACTTGATAGCCACGTGCTGGTCGCTATCCAACATGTCATCTTATTTTCTGCCACCACGATCAATTCAGGTATGTCCTACAATATGAGGAGTCACCATAGGAGAAGATCACCAAGATCAGCAAGCTTGTGATGCACCCCTATCATCCTTTTCCGCCATGACCATCCTTCATCATACAGCTGGCAGATCAAACTATGCAGCAACGTAGGATGCCACCTCCATCATCAACCGTTAGATTCTTATTGCTTTAAACATGTACCACCTGGGTCTTGACACTCATATGGCCCACCCAGATCATCGATGATGGTGCTCGAACTCCTATGGTGGAGACCAACCCAAGAGAAGGATCCATATCCAATGATAGTGACGCCTGATCCATGCACTGGTTTGTCTTCTTCCATCAGCTGCATGACCATCTCTCCGCCATGTTAACGGCATCTTTACTTCAACGCTTCATTAGTGGAGCAACCTAATCGGTCACAGAAAGTCCGTCGGGTAGCCGTCGATCATTCCCTTTAATCCCAACCACTATCACGTCTGAACACCGGTTGCTGAGTTTGGGTCAAACATCCAACGGTCTAGATTGGAGTTAGTTCGAACCTCCTTGCTCTTTGCATCGCACGATCACCAGCAACAACAACGTGGTACTCCCTTGATGGTTAGATTTCCTACAGACGACGCCATTTTGTGGAGGATAGAATTGGGTTTGCCGTCTGATCTTCGATCTCCCTCCACAAGCAATAATCAAGTATTAATAGAAAATAACAATAAAATTAAAGGGCATAAATAAAAACAAGCAACACAATACGTATGTGGTTCGTCGCCGGTCTCTTGCCGGCGACTACGTCCACGGGAAGCCGATCTCTGGCCAATCTTCATTATAGAATCAAATCCGGTTACAATATACATCTCGATGCCATAGAATGCCCCTTTCTCTCTCTAGCTTCTCTCTACATATCTTCTATCTTTCTCACTCTAGCTTCTCTAGGGTCCCTTCCAAAAGTCTCGTCCTCTTCTCCTACTACACACCCTTCTCTTTATAGGGTCCTCATCCGACATGTGTTAACGTAAGGTGAACTTTAGGGTTTAGAGGAGCAATATAGTGCTTCGCGGTGTATAGCTCCTGATATGATGATGACTTGTCATTTTATGTACCCACAGGGGAAACCCCCACGAAGCATACAAGGGGAGTCTCAAGAAGAGAATCCCACAATAAAAGAAACAAGATCAAACCGGAGAAGAGCCGACTAGAAGCTCTTTCCATCTGAAAACAAAATCATAAAAAAAACAACCCCTAAACTCTGGGTATACAGAAGACCAAAAAAACAAATAGGCTTTGGCCACTTTGGGAATGTCTTCCTCTTTGTCTTCGAAAATCCTGGAGTTCCTCTCTCTCCAGATTGTCCACCACACCGCGAAAGGGAGGATCCTCCACATATTTTCTTCTTCCTTTGAACCTGTCTATGGATGCTCCTTGTACTAAAGTGTTCACATGCTTCGACATCACATATGCCATACCGAAACAGGAGAAAAAGCTACCCAGATAGTGAAAAAGAATGGACAATGCATCAACAGGTGTGATCTACTGTCTCAGCACTTGATTTGCACAAAGAACACATGTTTGGAGTCATCATGCCCCTACTATTCAGATGATCCACAATCAATATCTTATCCAGGATGGCTGTCCAAACGAAGAAAGACACCTTCGTGGGTACAGGGGCCCCCCAAACCAAAGATGCTCGGAACTGTAAAGAATATTTTCATATTCTAGTTTAGCAAAGATTCCGTGTGACATAAAACATTCACGTGACCGTTCCTACGAACACCAGTGTAGTGTTGAAGATGTCGTGGTACGCATACTTCGCCGACTACGTGAAGACTAAAAGACAGAGACAGCAAGAATCAGATGGTTGACGATAGGAGTCATCTGAGTAACTGCCAATGTGTCGGTTATAGATCGTGTACGCTCGCTTAGGAAGGTAAGTGACTTGGTGGCCATAAGAATAGTTTTAAAATGAATAAAATATAATGGTCAAACTTAGTCAATGGACAGATCCGAGTCTAAGTCAAGATTATTGACTTCTGGGAAAGTCAGGTCAATTGGACTTTATAGGCCAATCTATTGGAGACCTCTGTGAAATCGATTGGACTCTATGAGACAACTTATCTGAAGCCCAATCGATTGGAGACCTCTGTAAAATCAATTAGACTCTACGAGACAAACTTCTATAAGTCTGATCGATTGGACCCTTGGTACAATCGAATGGATTTATGAAGGAAAAACTCAGAGTACAATCGATTGGACACCCAGAGTACAATCGATTGGACTTCACGCGGATTGAGTCTTTTCAAATCCGAAATTCTAGTTTCCACTTCCCCCACTTACCAATAGATTCAGGGCTACGAATTCTATAAATATAACCCCTCTCTCGACTTATTAAATACACATTGGAATACAGAGAAGAAAGTTTTATTTATCAAGAGTATCCATTCAAAGAGCAAAAAGCCTTTGGTTCTCATTAATATCTTGTGAGCTTTTTCTCTTCTTAATCAAATCCAAGAGCTTGATCTTTACTCAGCTTAGGTCTTTCAAATAGAAACTTGACCTAGAAGTCTGAGAGTACCAATGTGACTCAACACCATTTGAGCAACATAGGGTTCATGGTGTACTGAGTCCATCTTCAGCAAAGGCTGGAGAGTTGAGAATTAAGATCGGGGTGGCTGATCGAAGGTAGGTTTGGGGAGTACCAAACTGAACAAGCGGACAAGGCTTCTTGGTTGTAAAGGTGCGCGTGGATTTGTAGTGTTGATTCAGAGGACGTGGACGCATCGACAGTAGGCCTTGGCTAAGGTTGGAAGTTGCATTTGTAACGGTGCTGCGTAAGTAACCTTTGTTTCGTTTAACTTTCCAATTAGTGATACTTTCCTTCTGGACGTGGTCCCGTGGTTTTCCTTGGCTAAGGTTTCCACGTAAAAAGATCGCTTGTGTTATGGGTTGTTTGATTTTCTGTATTATTATTTAATTAGAACAAACAAAGTAGAGATAATATATCATGAAGATATATTTGATCTTAGTTCGTTGAGATAATCACTTTATTGTCAATCAACCATTTCATTGTGGCATGCGATTTTATTACCCTTACCAAGACCAGTAAAACTGTTTAGGTTAATTAATTTTTAAATACCTAATCACCTCCCGTCTAGGTATTCTTACGTAAAAGAGAACGGACCGGTTATTTCAGGAATGAACCTTCCCCCGACCGGATGATCTGAGAAAAGAAAGATTTGACCGAAAGACTTCCTATGGTCCTCTGCCGAAAGACTGGGGCCGTCACTTATCCTAGCCAAGACCTCAAGTCATCCCACCTTCACCTTCCACTCAAGGTTTTAAATTTCGGATTTCGATCGAAATTTCGGGCCGAAATTTCGGTTTCAGTTCTCGCCGAAATGGCTACCGAAACCGAAATTTTAAACCTTGCGTCCACTACACAATCCTGAATTTTGGCCCCATGTAGTTCAGAAATTAGATATAATGATGGAAAAGCATCTTTCAAGGACTCCTCCCCACACCATAGGTCCTCCCAAAAGCGGATCTTATCCCCCTTCCCTAAAGTAAACTAGATACCTTCTTTGAACCTGTCCAAAACCCTCAAGATGCCTTTCCATAGACTAGTCCTGTAAGATTGAGGAACTGGAAGCTCCACTCCCCCTTCCAACACCTCGTCATATTTTCCCTCAATGACAACCCACCACAGACTATCCACCTCCTCTCCAAATCTCCACAACCATTTACCCAAAAGAGCTACATTCATCTCCCACAACCTAGCCCCCTTCCTCCTTTGGTCTACACATCTTGGCCCATTCCACCAGATGGAATTTGTGCGTGTCATTCCCCCCTTGCCACAAGAATCTTCTCATGGTCTTCTCCAGCTCTAAGGCCACACTAGTCGGAATGGTGAACAGAGATAGATAATGGATGGGTAAACTGGAAATGGTATTCTTAATTAAGGTTATCTTACCACCTTTAGAAAGATACCTCTTCTTCCAACTTGCTAACCTTCTACCAAATTTCTCGACAATCGGCTCCCAAATGTTCTTAACCTTATATTTAGCTCCCAAAGGAAGTCCTAGATACGAAGTTGGAAGACTACCAACCTTACAACCCAAGCTTCTAGCCAGCTCCCTCAATCTCGGAACTTCTCCCACCGCATACACCTCACTCTTCGTGAGGTTTATCTGTAAACCGGAAACCACCCAATAAAAATGTGTCTTGACTCCAATCATCCAACAAAGTTGGCTATTTGACACGGATGATTACTTGAAACTTATCGAACCATCATCCATCTGCATCTACATACCCATAGCCTTGAGTTTCTACCATTGATTCTATTCCTCAAAATTTGCAAAATAGAAACCCATCCTAAGGTTGTTTGTCTATATATATTGATACTTTATATGGACGATCAAGGTTTAAAAAGGCGTTTGAGGCTTACACCTCAAGGCGAGGTGCCCAAAAAAAGCCTCGAAGCTATAGCCTCAAGGTACATTAATGAGGCTTAAGCCTCAGTTTAGCGAGTCTATAGCCTCAAGCATACATGAGGCTTAAGCCTTAGGTTTACATGGTAAAATCCAAAACCTTGAACCCAACGAGGGTGAGGAGTTTCGAACTCAGAAGCTGCGCTTCCTAAGGCGTAGTCCTGGCCATCACACCAACCCCTCGTTGTTATCTAAAACTCTTTATTTTGGGAGAAACACGAAATCTGACTTGCCATCCCTAGTTTTTTTTTTTTTGTCCTTTAGAATAGATTAAATGGGAAGATGATGATGATATTGGGGATGAAGAAGAATAGAAGATTGATGATTTTTGTAAGAATAGGATTTGGACTTGTGTGCATGTTATTGAATTTAGTGTTTGACTGTTAACTTGTTAGATTTTAACGTTTACTACATTATAGACTTGCTTTACTTTCCTAACTTTATCTTGTTAGTTCCTTTGTTAGTATTGATATTTTATTAGTAAACACTAGACAATGAACTTAGCTTATTAACTACTTAGATTTGGTAATTTAGTTAGTGCATGTGTTTTTTAAGATTTCATATCAACATTCATGCATTCAACCAAAGGACTGACGTCACCCCTAAGGTAAAAGTTATAGCCTTAGTTACCGTTATGCTTATTTAAGTTATTTTTTTCACATGGCATGTTATTTTTAATTTTTATAGAATAGATTATAATTTTTTAGAATTATTTTTTTTGAAAATGAGGCTTATGCCTTATTACCGCCTTGAGGCTATGTTTCGCCTTTTTGAGGTAAACCGCCTAAATTCCTGAACTAGCCTTTTTAAACCTTTCAGACGATTGAGACCTTATTTTACCCAGATTCATGCTCATTTGTGAGATTTTGACTCAACATGCAATTTCGAGCTTTGTGTTGTTTTCTCGAGATATGTGCATCAAAAGTGGACTTAGATTGAAATTGTTTGTACAAGTTGACCATTTTGTCTTGATGATTGGCTTTGGATTGGTTTAGAAAAACTCGGGCTTGCCTCTTCTTTGATAAGGTACCCATTTTCCCCCTTTTAACTAGGGCTGCAACTTGGGCGGGTTGAGGGTCAACTTGAGCCCAACCCGACCTTCAAGGCTCCTAGCCTGAGCTCGAACCCAACCCAAGGTAGGGCTGAGAATCCCAGCCCAAGCCCAGCCCCAGCCCCATCGGGTTAGTTGGGTTCGGGACATTCTCCTTGATACTGTAACAGATTCAATGGATCCCTGAAAGGAAAGAAAAAGGAAAGCCTAAATACAAATAGAGAAAGAGATATATTGAAAGAAAGAACTAACCCCATTTGAAGATCTCTTTTCCAGCTGTCTGGATTATGGTTGAATCACCTCCCCCTCTTTCTTCTTCTTCATCATTTCTCTCAGTCTTTGTCTCTCTCTCGCTCCCTATGCATCTCTTGATTTCGACCAGTGGATCTCTTACGTACAAGATGGTGAGGAGTGATTTGTTCATCACCGTTCCGAGCTTCTTCAAGTGTTCGATCTCTCTCGACGTGATGAAATCCCCAATCAGTTTTTGTATTGACGTCACCTACGATCGGTCTAGCATCCAGAAATGGCTTAACAACGGCAACAACACATGTCTGCCCACCATGCAAGTCCTGCAGAGCAAAGATTTCGGCCCTAACCACACTCTCCAGCGTCTGATCCAATCCTGGTTCGACTTTGCCAAGAGCCGCTCCGCATTCGATGTCTCTCAGACCTCCACGTCTACTCCTCTCTCACGATATGAAGCAAGGGATTTGGTCAAGCACATCACAAACATAGTTGAAAACTGCTTTGAGAGAATAGAAAGAGTGAGAGGAGGGGAGGGAGGCGGGGAAGGGTTTTTGTCGTAGAGAAGGGGGAGAAGAGATCAGGCCTAGGTATAAGGCTGCAGCTCGGGTTGGGTCGGGTTTCTCCAAGTTTCAGCCCGCCGAACCCGATTTTGGTCAGGATTGCCAAAACAAGGCCTGATTGTTCAAGGGGCCAACCCAACCCAAGCCCAACATCATGTTGAGCCTACCCAAGTTGCAGCCCTACTTTTGACTGTTTTTTGTTGAAATTTAGTTGACTTTTGAGTAACTCACGTCTATTAGACGTGAATTCTGAGGTGACCATATTTCTTCTATAACAAAGTTTCCCCACGGTTGTACCATTCGTAATTTTGCGGCCATTGGATATTTTTCAACTTTCAAGACATCCACAAAATTACCATAACAAGTGGTAATAGTTCTGGTGATCTTAGACATACTGCAGGTATTACTAAGGATGAATACCAACGAATGCTCTTATCACCAAGTACTCTATATACTCAACTACCTTGGTTGTTGTGCTCCCATCATTAGCGATACCTCTCAATTTGCACCGCAGGTACAATGAAACATGTGAACACTTACATTATTCAACACAAGCATTACATTAAACAACAAACGGACTACTCTAAAGAGAACCAAAATCTATAAAATACATGCTTAAAATGAACATACTAATAAACTACAGGTACAATGAAACATGTGAACAATTACATTATTCAACACAAGCATTACATTAAACAACATACGAACTACTCTAAAGAGAACCAAAATTTATAAAATACATCCTTAAAATGATACATACTAATAAACTACTATTTTCAAGCATCTTTATCTATTTTTTTTTTTTATCATTTTTAACTTCTTTCAGAATGAGCAAAGAAGTTAAATCTGATCAAGTTGTAGAATGAGCAAAGATATACGTATAAATTATTCATTATAACCATGGGCATTTAGGTGTAAATGTATCATACTGCAGATTGAATGGGTTTTGATGGGCTTCGAAGGGTTATTAGGTTTGGCATCAAAATAGCTCAAAATTTTTGACACAATTTCCAAAAAAAATATATTTTATAACTTTGTTTTTCAAATTTTGGTCCAAATTTACTTATATTGTTTTGTTGAAATGAATAGAAATTCGACTGAGATTTTGGAAAAAAGACATGTAGGTGCCTTCTGATGTTAGGTCTTGGTGAAAACGAAATTTTGCAAAGTTTTTGAAAATTTGTTCTTTGGTTTTAGGTATTTCATACATATGATGGTAAACACAAGTATCTAATATGAGAAACACTTGTCAGGGCAGAAGGATGGGAAGAAGCAGTCTTGCCTGCCTGAGCTACACAATGGCACCCATGCAGGACAATGAAACTTGGAATTCACTAGATGAGTACAAGTTTTGATATTCCTAGGCCATAAACTTGCAATGAGATGTGCCTTACAATATATCTGGTAGCACTCAGAGAAAAGCAGTGAACTGTTAAAAAAAGCTTCTAAATCAGTTGTAATGATCAAATCCGGTCAGGTGGTAGGTCTTGTTCCTGCCTGTGCACATGCATGACACAGCAGGGGAGGGATGTTGGCTTCCCATCTTCCCTTGCTTATGCAAGTATTTGCTCATTTAGTATTCAGGGGGAGTCTAAAGTCTGAATCACAGTCTGTAAATGTGATCTTAAAATGGCATATCTCTACAAATGGGTTCATGCAAGGGGCTGGGATCCTCCATTTATTGGGTCTCACCTAGGAGATTTTGTAATCAATTGGCTGTTTCGTAACTGTCTTGTCTGTCTCTTTATCTGGAAATTTTCTAAGAATTTTTTAAGAAGCCCAGAAAGATTATATTGATCCATGCGGTTAAAATCATCTTATCAGATCATTTTTTTCTTTGATCTTGGTGGTTTCCACTCACTTGTTTCTGTGCCATCTTTAGCTCTGATGTTAAAGTTGCAGTCCAAAATTCTCGGGCTATGGAGCATTTTCCTATGATCATTTTTCTTTTCTTTTGAACTTTTGTTTTCTACTAAAATGAGTGGACATTGTATTGTACAATATGTACACATTGAACTACATGTATTGGTCCTCTGGGGTGGTCAAAACATGCTCCCATATTGGTCTTTTTAACCTTCAGTTTTGATATGCATATAACCCACATTCTGCATAATGCAGAAGTATACTTTTGATTGACCATATTGACGTGAACTGTCATGCTTAATGGGTGTAGGTTATTATAGCTACCTGTACGCCAAGTGCATCGCTGCAACCATATGGCAGGAGGTATGCATGGAGGATCCATTGTCGCTGGGCACCGGATCCGTTCTTAGAAATAAATTCTTGCAGCATGGGGGAGCAAAGGACCCATCCGTTTTGTTGAATGATCTAGTAGGAGGTTGCATTTTAAGGTATCATAACAGAGGGATAATCCCCAACTTAAACAGCCTCCGTAAAGAGATGGAATTCATTGAAGATCCAAAACAGGAGTTCCTTTTGTAGCAAAAGTGAAATGCATCGTTGTTGCAGAGAGGCAGTGAGACCATGGGGTCAAGTCTCTGAGGTGATGTGTTACAATTGATCGTTTCACGGTCTGGCGAAGTAGGTGGTGGTACTGTAGCTGTTGCTGTAAACGTTGGACTGATTTGATAAAATTATTCAGGATATCTCCTATACCAAAATCCATCCTGATCGATTTATCAGGACCTCTTGCTTGTAACTATATTTTGTTTTACTGTTCAAAAGAATGCAATTGATCAGA
Source organism: Euptelea pleiosperma (assembly GCA_035048495.1). Classification (NCBI taxonomy): domain Eukaryota; kingdom Viridiplantae; phylum Streptophyta; class Magnoliopsida; order Ranunculales; family Eupteleaceae; genus Euptelea; species Euptelea pleiosperma. The sequence goes on from CM068547.1 coordinate 20,650,645, forward strand.
CAGTTACGTGGTAGTACAGTCCTCAAGGATGAGGTGAGATGAGTAAAACTTCGCTGAAAGCACACAATATGAGCCACGTGGTATACTCTTAGAGGATACTGACCTAATGGATGTTTGGCCAATCTCTAGGTGGACCTACAAACCAAAAATCAGCCTGATTGGTGATTTAAAAGCTTTGGATCCTTCTTGTACCCGAAATAATAGTCAATAATGCTCAAATTCCCACGGTTAAAATCAACCCATGGAAGTGACTCCAATCCAATGTTTAGAAATCACGAACCGGGTTGATTTTTGGTTTGTAGGTCCACCTAGGGATTGGAAACATCCATACTGGCTCATATCGTGGGTGGTCCACGGCTTAACTGACTGTTGACGGTCAGCAACGTTTTACGAAGGTGAGATGCTCAACTCCCAAGGAAAAAGTTAAAAAAAGGTGAGATTAATGATGTTGGAGTACAGAACCACGAAATCTGGTACCGAGCATTTCTTTCATCTTGTGTGTCCCCCGTAGTCTGATAATGATGTTGCATAGTCGTCCCCTAATACGAACTTTATAACCAAAGGGGTTTTTCGACGTTGATCTCCCCCATGGGTGGACACGGTGGATTCACTGTAACACAAGAAATCTCTTCTGTGGGTACCAGAATAATCCACACACTAGATGATGCTATGTGGCACCCTTGAGATATGTGTCCCCGAAATATATGATGCTTGGATACTCCCCAAAATGCAATAAAATGGCTGAATTTGGACACCTGGTGGTGACAGAACAAACTCGACCCCAAAAGCTCAAGACATGGGTCCGGGCCAAAAGCTCAAGACATGGGTCCGGGGAATTATCCTGAGAGCGAGATGGAAGTGGTCACGCTCCAAATTTGGGTATCCAGATCCGACCCGAAAATTCGTGGGTTAAGCTTATACCTGAACATAGAGGTGATCTATGAATACATCATAATGGTTCAGGTGTAATTTTAAACCACTAAGATCCATTCTCAAGCGAGCTAATCTAAACCACAGTTCATAGAGTAATTAATCAGATTTCAGTAATTAGACCGAAAAGTAAATTATAGAATTTATCACGCCCCGATTCTGAATACCTAGATACGACCTGTACCGAACCCGGAGGTGATCCATGAATATTCCTTAGTGGTCCAATTAAGTCAATTAGACTACTAAGGTTCATTCGTTAATCTACTAAGTTTAAGTAAAAAAGGGTCAACAAAGATTAAGAAATCCACCTAAAGTTAAATTAGGTCAAATAAGTGAAGGGAATCAAAATAAAGTCGAATCAGTCAATTGGGTGTTCTAAAGTTAACCACAGTTCAAGTTGAGGTATTAAAATCAGAAATAAACATATTTATAGTAGAAAACAAATAATTAAAATAATTCATAAATCAAGCTAACTTAATTGTTCAATTAAATATGAAAAGAAATTGGTAAGAACATGCTCTCAATCAAAGGCCTGTAAGCCCGTGAAAATAAATAAATAATATTATAAAATAATTAAATACAGCTTTCTAAAGTGTGGAGTCGACTCCCAAATCCTCGTCGATCTCCTCGAGTACACCGGAGTCTTCCGTCTCAAAATTATCCCACGTACCCGGTTCCTCAAAATCTGAAAATGGTATTGGTGTAGCACCATGAGCCGATGCCCAGTAATACAACACTGTACATGGTATGATGTCATACTATACAAGTTTTTAACCAAGGTATGCATCTCAATCATATAATAAGGATGACATGAATATGATGGTGAATGCAAGTGAGTACGTAATGCACATGCAACAAGTACCCTAACCACATAGGGTCTTGAAAAGTCTCGGTTGTCAAATCCCAGGAATATTTAGTTCTTCGGTAATGGTATTTTTATATATGTCACTCTGTCTCAAATCAACTGAAGACTGAAGTGTCAAAGATCAAGTGGACTTCGACAAAACAAACCAAAGAAGGATTAAAGCTGAAGAAAAGACAACCCAAGTGTTCAAGATCAACTGAAGACAAAGTCAAGTGATCAAGCTAAACTAAAAACAGAGTCAAAAGCTCAAGTAAGTTCTCACTCAATGAACGTTCAACTATGAAGAAACTCGTGTTGCGGTTACTTACGCATATCTAAGGGTAAAACCGCGCGTTGCCTCGGATATTGATTTACCCTAGATGGTTAAGTGTTAGTTATGGATTGTGCGTGTGATGAGAAGAGAAATTCTCAGAACTTTGGTAGCATTCGGTTATGGACAAAATTGTCCGGCCGACCGGCGCTTATATGCGAGCGACTGAAGGTCCGGTCGACCGGCCAAAATGGTTCGGTCGACCCTAACTCTCAGGTTCGAGAAATTTGGCTGAATGCCTGAGCGGGCGACCGACTAAAGTCTAGGTCGACCGGCTATCAATGCAGTCGACCCCGTCAGTTTTGGATCTCGTTTGACGAAATCTTTTATGCAATTAGAAGCACATTTTGGCCCTTCAAACGGCTATATTCAGTAAGGTTCTAGCAAAGGGAGGCCTGCTTATAAATTAGAGCCTTCTCCCTCTATTAGAATTAACCCAATCAAGAGATGTCTACTTTTCGTTACTTGATTATTATTCTTTTAAGTCCAGAGATCTGGAATTTGTGAGAGCTTCACTAGAGCAAAGCTGAGAATTCATTGTGAAGGCTCTAAGTGTTTGGAAGATACTATTTGGGATTGTTATTCTGCAAGAATCTTTTTCCAAGAAGAGGATTACTCTTGGCAAAGTGTCTCTTGGGCAAATTCTTGTCCAAAGGATTTTCCATTCGATCGTATTCATCGAGAGGAAAGCATTTCTAAGAACTAACACCTTTTGATAGAATTTGAAATTTGTAACATTGTTATTTTGTGATTGGTGGATGAGTGTGGACTCATCTAACTGAGTTGTGGATTGTAGATCCAAGAGAAAAGAATTTCTCTAAATTGACTATTGGCCTAGGCTGACTCTTTAGGTGAGCGAGAAGCGATTCTCGTTAGATTAAGACTAAGTGTAATCTTAGTTGGTTGATTATTTATTTCGATTGGAAATGTTGTAATGCATGATTGAAATAATATAATACTACTTGTGGTGAGTATTGGACAGTGGATGTAGGTGTGGAGTCACCGAACCACTATAAATTCGAGTCTCGTGTGATTGCGAATGTTTGCATAATTGTTTCTCATTTTTCTCATATACATGTTCTGTGGATGATTGATATATTAATTGCTTGATCCTTTTCCGCCTTGTGTGATCAGTAAATTTTAATCCATAAAGAATTCGCAGAGGAATTAAAAATTGTCCTATTCACCCTCTTCTAGGACTTAACCTGGTAATTAAAAGGGAATTTCAATTGGTATCAGAGCTAAGGTCACTTTGTGAAGAGCTTAACAACCCAAGTGTGATCCTTAGATCCCTTAGAATAACCATGAGTCAAGAGGGTTACTCTGTGTCTAGACCTCCTCTATTCAATGATACTAATTACACCTACTAGAAGGCTAGAATGAGGATTTTCTTAAAATCCCTGGATGAACGGATTTGGGAAACAGTAGAAATGGGATGGACATCTCCTACTATAGCAACGACTGTTGGAGAATCAACTACTATTGCTATCAAACCAAAAGGAGACTGAAGTATAGGAGATAAAGATGCATACCAATATAATAATCGTGCATTGAATGCAATACATTGTGCTTTATCTCCTGACGAATTCAAAAGGATAATTGCTTGTGAAACCTCAAAACAAGCATGGAACATTTTGGAAATGACCCATGAGGGAACAAATTCTGTCAAAGTGTCAAAACTTCAAATGCTCACAACTCAATTTGAAATTATTAGAATGAATGAGGATGAAAGTTTCACAGACTACTATACTAAGCTAAGTGAAATAATTAACTCCATGTGGGGTCTTGGTGAAGCTATTCCTAAGCCTAAAATTGTCAGAAAAATTTTGAGATCATTACAGCTATTGAAGAAAGTAAGAATGTTGATCTGATAAGATTAAAAGAACTGACAGGATCAATTCAAACATTTGAACTAAAATTTCATACACCCAAAAAGAAAGGATTAGCTCTAAAAACCTCTAAGAAACAATTGAGAGAAGAAAGTGACTCTGATGAGTCTAATAACATTGATGATGAAGTTGCCCTCTTTGCTAAAAAATTCAGAAAGTTTTTCAGAAACAAGGACAAGAAAAATTTCACACAAAAGAATAGAAGACCTTTTGAAAAATTTGAAAATATAAAAAGGGAGAAAACAACAAAGATGAAATACAATGTTATAAATGCAGGGGGTTTGGTCATATCTCTACTGACTGTCCTAATAATATTAAGAAAGGAAAAACTAAAGCTATGAAGGCTACTGTTTGTGATATAAATAGTGATGATTCTGATAATGAAACAAACACATCAAGTAATAGCGGAGAATCATCTAATATTAGAGCACTAATGACTATTGCTAATATGAATGAAAATTGTAACTCTCAAAATGCTATAATAGAAAATGAAACCGATTTAAGTGATGATGAAAGTAAAGAAGACATTCAGCTTGCTTTTGATAATTTGTATAAGGAAAGCTTAATTTTGGCAAAATCTTGTGATAATCTAAAGAAAGAGAAAACTGTTGTATGTTGTGAAAATGCTTCATTAAAAATTGAGTTAAGTGATCTATATCAAACTGTGATGAACAAGGAAGATGAAATAACTCAAATCTTAAACAGAGAACATGAACTTGAAGTAGAAATTGAGAAATTAAGTCTTGAAAAAAATGATTTTAAAATAAAAAATGCAACTTTGAGTAGAAACATCACTGAAGGAAATTTTAGACTGGAAAATTTCTTAACCATGGGGAAAGCAAGCCATGACAGGAGAGGACTTGGTTACATTGGAAAATCAACTAAAAATTCAAATTCCAAAATTATGTTTGTAAAAACCACTCTGGATTTAACTCAAGATGAACAAATTAAAAAGCCAAATATTATTTGTCATTATTGTAGACATTCTGGACATACAAAATATAATTGTCACATTCTTGAAACGAAATTATAATATAAAAAAAAAGAAGAGAATGATCTAAAAAACTTAGAGAAAACCAGAAAACTAAACAAACAAAATGAATTATTTAAAAAGATAGCAGATTTGAATGCTAAAGCTAAAAACATAAAAGAGAACCTTAATAACTCTCAGATCGATCAGTCTAGTAATGATTCTATAAAAATTTAGAAATAGACAAATGTTAAAAAATGTTTAGTTATCCATACTGCTCTTATTGCTAATGAAACTTCTAAGTGGTATTTAGATAGTGGATGCTCCAGACATATGACTGGAGAAAAATCTCATTTCTGTTTTCTTGATGAATGCCATGATGTGAGGTTATATTTGGAGATGTCAGTAGTGCTAAAATAATTGGTAAATGGACTATTCAAGGTCTAGGAATACCTAAAATTGAAAATGTATTGTGTGTAGATGGTCTAAAACATAATCTTCTGAGCATTAGTCAAATTTGTGACAAAGATCATATCTGCAAGTTTTCAAAGTGTGAAATCATAGAAAAATCTTCCAACAAAGTTATTATTTAAGGAAAAAGGAATACTGATAATTGCTATTTCATTAAGACTGGTGGCTCGATTAAGTGCAACATGGCACTATCAAATGAAACCGAACTGTGGCACAAACGTCTAGGACACATAAACTTTAAAGACTTAGCCAAGATCAGTAGGAAAGAATTAATAAAAGGTGTTCCTAAACTCAATAAAAATTATCAAACTGTTTGTGGGTCGAAACTAGGGTTTTTTTTTCGCGTTGTTGGTTACGGAAACCCTAATTCCAACACATTTGTAATTAATCTGAGACTTTTAACCTGTAAAATGGGTAATTTTGCACAGTGGCTCGTGTCGAATGTCGATCCGCACTCGGGATTAGTCGGATTAGCACACTAAAGAACACATAAAATGACAAAATTTTTGTAGAGAATGTAACTCAAGCAAACTTAATTCAACTTCATTCAATCGCACATGTCTTTTACAATAAAAATCAAACAAAAATAAACTAACCTAGAAAGCATGATTAAAAGAGAAATTTTTAGAGAAAAATGGAGAAATTGAGATAGGATAATTTTTAGAGAGAGAATGAATGAAAAGAAGAGAGAGAAAGATGTCTCTAGAGAGAGAAAATGCTCTCTAGAGAGAGAATGAATGAAAAGAAGAGAGAGAAAGATGTCTCTAGAGAGAGAAGATGCTCTCTAGAGAGAGAAAAGGTTAGAGAAAAAGAGAAGAGGGAAAGAAAAATAGAATATTACCTAACAACTTACTCGGAGATCAGCCCGATCGACCGTTGATGATGGTAGTTTCGGCCTAGAGGGAAGATGGAGGACTCACGGTCAAACCATGAGTTGCTGCCCGGAGAAGAGGATGCACTTGAAAGTGCACTGTGTGCACTGCATGGGAGAGGAGATGGTAGGCATTGCTTGAATATGTGGACGCTGGTGGGGGTCACGGCCTGGTGGTGGTGCTTATAGGCGCTGCCAGGCCCATACACACTTGCAGGTGGTGGCTAGTGGTGGTGTCACTAGTTGACCTTGTTGCAAGGGCGGCAAGACTGGAGAAAAACCGGTGGTGCGTGGTGTGTACCACCAACCCGTGAAGGAGGTGAAGCTGTTGATGGCGGAGGAGCTCGTGGGCGGAGTGGCAGGCGAGAGGAGGAAGGGCTGTCGTGCTCAGGCAAGGTGGATTTGGGCAGCATCAAAGATGAAGACAGACCTCGTGGAGGAAGAGATAAGATAGAAGAAGAGGAAGATGGTGATCGAGAAGAAGAGAAGAAGGAGAAGGCGTTGTGGCTGGTGAAGAAGATGGTAGTGTAGCCTGAAGGAGTTCGCCGGAAGTTACAGGCGGTGGTTGCAGCAGGTGAGTGCGGCAACCGAAGTTGCAGTCCAAATTGAGAGAGGGGAGGTGTGAGCAGCAGGCGGTGGAAATTGTGCTGCACGCAGTAGCAAGGAGGAGCAGAAGAAGAAGTGAAGAAAGAGAAGAGAAAGAAGAAGAAGAAGAAGAAGAAGAAAAGGAGGGGAAGAAGAAGAAGATGGAGGAGAAGGGGGAAGGCGATCCTCACAGAGTTCGCCGGGGTTTCTATTTTTTTTTATTTTTTTATTTTTAACTTAAAGCCGATGAGTTGGTGGCGAGATGAGGAAGATTAAAGAGAAGAATAAGAAGGGAAGGATGGGGAGTAGTAGTAGTGTTTAGCCCGTGTGCAGAGGTGGCCGGAGTTGCAGCCTGCAACTCCGGCGAGAAGAAGAAGAAGAAGAAGAAGAAGAAGAAGAGAAGAAGGAGAAGGGAAGAGGAGGAAGCCAGAAGGAGGAGGAGAGGGGGAAGGAACTTACCGTTCCACTCTTGCAGGTGCTGCTGGAGAAGGCTGACGGAGTCGTGAAGGTGGATGAGAATCCTGACTGGAGTTGCGGACCAACTCCGGTGATGAAGAGGGGGCAACAGGTGGCGGCAGTAGTGAATGGCGGAGCAGGGTGGAGGTGTTGCATGTGCTGGGCGGTATTAGAAGAAGAAGAAGAAGAAGAAGAAGAAGAAGAAGAAGAGGAGGAGGAGGCGGCGTTCCACCAACTCGCCGGAGAAGATGAGAAGAAGAGAAGGAAGAGGAAAGAAGAGAAGGAAGAGAAGGGAAAAAGGAAGAAGAGGGGGGAGAGAACCCGCTAGGGTTCGTTCCCTCTTTCCTTTATAAAGGGAGGAGCTTAGCCTCCCTTAATGGTTTTAGAAACCGTGGATGAAGTGAGAGAAAAAGTCTCTCTCTCTCCTTAATTTTCCCAAAAAGGTGGGCTTTATGGGAGCGGGCTGAGCGTGAGCGGTCCTCTTAGGGCTGTGGGCCATTGGGTAATGCAAGGATAATGGCTAATAGGACAGTGGGCTCGTGGACTTGGGTCGCTTTGGGATCCATGATAATCATGGGTCGTTGCAATGATAAAGGGCTCGGGGAGCAATATGCCACATGTAGGCCCATGATTGGCCAATAGGATAGTGGGCCATGGGTTTGAGGATAAGCGGGCCAATGAGTCAGATGGAGGTGGGCCTCTTGCGAGGCCGTGGGTTAGGGTGCGTTTGGTTGCCAGGGGAGAAAAATGCATTTTTCTCGTAAAACACCCATAAAGGAAAATGCATTTTTCTTTCCATGAAGATCAAGCTATGCGCTCTCAGCCACAATCAACCATTTGAGGCATTTCTCTACAATCAAACGTGCCCTAGGGACTGAGATTTTACAATAGAGATCGGGTGGGTGATAGGATGGATGATCGACTGATCGGTGGCACGATCGGATGGTCGGATGCATAGGATGGATAGATCAGATGGCGATCGAACGGTGGATTTAATGGATAATGGTGATAGGTCAAAGAGAGAGAGTCAATTAGAGCTAGGAGAGAGAAAATTAAGATTTAGAGAGAGGAGAGAGAATTAGGGAGATGAGAGAGAAAATGTCAAAAAATGGTGAGAAAATCACTGGTAGAGGGTCTGGAACCCTGGTCTTCACTGTGTCCCTCCTCACGCTTCACCAGTCTAGCAGACCATCATTCTTTGTCGATTCATGCAGCTTTAAACGCTTTGGTCTGTGTCTTGGTCATCAGCTCTCCTGCTTTCTTCGTTATTTGGGCCGATTTTTCTGTCATCTTGTTCTGCCCGTATTTGGCCCATATCTTTTAGTCATAGCTTGTAGGCTCTTTAAGCTTTGATAATGGCCTTTCCTGATCAATGTGGGCTCGCAAGTCTCAAGAATCGTCCCATCGGGGTTTCCTGCGACAGAAGAAGCACGTAATGAGATTTATCAGAACGGCTTAATATCTAGACTTCCGAAAATGTGTTTAATGCATACAAATATATCATTTCGTCCAGAAAAGTGCATTCTACGCAGTGTAAGAGACTTTTACATAGAAAAGTCGATAAATAGAACAGTTTTACGTGGGAGAGTATGATAACGCTTAGAAGATAATAGTGGAAAATACGCATTTTTAATCGAATATCACAACCCTCAACCAGCATATTAGCAATCCTTGGCAATTAGTGCGAAATAAATGAGCTTAAAAGGGCTCTGCACATGTTGCACACTTTTTCATATCAGCTCAGAAAAAATACCGTTCGTCAAATCATTGAATGGAGGCAAAAAAATAGTTACATGCTAGCAAAGAGTTGAAAAGTTTTGGCAAGACTACAGATTGATAATCATGACCCAGAATAGTCAGACTCTGCGTGTGTGTGTGCTCAATATTTTCATCATCCAAGAGTTAAGACTTCCAGATCACCTCTAAGTTCTTATGCCTTGACCTCAAATCTCATATGTTTAGCACTCAGAATGGAATCACACATGAAGGGTTTTCTTATTTTTTCTCAATTTATATATGAGGAGATGTGTTGATATATGAAAGCAAAGATCTCACATATGTATTATGTAATACCCTGAACTTTCGTTCTAGGGTATTATGGTAAATTCACCTAATAATGCAAACCTGAAACTTTTTTAGACTATTATTATTATTTTTATTGTTAAATATCATGTATAAGTATGTGTATTTAATTTGGTTTCATTCTGACAACTTTGAAAAACTTGTTATTTTTGAAACTCGCTCGTTAGGGCTAAATTCTTGCTAAAAATAATGAACCATAACTTGCAGGAAACTTTTTCTTTCCCCAGCTAATATTATAGAATTTTTATAAAAAAATTATTTTGTGGGCCCGAGACACCAAAAATATTCCTATTTTATCATTACTAACTTACCTGTGAAATTTGGAACATTTCTTGATACATGAAAACCCTAGCGGGAGATTTCGGGAGATTTAGACAAAAATAGTATTTTCATAATTTTTAAACTTTCCTACCATTCTTATATTTTCAAAAATAATATTTAATTATATTTTATTTATTTAATAGGAGTGTGGGACCCACGAATCACTTTCGGGTCATTCCGATGTCACTTGACACTTTTCCGGTGCTTTGAACGTTTTTTATGATTTTTATGTATTTAGACTACTTTTATGTGATTTGTGTGTGACATGTGTCAATACCTTGTTGTATGCACTTTTAAATTATATAATATAGTTTAATTGAATTAATGTATAATTATTTGTGTTATGATTGTTGGGTGGGCCCGTATAGCCAATTTAGAGGCCTTCAGGGCTTAATAATATTCTTAAATGAAGCCTATTGATGTATATGGGCCTTGGGCCCATTTCTAACCCATTAGTAGTGTAAAATATAAGTTTTTAAGGGTTGAAAAAGTCATCCCTTTGATAGTTACGAATTTCACTAATATAGAAACCCTAATCATTCCCTAACCCTATTTATGAAAACTCTAAAGCTTTAGAAGCTTTCACAAAACCAAACTCCATTAAAGAATAGAGCAAGCTCCATTAAACCTTCATCTGGGCACCGATCGCACTCGAGCAAGAAGGAAGAATTGATGGAGACTCCGATTAGAAGAACATACTCCGAGGAGAGGACGATCCGACGACTTTCAAATTTGAAGAAACTTTTGATTTTCATTAAAGTTCAAGAAACCTTAAGGTAAGTATGTTTGATCCATCCTATACTTGTTTTTCTTCAAGATTTTATTTATCTTTCATTAGATAATGGTTGATACTCATTATAAATTAATTTCAACAATGTTTATTTTATTCTTATTGGGTTGATCTTTATTTTGGGCCACCATGATGGGTTTGGCCATAGTTTCTTTTACACCTATAACGGATGACTATGTTCTTTATAATTTTTTTTATATTTTTATAATTTAAATATTTTTATAATTATTTTTCCTAAATACCTCTATGAATCTATTTTCTAAAACCGTTTAGTTTGTATTTTTCTGATTTATATTTATTTAATTATAATTTTTCTAAGTTATTGGACTTTACCAAAAAAATCTAGAATTTCAGATTTTACACGGTCTAATTCACTTAGAATTTCGATATCTATTTTTAACCTAAATATTTTTCTAATTATTTTTCATAGATATCTCTATCAATCTAGTTTCTAGAACCTTTGAGTTTGTATTTTTCTAATTTGTATTGATTAAGTTATGATTTTTCTAAGCTGTTGGACTTTATAAAAAAAAAATCAGAATTCTGGATTTTACACGGTCCACTTCACTTGGAATTTCGATCTATATTTTTAATCTAAATATTTTTCTAATTATTTTTCATAGATACCTCTATCAATCTAGTTTCTAGAACCTTTGAGTTTGTATTTTTCGATTTGTATTGATTAAGTTATGATTTTTCAAATGTGTTGGACTTTTCTGTAAAATCCAGAATCCCAGATTCTGTCCGACCCACTTCATTAAGGGTTTCGACCCATATTTGAATCTGAATATTTTTCTATTTATTTTTTCTAAATACCTCTATAAAACTAGTTTCTATAACATTTGAGTTTGTATTTTTCTGATTTGTATTGATTAAGTTATGATTTTTCAAATATGCGGGACTTTTCTGTAAAACCTAGAATCCCAGATTCTGTCTGGTTCACTTAATTAAGGGTTTCGACCTATATTTTGAATCTGAATAATTTTTTTATTTATTTTTTCTAAAAATCTCTGTAAATCTAGTTTTTAAATCCATTGAGTTTATATTTTTCTAATTTATATTTATTTAGTTATGATTTTTATAAGGCAGTACATTTTTTTGTAAAAACCTATTAATTGTTAGTGGTTCGGTCATGATTATTGACTATAAAGGTTTTAGCCTTATTGTTTGACTAAACCCTAGATGGGTTGACCTATACTTGTATGCATGGGGATCCCACCCATGTGTCTTGGATCCCTCATAGGGTTCGGCCAAGTGTCTTGGATCCCTCTTTAGGATTCGACCTTGTGTCATGGATCCCTCATAGGGTTCGGCCATGGTGTGTTGGATTGTCTTGTGATTTTCACTTATATTATTCATCTGTGTTGATCGTGACTTCGGTGATTGTTACATGTTATTCATGGTTAATGAAACTAGGGTTTTTCTCGCGTCGTCGGTTACGGAAACCATAGAATCAACACATTTGTAATTTGATCCGAATTTTAATCTTGTAAAATATGAACTTTGTATAGGGATTCGTGTCGGATGTCGATCCGCACTCGGGATTAGTCGGATTAGCACAGTAAGGAACATAAAATGATGGATTTTTTTTGCTTGTTTGGAATTGATTGGGTGATTAAAAACATCTTTTAGTGATTTAAGAGAGAGAATTTTATCAACTAACCAATATAAATAAACGGGAACAAAAAAAACATAAAATAGAAAAGACACATTTATTCATTAAAAATAATTGAGATTACAAGATGAATAACACAAGGTTGAACTAGAAAGTTTGAAATATTAGCCCAAAAAAAAAACATGTAAAGTTAGAGAGAGAAAGTCCTAAAGCCTAGTGAGAGAAAAAGTAGAGATCTAGAGAGAGAATGTTGCTAGAAAGAAAGAAAAGATCACTTACCATTGGAGGATTGAGAAGTTGCAGATCAGGCTGAGATCGAACTCAAGGGAGATGAAGACGATGCATCTTGCTGGAGTCATTAAGGGCTATGGAGAGAAAGAGATCGATCGTGAAGAAGAACGCTTGAGCGTGGAATGCAGGGGCGGTGGTGGCTGGCGTTGCAAGCTATGGTTGCAGACCGTTGGGGAGGTGTAGAACAGTTGGCCGAAGTGCTTAGGTTGCAGGTTTTAGAGGGAGGAAAGCTTGCTGCCCTCCAAACCTGTTGGTGTGATGGAGACGGTGGTGATTGATATTCGCTCAAAAGTGCTTATTTTAAGCAATTATCCTTTTAGCGTTATTGCATTCTCCTACGTTAAAATACTCTATTTATCTACTTTTCTACGTAAGAGTCTCTTGTGTTGCGTAGAACACACTTTTCTGGACGAAATGGTATATTTGCATGCATTAAACACATTTTCGGAAGTCTAGACATGTAGTCATTCTGATAAAGTCTCATTACGCGCTTCTTCTGTCGCAGGAAACCCCGATGGGACAATTCTCGAGACTTGCGAGCCCACATCGATCAGGAAAGCCCATTATCAAAGCTTAAAGAGCCCACATGCTATGACTAAAAGATATGGGCCAACTATGGGCTGAATAGGAGGACCAAAAAGCCGGCCCAAAGAACGAAAAGAACAGGAGAGCCAATGACCAAGAGACGGACCAAAGCGTTTAAAGCCACATGAGTCAGCAAGGAATGATAGTCTACTCTTTTGGAGAAGCGTGAGGATGGTCACAGTGAAGACCAGGGTTCCAGACCCTCTGCCAATACTTTTCTCCATTTTTTTGATACTTTCTCTCTCATCTCTTCTTATTCTCTCTCTCTCTTCATCTCTCGATCCTCGAATCTACTGACTTAACCCCAGAACTCCTACCCTTCGGCTCTATCTCATCTCCCTTAGCTTTCTGACCGTTGGATCTTCCATCGGACCATTGGATCTTCAATCGGACCGTTGGATCTCTCTAGATCCGTCGATCTACCAATCTGGGTCCCAATCAAGTCACCATCCATCCGATCCCCACCGTCTGTCACATCATCTTGTGAGACAATGGACATCATAAATCCATGTGGGCCAGTAGCCGGGCCCATCATCATCGACCCGCTGTCCGACCAGTTAGTGGACCCCGTGAATTTCCAAAGAATTTTAATTAAATTTCAAAAAAATGGGGGGTCCACTAATTGAGGAGATTCCCCATAGAAAAGTAGATTTTTACTTAAAAAAAAATATATATATATATATATATTTTTTTATTTCAAAAATACCCTATTTCCATTAAAGGAAATAGGGAGCTTTAAAAGGAGAAGGAGAGGGGTTCGTTCGAACCCTAATCCCCCTCCAATCTCTTCCATTCTCTCCCAAAAACTCTCTTGCCCCTTTTCCCCCTCTCTTTAGGCTGTTTTCCTCCACTTCTCCTCCACCTTCTTCATCTTCTTCCTAACGTTTTCGCCGGAGTTGCAGGTTGCAACTCCAGCCATCACCTGCACAACCCCATCAACCAATCCCCTTCCTCTTCTTCTCCTCCCTTTCTTCTTCTTCTTCTTCTTCCTCTCCTTCTTGCAGGTGCGTCAATAGCGGAACCAGCGCACCACCAACCCGCCAACTTCGCCGCCTGCGTGTTCGCCGGACTGGTTCACCCCTTCCGGCCATCTGCAACTCCTTCCTTATCCCCCTTAGCTCCATCTCCTAGCCTCCTTCTTTCTCCTCTCCTAATCCCCCTCCCTTCTCATCGATCTCAGATCCTCTTCCCCACGTCTCCCTCTCTTGAAAAAAATAAAAAAAAAACGCTGCCATTCCCGCCTGCTCCACCGCCATTAACGCCTCTACACAGGTAGCACCGTCTTGCTACCCTGCACTTCATCGTCTCCGATCACCTGCTGTACCACCGCTCACCTTGCAGCACGAGCAACAACCATTGCCCCCCTAGTTCATCATCTCCACGTCCTCCAATCTCTTCAAGCAACCACCGGACGCCATCACGTTGCTGCACTTCAACGTGTAGCAGCCAGTTCTCCACCGCTCTCTCCTCCCTGTTGCGCCTTCATCGCCAAACCTTCACCACATCGCTGCAATCTGCAATGCCGGCGAGAACCAGGAACTCCGATGACCTCCATTGTCGCCGGCGCAACCAGTTGTAGTCATCTCCACCTTTCCATCTCTAGTCTGCAACGCACCGAAAGCCTGAATCTCCAGCAACTTCTACCTTGCAATGCATCTTCATCCCACTGTGATTCTGCCATCTTCATGGTTGAATCAAGTTTTTATACATGGTCTATGTCAATTCAAATCTTTGCCATCCTCAAGTACGATCCGATTTCGGTGAGTTACCAAGGTAGTTCCTCCCTCGATCTTCTTCTCTCTCTACTTCTTCCTCTCCTTAGGATTTTTTTATCTTTATTTTTTTAGTACTTTCTAGCTTAGTCACTTTATTATTGTTTTCTTTTATTAGAAGTTGTATCTCAACATTTTATTTGAATAAAGCTTTGTTTAATTTTACCGTATTATGTCCAATTCTCCTTCTTAGTCTATTTTTATTTATGAATGTGGGGTCTCTCTAAAAAGCATAAAAAAAAATGTTTTTAACATCACTTTAATCACCACTCTTATCTCTCCGTGCTTTTCTAAGAAAAAAAAAATTCGTCATTTCATGTCCTTGACTTGCGCACACTAACCCCCGAGTGCGGATCGACATCCGACACGAGCCACTATGCAAAATTGCCCATTTTACAGGTTAAATGTTTCGGATAAATTAAAAATGTGTTAAAGTTAGGGTTTCCGTAACCAACGACTAGGAAAAATCCTACTTTCAAATGGCGCCGCTACCGCTCGGGTGACCGAAAGTGCGAAAAAGGACGTAAAGACGGAATTGGAAAGTTGCTGAAGCGAAAAGCTGCTCAATTTGGCCAGCCCGACCTTTTCGGGAAACTTTCTATTTTTTTGTTTTTGTTGATTTTTAGTAGTTTTTAAATTACTATTTTTAATGCCTCGGAAGGCCGAGTGCAATTTGTAATAATTTAGGAATTTTACTGCTTTCCATATACCTGCTAGATCTTGTTCTAAGGTTTTTTAGAAACCCTAGATTAAGTGAAAATTTCAAAAAAAAAATAATAAAATCAAAATTCAAAAAAATTAGGGTTTTATATTCTGCCGATTTTAGAAATCACCAATCAAGGATTTGCGATTTTTGGAAAGATTCCAAAATCTTGAAACTCTGCTTAATTAGGGTTTCCCCTCTTAGAAGTTTCCTCTTTAGAAGAATTTCTATCTTTAGAAATCTTCCGAATTTGGAAAAGTCTGCAAAAGGAAACACCCCAAATCTAGCAGAATTTCAATTTTGGGAAATTTCCCAAAATTATAAGGGATCTCGCAATCAAATCTTTCTTGGAAGATCTCCACAGTTTGGGAAACTTTCCAATCTAGGTATTTTCCAATCTGAGAATTCCTAAATTTTAACCCATCTCGAATTTGGAAACTAATTAAAAAACTTGCCTAAATCTAGTGCTTGTTCAGTGAACCCTAAAAAGGCAAGGATCTTCCAAATAGAATCCCGAATACCTAGACCGTGCGATCTAACTTTTCTGCAGGAACACGATCCAGTGTGGGTAGAGAGCGAAAGCTCAAAGAGGTGGAGTCGGGCCCAAGCCCATTAGGATACCCCTCTCTAATCCACGGAGGCGACCCCGTGGCGTGGCCCACGGGAGGTAAGTCCCTATCCTCGCCTTGAGTGCGATACAGAGTAATTTGGGTGAATCATTGCCGCATGTCTATTTGTTTTCTAGCAACAACTTATTCGACTTGCGTGGTGTGGCCGTTAATCAATCAACTCTAAGAGAGCAGACCCAGCTCCAAATTGAAACTGGTGGGATTTCATCACCCACCTCATCATTCCAACTGATTTGATCCCACGGCTCCATTTAATTAAAAAGAATCAAGAATTAGAGCCAATTAGCCCGGTGTTCGAGGAAAAATTCATACAAAGCAAACCCGCTTAACATCCAATCGAAATAAGACCACGAGCGCGGGTCCCTGTTGTCTAACACACCCATAAGTCCCTGCTACTCAAGTACACTGAGCTCGACGTGGCATCTTGGACTATTCGGCTGTTAGTTACGTGTGGACTAGGAACACGCATCAACCCTAGCTTAACCCGAGGGAACACTGATATTCGCTCAAAAGTGCTTATTTTAAGCAATTATCCTTTTAGCGTTATTGCATTCTCCCACGTTAAAATACTCTATTTATCTATTTTTCTACGTAAGAGTCTCTTTTGTTGTGTAGAACACACTTTTCTGGACGAAATGGTATATTTGCATGCATTAAACACATTTTCGGAAGTCTAGACATGTAGTCATTCTGATAGAGTCTCATTACGCGCTTCTTCTGTCGCAGGAAACCCCGATGGGATAATTCTCGAGACTTGCGAGCCCACATCGATCAGGAAAGCCCATTATCAAAGCTTAAAGAGCCCACATGCTATGACTAAAAGATATGGGCCAACTATGAGGACCAAAAAGTCGGCCCAAAGAACGAAGAGAGCAGGAGAGCCAATGACCAAGAGACGGACCAAAGCGTTTAAAGCCACATGAGTCAGCAAAGAATGATAGTCGACTCTACTGGAGAAGCGTGAGGATGGTCACAGTGAAGACCAGGGTTCCAGACCCTCCGCCAGTGCTTTTTTTCCATTTTTTTGATACTTTTTCTCTCATCTCTTATTCTCTCTCTCTTCATCTCTCGATCCTCGAATCTCCCCAGAACTCCTACCCATCGGCTCTATCTCATCTCCCTTAGCTTTCTGACCATTGGATCTTCCATCGGACCATTGGATCTTCAATCGGACCGTTGGATCTCTCTAGATCTGTCGATCTACCAATCTGAGTCCCAATCAAGTCACCATCCATCCGATCGCCATCAAACTGTCTGTCACATCATCTTGTGAGATGATGGACATCATCAATCCATGCGGGCCAGTAGCCGGGCCCATCTTCATCGACCCGCTGTCCGACCAGTTAGTGGACCCCGCGAATTTCAAAATAATTTTAATTAAATGGGGGGTCCACTAATTGGGGAGATTCCCCATAAAAAAGTAGTGTTTTACTTAAAAAAATATATATATATATATATATATATATATATATATATATATATATATATTTTTCTTATTTTTTTATTTTCAAAAACCCCCTATTTCCATTAAAGGAAATAGGGAAGCTTTAAAAAGGGGAAGGAGGGGGACGAACCCTATTTTCCAAACCCTAATCCCCCTCCCATCTCTTCCTCTCTTCCCCCCTATCAATCCCCCCCGCGTTCTCCCTCCAACGGCTGGCCGTTTCTTCTTTTTTTCTTTTTCTTCTTCTTCTTCTTCTTCTTCTCCATTGATTCCGGCGAGAAGCTCGCCGGATCTGTCCTCTTACTTGTTTTCTTCTTCATTCACTTGATCGTGCTCCACCTGTGCGTAGCACCGCCTGCTGCCGCGGGCAGCAACCTCTCTTCCTTGCTGCTGCCGCCCATTGACCTTGCTCCGCCTCCTCCCTCTTCGGACAGACCTGCAACTCCGGCAGGTCTGCAACTCCTTTGCTCCGCCTCCTCCTTCTTCTTCTTCTCCTCCTTCTTCTTCTTCTTCCTGCGTCTGCAAAGGCGAGCAGCACCACTAGCACCGCCTGCACCGTTCACTTCCACCACCGTCATCCTTCACCTGCCGGACTGGTTCTTCTTCTCACCACCATTAACGCCTGCAACTCCTCCATTTTCTCCAACAACCAGCGGTATCCCCTCCATCAACCATTCCGTCCACCACAGGTCCAACCTCCTAGTTCTTCACAGCACCTCCATCAATATCCACCATCATCTTCTCCACCAGCACAGCCACGGTCTTGCAAATTTCGGCCAGCAGTTCCTTCATCGTCTTCTATCCATAAGACGTTGCAGACCCTCTCCTCAAGAGCTCCTCTCTTGGGAGCACCAGATCTACCATCACGCTGCAATCAGGCAGCAAACAACGGTTGCAGCCACGTCTGCAAAATAGGAATACACGGTCTCCTTGATCGTGTGCGGCATCACCATTTAACGGTGGATCTTCTCCAGCAAGAACTATCACACCGAGTTCTGCCACCTCTTCATCATCACAGCCTATCTTAGGCTGAACACCACCACTGGTGCTCTTCACGGGACACCTAGCTAGTGGAAATCCTTCAATGCAAATGCACCACCGTCCAATCTCTTCCATTGCAACTGTGTTGACCAGATAAGGAAACAATCATGTGGAATTCCACAGTGAATCCATACCCTCCATCACCTTCACTTACTTCACCATCAACTCTCCTTGCTACATATGCAACTGAGTAGCTACTTCATCTCCAACGGTCGTGCATGCACCATGCAAGCCATACACCATTCCATGCCCGACAATTACCACTTGGCTGGACATGATCTCCGATCACCATCTTGTGGTAAGTTTCAAGGTAATCTCTAATTTCTCTCTCTACCACTTATTTCTCTCTCTACCTCTCATTCTCTTTCTAGAAATATTGTTTTAGCCATTTTCTCTCTCTAGATTTATTACTTTCTCTCTCTACTTGTCTCTCTTTCTTAGTTTAATTTTCTCTCTCTAAAATGCTTTCTAGATTAATTTCTTTTTTAGTTGATTCACTTTTGTAAGCACTTGATTAATTAATGAATTGAAATTCCTTTATTCATAGTGTTTTCATCTTATTTTATTTTGTTTTGAATTTAGTGCATGAATCTCGAACTATCGAAAAGAATATTTTAAATCCCGGATTCACCACTCTCACCCCCACCATCATTCGCATCAATTTCTATGGAAAAATCTGTCATTTTATGTTCTTATTTGCGCTAATCCGACTAATCCCGAATGCGGATCGACATCCGAAACTTCCCACTGTGCAAGAATTCTAAATTTTACAGGATAATCGGATCAATTTACAAATCTTGTTGGAATTAGGGTTTCCGATTCGACGACGCGGAGAAAACCTACTTTCAAACACTCTTCTTATCCACTTGACCAATCCGGTTAGTCTGGGACGTACTTAAGTCAGCCATTGTGCCGCACGTCTGTCTAGGCTTCGGATTGCCTTGTTGTTAACTAGAGTTAGTACTAAAGGATTCGCTCTGAAGAGTGTAGCCTGGTGAGAACCTCTGAGTGCAAAACAGTTAGTCCGGCGGTTAAAAGATAAACCAGTGGTCCGCCCACTGTCATAATCTACTCTAGCCCCAAAACTAACAAAGATAATTCCTAAAATATATCCTGATTACTTAGAATAGGATTATCTGTGCTTGGTGTGCATCATTTAGGATAGTGTTCCTCTCTGGCAACTTTTTGCCAAGTATAGAGCTTGCCTCATTCGCGCATGCCCGTTTGGAATCGTCCGAACAAACGCTTGGTTCGATATGAGAATCACGTACCTACAGTGGATCCTCTACTGAATTTTTCCCCATCTCTTTCACCACCCGCCTCTCCCAGTACTACTACCTTTGTAGTCATGGCAGTCGAACGACCTCTTATCGAGACGTTCGCCCCTATCTCTGCTAATCCGCCCACTTGCATTATTCTCCCACCTACTACGGCGGTACAATTTGAGATCAGGCCGCAGACGATTCAAATGCTGCCAACCTTTCGTGGTCTCCCAAGAGAAGACCCATATTCCCATATTCGGGAATTCCAACATGTCATCCTACTTTTCAAAAATCAGAACCTCGATGATGACAATGTGCGTCTGCGAGTTTTCCCATTCTCGCTCAAAGACCGAGCCTCAGATTGGCTCTACTCCTTACCCGCTGATTCAATCAGCAGTTGGAAAGAGTTGGTGGGCAAATTCATGTCTAAATTCTACCCCATGACTCGGACCAACCAAATGAAGCAACTCATCCAGGACTTTCGACAGAAGTCCGATGAGAAATTTTTCGAAGCGTGGGATAGATTCCAAGACTACCTGACTAAGTGCCCCCACCATAGCATCGACAAGGGCAATCTTGTCCATGTCTTCTACAAGGGACTTACTGATGAGTCCCGGACCATGGTAGAGTCAATGTGCCAAGGAAAATTCCTGCACCAAACTCCGACCGATGCATACAAATTCTTGGGAGAGTTAGGAGAAAACTCTCAACATTGGACGACTGACTCAGAGTTTAGTCGAACCACTTCAGTCCAAAGGACAACCAAGGGACATGATGCTACAGTTGATACTGAGCTTCGATCAGTCATTCAAGAGTTAAGCAAGTCAGTCTCGGCACTGGCTGTGTCTGTACAAAAGCCTACTCAACAATCTACCCCAGTCATGCATGTGGGACACGAGAGCCCTATGGAATCCTGTACCCTCTGTCTGCAACCCTCCCATACTACTGAGCATTGTCCTTTGAATGAAGGATGGTCTAATCCTCTTCAGGAAGAAGTTTGTGCTTTCAGCACATACAAACCACCCGCTCAAAACTCGTATAGTCAATCTTATCATCCGGACACGAGAAACCACCCTAACTTCTCTTGGAGGCCTCAGTCTACTCAACCACAAGCTCAACCTCCACGTCAGCCTCCAAGTATGTATCCTCCTGGGTTCCATCAGCCCAATAGGCAATTCAATCAGGGACAATACCAGCAGAGTCAGTACCCATCTACTCAAAACCAGCAGTTCCAACAGGGTCAATACTCTGGACAACAGAGCACATTTCAGAATCAGCAAAGAGTTCCCCAGAACTTTCAGAACCAACAGATTGTCCCAACTAATTCTCCAGCCTATAACTATAATGCCCCGATGAGCTCGAGTCGCGAATTGGTGCCTCAGCTCCCATTAGCTGCCCCCCCAACAGTCAGTCTCCAAACCTGGTATTGAGGACCTTCTAGCTCAACTCATTACTCAATCTATGCAACGCCTAGAGCAACAGCAACAGCAATCCATGCTTCGTCTAGAGCAACGTCTAGGTAACTTAGAAGCTGAGAAAGCTAAGGGGATCTTTCCTAGCCAACCCATTGCCAACCCTAAAGGAAATGCCAAAGGGGCAGTATATGAGATCGGATCCCAATCTCAAAGCCAGAATGAGAACTATCAAGGGGAGGTGCAAGCTGTAACCACCCTACGATCTGGAAAAACTGTGGACATGGGAGTCCAACCACCACCGGTGCCATCTCCAACACCCATCACTCGTACAGAGGAAACTAGTCCCAATCCTACGTCTGCTTCTTCTACCTCTGCACCAACATCAGATATCCCTGTGCAGAAATCTAAGGCTAAAGACAAATCCGTTTGTCGAGTAAAGCCTCCCTTCCCGGACAGACTTGTTCAAGATAAGCGGGATCAGTAATTCTCAGAGATCTTAGACGTCTTTAAAGATGTCCAGATCAATATCCCATTCCTTTCTGCTATCAAGCAAATCCCCTCCTATGCCAAATTCCTCAAGGACTTGTGCACAGTTAAGCGGCGTATGCATGTACCCAAAGCTGCCTTCTTGGCCGAAAAAGCTACCGCGTTCATTCAACGCAACAGTGTGATCAAACACAAGGATCCAGGTAGCCCAACTGTCCAATGCAAAATTGGAGACAACTTTAGCTGCACTGCCTTGCTAGATTTAGGGGCTAGCGTTAACCTCATACCATTCTCGGTATATCAGCAGTTAGGACTGAAAGATATGAAGCCTACCAATGTCACCCTGAAATTGGCTGATCAGTCCATCAAGATTCCAAGAGGAATCATTGAAGATGTCCTAGTAAAAGTCGCTGACTTTTATTATCCGGTGGACTTTATCATTCTAGACACCGAGCCGTGTCAGGATAACCGCATTCCGATCATCTTAGGCCGTCCTTTCTTTGCCACCGCGAATGCCCACATCGGGTGCCGGGACGGAAACATGTCCATTGCTTTTGGAAACCTCAAAGCTGAGGTCAATATCTTTCGTCTAATGCAACAAGACGCCGATCGCGATGTGGCCGATGAAATGTGTGCCGTTGAGAGTCTAATCCCGGACTCCACCGAAGATATTCTTAAGCAGTGTCTAGAACACTTTGGAGCTGACTTTGCAACCGAGTAAGCTATTTCTGATCTCAATAATCTTTTGGAGACTGCTCTACTGATAGAGATCCCCGCTCCACTCATCGAGTTCGAGCCTCTGATAACTATGGCCAGAGAACCCATCATTCCTTTACCTACTGAAGTCAAACCTCTTCAATCTGTGTCTTGTGTGACACCTATTTCTACTTCATCTGCTCCAATATTGGAGCTTAAGCCTCTTCCCACAAATCTTTCCTATGCCTATCTTGGTCCTAAGAAAACCTACCCTGTCATTATTGCTTCCGCTTTGTCTGAGAGTGAACGTAAGAAACTTCTCGAGCTGCTCAACGAGCACAAATCTGCGATAGGTTGGACTATAGATGATATTCGTGGCATAGACCCCTCGGTGTGCCAACATCACATCTATCTCGAGGATGAATCCAAAACCTCTCGAGAACACCAGAGGAGGTTGAACCCCGTCTTGAAGGATGTAGTCCGGGATGAGGTCCTTAAACTGTTAGATGCGGGTATCATTTATCCCATCTCCGATAGCAAATGGGTGAGTCCTATTCATGTCGTCCCTAAAAAGGCAGGATTCACAGTTGTGGAAAATGAGAACAAGGAAATGGTAACCCAGCGCCTGAAGAAAGGGTGGAGAGTCTGCATCGATTACCTACGACTCAACACCAACACTAGGAAGGACCATTTTCCTTTACCCTTCATAGACCAAATGTTGGAGAGACTAGCAGGTCACTCCTATTACTACTTCCTCGATGGTTACTCAGGGTATAATCAAATACCCATCGCCCCTGAGGATCACGAGAAGACAACTTTCACCTGTCCCTTTGGCACTTTTGCCTACAAGCGCATGCCCTTTGGCCTCTGCAATGCACCCGCGACCTTTCAAAGGTGTATGATGAGCATATTCTCTGACATGGTGGAAAAATTCCTCAAAGTCTTTATGGACGACTTCTTAGTCTTTGGGTCATCCTTTGATGACTGTCTGAACCATCTAGGGCTTGTACTTCAACGCTGTCAGGACAAGCAACTTGTCCTCAATTGGGAGAAATGTCACTTCATGGTGATGAAGGGCATTGTTCTGGGACATGTCATTTACCATCAGGGCATTGAGGTCGACAAAGCTAAAATCGATATCATCTCGACCTTGCCTACTCCTAAGTCTGTGCGTGACATTCGGTCCTTTTTGGGACATGGAGGATTCTATAGGCGATTCATCAAGGACTTCTCTCAAATCGCTCGACCTCTATCCCATCTTCTGGCTAAAGATAGTCCTTTCGACTTTAATGCTGACTGTGTCAAGGCATTTGAGCGTCTCAAATCTGAGCTCACTACTGCGCCCATTATCCGTCCCCCGGACTGGACTCTACCTTTCGAGGTAATGTGCGGTGCTTCTGACTACGCGTTAGGCTCTGTTCTAGGGTAGAGAGTTGACAAAAGGTCACACGTGATCTACTACGCGAGCAAAACTCTTAACTCTGCCCAAATGAATTACTCCACCACTGAGAAAGAACTCTTGGCGGTAGTCTTCGCCCTTGATAAATTCTCTCAATACCTCTTAGCCACTAAGGTGGTAGTGTACACTGATCATGCAGCCCTTCGTTATCTCATGTCGAAAAATGAAACCAAGCCTCGATTAATTCGATGGATTCTCTTACTGCAGGAATTCGACCTCGAGATTAAGGATAAGAAAGGAACTGAGAATGTAGTGGCTGATTACTTGTCTAGACTGACTTTAGAGTCATCCTTCGACACCCAGCCCATCCCTGAAACCTTTCCAGACGAACAACTGTTCGCCATCTCTGTTAATCCTTGGTATGCTAACATTGTCAACTACCTTGTCACCGAAGAAATGCCTTCACACTGGTCAAAACAGGACAAAAGCCAATTCCTAGCAAGAGTTAAGTACTACTCTTGGGATGAACCTTATTTGTATAAATACTGTCCTGACCAGATCATTCGTCTCTGTGTCCCTGAGTCGGACCAACTCAATATCTTGTCCTCGTGTCATGACCAACCTTGTGGTGGTCATTTCAGTACTAAGAAAACTACAGAAAAAGTTCTGCAATGCGGATTCTACTAGCCCA
The DNA here is from genome assembly GCA_035048495.1 of Euptelea pleiosperma. Taxonomy (NCBI): domain Eukaryota; kingdom Viridiplantae; phylum Streptophyta; class Magnoliopsida; order Ranunculales; family Eupteleaceae; genus Euptelea; species Euptelea pleiosperma. The sequence goes on from CM068547.1 coordinate 20,675,214, forward strand.
CATTATTTAAAGATGCCCATATCTACAGCAAAACTTGTCCTAATTGCCAGCATCTAGGCCGCATCTCCCAGAGGAACATGATGCCCCTAACTCCCATCCAGGTCGATGAAATATTTGACATTTGGGGCATCGACTTCATGGGCCCTTTTCCAGTTTCCTATGGTTTTGAGTACATTCTCCTTGCGGTAGACTATGTATCCAAATGGATAGAAGCCATTCCCACCAAGACCAATGACCACAAAGTGGTGGTCAAATTCCTAAAGGAGTTCATCTTCGCCCGATTCGGTGCCCCTAAGGCCATCATTAGTGATGGGGGCACCCATTTCTGCAATAGGATATTCGAGAACTTAATGAAAAAGTATGGGGTAACCCACAAGGTTGCCCTAGCTTATCATCTACAGACTAGTGGTCAAGTGGAGGTTTCTAATCGTCAGATCAAGCAGATCTTGGAGAAGACAGTCAATACCACACGTAAAGACTGGTCTACTCGTCTCACTGATGCTTTATGGGCATACAGAACTGCCTATAAGACCCCACTCAATATGTCTCCCTATCGTCTCGTCTTTGAAAAACCTTGTCATCTACCGGTAGAGATTGAACATCGTGCCCTGTGGGCCATTAAGAAACTCAACTTCGACCTTGACTCTGCAGGGGAGGAGAGAAAACTTCAACTGAATGAGTTAGAAGAACTCAGAAATGATGCCTACAACTTGTCCAAGAATTACAAAGCAAAAATGAAGTGGATACATGACAAGAGCATCCTCAGGAAAGAGTTCCATCCAGGACAGAAGGTCCTTCTTTATAATTCCCGTCTTCATATCTTTCCTGGGAAATTGAAATCTAGGTGGACTGGTCCTTATACTGTCACCGCAGTCACACCCTTCGGGGCAATCACTATTGAGGATCCCAAGGATCACTCCTCATTCTAGGTAAATGGCCAGCGTCTAAAGCAGTTCCATGAACTTGATGTGTCGTTCATTCAGACTTTTGAAATCGATCTCATCGATCCTGTCTATGTCGACTGATGATCCACTCAGTCTCCTGTGCTCCAACTTGGTTGGGGGTGCCTGTCACCCCCGTCATGTCTGGCTGAAGACGTAAAACTTAGCGCTTTCGGAAAGGCAATTCTGGTATTCCTAGAGTACATGAGTCTCATGCATTTATTATTACTGTTATATCTCTGGAAATGCAGGTACATTCATTCTTCCGATCATCAGGTACCACACACTGTCGAGTTTCTGCCGACTTGGTAACATCCTTCCTGAATCTTTGCATCATCATCACTGATTTGTTATCATTTTATGTCCCGGTCATGAGCACCGAGGACGGTGCTATATTTTGGTTGGGGGTGGGTATTTACCAAAACTCATGTCTTTATTTAAAAAAAAAAAAAAAAATTTCTTATTTTTGGGGTGATTTCCGATGTTCTCCAAAAGTTTTCTAGAATTTCAAAAATGTGTCAAATACCCTGACTTTGATTAGCTAAAAACCTTCGTTAAGTTAATATTGAGGATGTCAATTTTTGTTTAAAGTTGGCGTTGAGTCAAGTCAAGTGTGACTACAGCAGGTTTGAAAACTTAGAAAAACTCAGATTCGGCACAATTGTACACTATCAACATCAGGAGTCATCCTAAGTTTGGAAATTCTAGAGATCCTGTGAGAAGAATTGTGGAGACCTAACCCTGTGAGCTTTCGAGCCTTTAATCATTTCAGAGAGTTATACATTAATCCTAAGTCACAAGATGACTCACTATTCTTCATTCCCGCAATATTCGTTGAGAGATCTCATTATCCTTTGCTTCGATCATAAAACTCAGAATGACATCAACATTGGATTACGACGACAGAACCTTCTCTGTATCCAGTTAAGACAGTATACATGATAGTGCAAACCCTAAAAAATGATTTAGGCCATTTTTCTGAACCATTCAGCCTTTTTACTCCCCTGAATTATACTTCACTAGAAACCCCTTGAGCCATTCTATAAAAGCCTTTTCTTTGTAAACCCATCAACCTAAAATCCAGTCCAGCTACGAAGCATGACTGTCTACCCTTATTTTGAGATGGACAAAAGAATAACTGATGTGGGTGTACCGTGAAAAGAAAAGTAAAGAAGAAGAATCAAAAGGAAAAGAAAGTGGTTCAAGCTGAAAACAAAATATGAAAAGAAAGTATGAAGAAGAGCTGAAAAGAAATTGAGCAGTCTCAGAAATATCAAGAAAAATACGAAAAATACGAAAAAAGGAAAAAGAACCAGATAATGGTGTTACGCTGCAGGAAAAATTCAAGAAAATGGCAATATCCTCTCAAGATCTTTGAAATCCTGTATTTCTTTATCTCTCTACACCTGACCTAAGCCTCATTACAACCCAGGAAAGTCCTACTTGATTCTAGGATAGTACGATCATAAAATGTGGAGATTGGAGAAAGAGAAGCTATAGAGTTTGATCTGACGTTCCCGAGTGAAGTGGTATTCCAATCATGAGATCTTCTTCTGTTAAAGATGTCCTTCCTTCAAATAAAACATATGTGAGATCTTTTGCCTCTTTATATTAAATACATCTCCTCACATATAAATTGAGAGAAAAGAAGAAAATCCTTCTTGTGTGATTCTATTCTGAGTGCTAAACATGTGAGATTTGAGGTCGAGGCATAAAAACTTAGAGATGATTTGGAAATCTTTACTATCGGATGATGAGAACGTTGAGCACACACACACGCAGAGTCTGACTATTCTGGGTCATGATTATCAGTCTGTAGTCTTGCCAAAACTTTCTAACTCTTCGCTAGCATGTAACTATTTTTGCATCCATTCAATGATTTGACGAACGGTGTTTTCCCGGAGCTAATATGAAAAAGTGTGTAGCATGTGCAGAGCCCTTTTAAGCTCATTTATTTCGCACTAATTGCCAAGGATTGGCAATATGCTGGTTGAGGGTTGTGATATTCGCTCAAAAGTGCTTATTTTAAGCAATTATCCTTTTAGCGTTATTGCATTCTCCGACGTTAAAATACTCTATTTATCTACTTTTCTATGTAAGAGTCTCTTGAGTTGCGTAGAACACACTTTTCTGGACGAAATGGTATATTTGCATGCATTAAACACATTTTCGGAAGTCTAGACATGTAGTCATTCTGATAAAGTCTCATTACGCGCTTCTTCTGTCGTAGGAAACCCCGATGGGACAATTCTCGAGACTTGCGAGCCCACATCGATCAGGAAAGCCCATTATCAAAGCTTAAAGAGCCCACATGCTATGACTAAAAGATATGGGCCAACTATGGGCTGAATAGGAGGACCAAAAAGCCGACCCAAAGAACAAAAAGAACAGGAGAGCCAATGACCAAGAGACGGACCAAAGCGTTTAAAGCCACATGAGTCAGCAAGGAATGATAGTCTACTCTACTGGAGAAGCGTGAGGATGGTCACAGTGAAGACCAGGGTTCCAGACCCTCTGCCAATACTTTTCTCCATTTTTTTGATACTTTCTCTCTCATCTCTTCTTATTCTCTCTCTCTCTCTTCATCTCTCGATCCTCGAATCTACTGACCTAACCCCAGAACTCCTACCCTTCGGCTCTATCTCATCTTCCTTAGCTTTCTGACCGTTGGATCTTCCATCGGACCATTGGATCTTCAATCGGACCGTTGGATCTCTCTAGATCCGTCGATCTACCAATCTGGGTCCCAATCAAGTCACCATCCATCCGATCGCCATCAGACCGTCTGTCACATCATCTTGTGAGACAATGGACATCATAAATCCATGTGGGCCAGTAGCCGGGCCCATCATCATCGACCCGCTGTCCGACCAGTTAGTGGACCCCGTGAATTTCCAAAGAATTTTAATTAAATTTCAAAAAAATGGGGGGTCCACTAATTGGGGAGATTCCCCATAGAAAAGTAGATTTTTACTTAAAAAAAAAATATATTTTTTTTTATTTCAAAAATACCCTATTTCCATTAAAGGAAATAGGGAGCTTTAAAAGGAGAAGGAGAGGGGTTCGTTCGAACCCTAATCCCCCTCCAATCTCTTCCATTCTCTCCCAAAAACTCTCTTGCCCCTTTTCCCCCTCTCTTTAGGCTGTTTTCCTCCACTTCTCCTCCACCTTCTTCATCTTCTTCCTAACGTTTTCGCCGGAGTTGCAGGTTGCAACTCCAGCCATCACCTGCACAACCCCATCAACCAATCCCCTTCCTCTTCTTCTCCTCCCTTTCTTCTTCTTCTTCTTCTTCCTCTCCTTCTTGCAGGTGCGTCAATAGCGGAACCAGCGCACCACCAACCCGCCAACTTCGCCGCCTGCGTGTTCGCCGGACTGGTTCACCCCTTCCGGCCATCTGCAACTCCTTCCTTATCCCCCTTAGCTCCATCTCCTAGCCTCCTTCTTTCTCCTCTCCTAATCCCCCTCCCTTCTCATCGATCTCAGATCCTCTTCCCCACGTCTCCCTCTCTTGAAAAAAATAAAAAAAAAACGCTGCCATTCCCGCCTGCTCCACCGCCATTAACGCCTCTACACAGGCAGCACCGTCTTGCTACCCTGCACTTCATCATCTCCGATCACCTGCTGTACCACCGCTCACCTTGCAGCACGAGCAACAACCATTGCCCCCCCTAGTTCATCATCTCCACGTCCTCCAATCTCTTCAAGCAACCACCGGACGCCATCACGTTGCTGCACTTCAACGTGTAGCAGCTAGTTCTCCACCGCTCTCTCCTCCCTGTTGCGCCTTCATCGCCAAACCTTCACCACATCGCTGCAATCTGCAATGCCGGCGAGAACCAGGAACTCCGATGACCTCCATTGTCGCCGGCGCAACCAGTTGTAGTCATCTCCACCTTTCCATCTCTAGTCTGCAACGCACCGAAAGCCTGGATCTCCAGCAACTTCTACCTTGCAATGCATCTTCATCCCACTGTGATTCTGCCATCTTCATGGTTGAATCAAGTTTTTATACATGGTCTATGTCAATTCAAATCTTTGCCATCCTCAAGTACGATCCAATTTTGGTGAGTTACCAAGGTAGTTCCTCCCTCGATCTTCTTCTCTCTCTACTTCTTCCTCTCCTTAGGATTTTTTTATCTTTATTTTTTTAGTACTTTCTAGCTTAGTCACTTTATTATTGTTTTCTTTTATTAGAAGTTGTATCTCAACATTTTATTTGAATAAAGCTTTGTTTAATTTTACCGTATTATGTCCAATTCTCCTTCTTAGTCTATTTTTATTTATGAATGTGGCGTAGTCTCTCTAAAAAGCATAAAAAAAAATGTTTTTAACATCACTTTAATCACCACTCTTATCTCTCCGTGTTTTTCTAAGAAAAAAAAATCCGTGATTTCATGTCCTTGACTTGCGCACACTAACCCCCTAGTGCGGATCGACATCCGACACGAGCCACTATGCAAAATTGCCCATTTTACAGGTTAAATGTCTCGGATAAATTAAAAATGTGTTGAAGTTATGGTTTCCGTAACCAACGACGCGGAAAAATCCTACTTTCAGTGATTGTTGGAGCAGGCACTACGGTAAAGGCTTGGACAGGTGAGGGCGTCCTTCCCTCCTCCATCTTATCTTCTCTTTTTTTTTTTTTTTTTATTTGGCTGGAGAGGAAGAGAAGCAAGAGGGGCAGAACGACTAGAGAAAAATGGTGGCTTATGGTGGGTGCCCAAGTGAAGAAGAAGGGGGCGTGAGAGAGAGAGGTGAGGACGTTGGAAGTTGCAGACCTCTCTTGCAAGAAGACTTGCACTCAGATTTGTTCGGATGGTGTAGAAGTGATCCTCCACGTGAAGAGCAGCCGCTGGATATCGAGCCACCAAGAAGATGGAGAGGTATGTGGGGTGGCTGGCGGTTTGAACTGTTGCTATGCAGAAAAAAAATGGAGGTGGAGCAACTCGTGGGCTATGCGTGATCATCATCTCGGCAGGTTGCATGGTGGAGTTCTGCCAGGAGAAGGAGATCGAGGCAGTATTGTTGTGGTGGACAGCATGGAACGAGGATGGTTGGGCAGCAACCATGGGCTGCTGGTTCATGCAGCGGTGGAGAAGAAGAACTGAGGTGATCTGATGGGGAAACCGTCTGGAGTTTCCTCCTTTTGCAAGGGAAGATAGCAGCAGGCGTCCCTTATTTTTGCAGGTGCAGCAACGGCTTGAGGAGGAGCACAAACCAGGTGAGGGCGTTCCTCCCCTCTTTCTTCCTCTCTTCTCTTCTTCTTTTCCCTTTTTTTTTCTGTTTTTCTTTTCTTGCCGGCAGAGAGAGAGGACGGTGATGTGAGGGAGAGGGGTGTTGACGGCTTGGAGGGGGAGAAGTGAGAGGAGAGAGAATGAAGAAGGAGAGACAATGGAATAGGTCCAACGGCTTGGAGAGCTTTTTTTGTTTAGGGTTTTCAGCCTTTATATAAACGTGGAGAGAGCCTTTTTATTGGAAATCATCTCAACCGTCCATCCCTTAAGAGGTTCACCGGTCCAGCTCATCATTCTTTGTTTTCCCAAAATAGCAACTCTCTCCTTGGCTGATGAGAAATATATTCTCTCCTTTCATCACCCTTGATCATCACCTCAACTTGAAAAGTTACCATTTTGACCAACTTCTTTCTTTTCTTGCAAAAGAATCCTCTCTTCCAAAAAATTGCAAAACTACCCCCTCTTTCTAAACATGTTTGATTTAAAACATCACTCTTTTATTTCCAAAATCTATTCTATATTTCACCCACCATGTTGATCTAACAAAAAGATGTTTTCATGGGAGAATCTTTTATTTTCAAAAATCATTTTTCCTATATAAATGCCAATCACAACCAACCAATGTCTATCCGCCGAGTGGTATCGGCCCTACCTCTTCTGAGAAAGTGTGGTGAGATATGAGTGAGAAGTGGACCACATCTTGAAACCGTCTGATCGATGGATGATCGGATAGATGATAATCGAATGATCGGGCGATAGAGTGGACGATCTGATGGTGATTGAACGGTTGACTATGAAGGTGATGATCAGATGGATCTTCAGACGTTTGGAGATCTGCCAAGGTAGGCCGTAGAATTGAGCGATTGCGAAGGTAGAGAGGATCGGTTGTATCAGATTTGAGGGTAGAGAGAGGAGAGAGAAAATATTACAACATAAAGAAAAAATGCTAGCAGAGGGGCTTGAACCCTGGTCTTTGACTTGGTCTTCTGCATGCTTCACCAACTGAGCAAGCACTCGCCTTGTGTTGGTTTATAAGCTTTAATCTCTTTAGTCTCTTCTTTGAGGGCTTGTCTCTCCTTCTCTCTTCGTCGTCCCTCGATTCTTTCGACTCTCTGGCTCTTCCCGTCTTTGGCCTATATCTCCTCATCCTCAGCCTGTTGGCTCTTGAGTTTTTGATCCTAGGTTCTGAAAGTTGATTATGGGCCCGCATTCTATCAAAATTGCCCGATTAGTGCTCCTGCAATAAAAAATTTGCATAATGAGAATGACTTTGCATGTGGGTCAAATAAATGCGTATGAATGCATGCGAATATACCATTTTACCCAGAAAAGTGTGTTCTATGCATTGAGAAAAACCCTTATGTAGAAATGTTGATAAAAATGCAATTTTACGTAGGAGAGTGTCATAACCCTAGAAGGATAATTGCTTAAAATAAGCACTTTTGAGCGAATATCATAACCCCCAACCAGCATATTGTCAATCCTTGGCAATTAGTGCGAGATACAAGAGCTCAAAAGGGCCTAGTACATGCTGGAAAACTTGTTCTCATTACTCAGAAAAACTCTATTTTTTCAGTTCATATCAAGGGTGCAAGTGGTCATTAAGTAATTAGAACTTAGTCAGTAAAATGTAGCACATCTACTAGTAGATATTTTGACCAAAGATTACTCAGACTCAATATGTGTGTGCTCAACATCATCCCTATCTGGCAGTCAGATTCTCTAATCACCTACAAGATTATATGCCTCGACCTCAATTCTCACTTGTATACCACTCAGAAGTGAATCACACAGAATTGGTTTTATTCTTTTCTCTCAAGTTATATGTGAGGAGATAGATGTCTGAAACTAGCAATATCTCACATATATCATTTAGAACTGAGGACACAGAAGATTCAAAAGATCTCATGATTGGACTGTCATAGTACTCAGGAGTGTCGGATCAAACTATATAGTTTCTTTCTTCTCCATTCTCCACATTCTGTGATGGTGCTAACCTAGAATCAAATAGGGCTTGCCCTGGGTAGTATAGAGGCTTAGGAAAAGGTTAAAAGATGAGGGCCTTCAGGGATTCGAAAGTTCTGAGAGGGCATCTTACTTTTCTTTGTAGCGTTTCCCAAGGGTGGTGATACCAATTCCTTGATTTCTCATTCTTCTCCCTTTTTTACTTGTTCATCTTCTTTAACTTTTGTTCTACTAACTTTCTTTTTCTATTTCTCTTTTATTTCCTTCTTTCTTTTCTTTTCATATTTCCTTTTTGCTTGATCCACTTGTCTTTCTTTTCTTTTCTTGCTTTCTCTTCATGTTGCGATCATTCCAAAAATTCTTTTACCCTCTCAGAAGTAGGTGCTTGAGTTGTGTTCATGTTGGGGATTGGAATAAGGCTCAAGAGGGTTTCCAATGATGTAGATGTTAGGTAAGCCAAAAATGTCTGATTGGGGTAGAAAGATGGCCTATATCATTTTCTAGGTTTTACACTTTCATCTGTGATGTCTCGAATGGATAGAGAGAAGGTTCTTTTTGTAATGATCCGTCTTTGACGTCACTCCAAGTTCTATGACCAAAGCAAGGATTAATGAGATCTTACAAGGGAATAGTTGGGGATTGAAAAAAAGGTGAGTCATCTTGTGACTCAGAGTTATTTATATCCCTCAAAAGTGAAGAGAGGCACAAATGCTTACTGGGTTAGGTCTCCACAATTGTTCTTCTTGGATCTCTAGATCGTCCAAACTACAGGTAGTTCTGATGTTGATTTGTGAAATTTTTTTGCTGAATCTGAGTTTTCCAAGAGCTTAACTCCACTGTAGTATTCTTTCACACCGAACTAAGAGCTAATAAGTGATTTTCTCATTGTAGACATCCTTTTCAATGAATAGACTTAGCGAAGAGTTTTGATTTATCATTGTAACGATTTTTGAAAACACTGCTAAAATCAACAAAAGACACCTTGAAAACAGTCCGAAAATCATCCCAAAATGCATTTTTTTTAATCACATGAGTTTTTGGTAAAGTACCCACCCCCAACCAAAATATTGTACCGTCCTCGGTGCTAATGACCAGAACACATAGTGAAAATGATAAGTTCATGATGTGAGTGTGAAGGAAGGGTGTTACCAATTCTGCCGGATATCAACAGTAGAAAGTACCAGAGTAGTGCCAGAGTAATGGTACCTGCATGGGCAGAAAATTATTGCAGTAATAAAGATAATGCATGTGACTCATGAGACTCTAGGAATACCGGAATTGCTGAAAGTAGGATTTTTCCGCGTCGTTGGTTACGGAAACCCTAGAATCAACAAGATTTGTAATTTTTATCCGCTTATCCTGCAAAATATGGAGATATTGTATAGGGATTCGTGTCGAATGTCGATCTGCACTCGGGATTAGCCGGATTAGCACAATAAAGAACACATAAAATGATAGATTTTTATCAAAAATTGATACTAAGGAAAATGGAGAGGTGAGAATGGTGAGATAGATTTTTAAAATAGGATTCTGTGATTTTTAGAAAGATGAACTACTGTAATTAAGAAAAGCATAAAAGAAATTAAAGAAACAAACTGCTAATTAAATTCATTCAACTAAAAAGTTCTTACAAGACATGAATTAAACTATGCAATAATCAAAACTAAACTAGAAAGCGATAGAGAGAGTAGTAAGAGAGATAAGCTAGTGAGAGAGACAGGAGATTTAGAGAGAGAAAATGAAAACTACAAGATTTTTAGAGAGAGAAGAACATAGAGAGAGAAATGAAGAAGAGAGAGAGTTCACCTTTGATGAATGGGGACCCGCTTGACCTTGATCAATGATCATAAATGATTCAATAAAAGGCAATGACTGGTGGTGGTGATCACGGCACACTTGAAATTGATGAAAGAGACAAGGCACCCACTGTGGATTGTGAGGAGAGATCGGGCACAAGGTCTTGGATGGCCAGCGAGTGGTCAACGTCAAGAGGGTGCACCGTGGTGGAGCTATGGTGTACCACCTAGTGTTGGGAGAGTTGCTGGGTGGCGGCTAGTCGGATTGGTGTTGGCTACAGGAGGTGGAGCAAGAAGGTGCTGTGGAGGTAAGCCTCCTCTCCTCTTCCCTTCTTCTTCTTTTCTTCTCTATTTTTTTCCTTTTTTTTTTTCAGTGAAACGGACTGGAGTTGCAGGTTGCAACTCCAGCACGTTAGAGAAGTGGTGGTAGGCGGTGATGGTGATGGGAAGACGAAGAGGTAGCATGTGCAGGTCTTCAATGGAAGATAGACAACAGAGGAGGAAGTGGGGCAGAGATGGAGGACACTTGGATGGCCTGCTGGTGGAGAAGCTCGTGGAGAGCAAGAATGGTGTGGGAGGCAGCACCCTCGAACGGAGTTGCAGGTGAAGGAGATCAGCGTGCAGGAGAGTTACAGATGGTGGCGGAGCAAGCAGGCGGCGGCGGCTTTAATGGAGTTCATCGGAGTTGCAGCCTGCAACTCCGGCGAGAAACTTGGAGAAGCAGAAGAAGAAGAAGAAGAAGAAAAGAAGAAGAAGGAGAAGGGAAGAGGAGGAGGAAGATGAGGAGGAAGCTAGAAGAAGGAGGAGGAGAGGGGGAAGGAACTTACCGTTCCACTCTTGCAGGTGCTGCTCGAGAAGGCTGACGGAGTCGTGAAGGTGGAGGAGAATCCCAACCGGAGTTGCAGACCAACTCCGGTGATGAAGGGGGGGCAGCAGGTGGCAGCAGTAGTGAATGGCGGAGTAGGGCGGAGGTGTTGTAGGTGCTGGGCGATATTAGAAGAAGAAGAAGAAGAAGAAGAGGAGGAGGAGGAGGCGGTGCTCCACCAATTCGCCGGAGTAGATGAGAAGAAGAGAAGGAAGAGCAAAGAAGAGAAGGAAGAGAAGGGAAAAAGGAAGAAGAGGGGGGAGAGAACCCGGTAGGGTTCATTCCCTCTTTCCGGGTTTTAGAAACCGTGGATGAAGTGAGAGAAAAAGTCTCTCTCTCCTTAATTTTCCCAAAAAGGTGGGCTTTATGGGAGCGGGCTGAGCATGAGCGGTCCTCTTAGGGCCGTGGGCCATCGGGTAATGCAAGGATAATGGCTAACAGGACAGTGGGCTCATGGACTTGGGTCGCTTTGGGATCCATGATAATCATGGGTCATTGCAATGATAAAGGACTCGGGGAGCAATATGCCACATGTAGGCCCATGATTGGCCAATAGGATAGTGGGCCATGGGTTTGAGGATAAGCGGGCCAATGTGTCAGATGGAGGTGGGCCTCTTGCGAGGCCATGGGTTAGGGTGCGTTTGGTTGCCAAGGGAGAAAATTTCATTTTTTTCGTGAAACACCCATCAAGGAAAATGCATTTTTCTTTCCGCGAAGATCAAGCTATGCGCTCTCAGCCACAATCAACCATTTGAGGCATTTCTCTACAATCAAACGTGCCCTAGGGACTGAGATTTTACAATAGAGATCGGGTGGGTGATAGGATGGATGATCGACTGATCGGTGGCACGATCGAATGGTCGGATGCATAGGATGGATAGATCAGATGGTGATCGAACTGTGGATTTGATGGATAATGGTGATAGGTCAAGGAGAGAGAGTCGATTAGAGCTAGGAGAGAGAAAATTAGGATTTAGAGAGAGGAAAGAGAATTAGGGAGATGAGAGAGAAAATGTCAGAAAATGGTGAGAAAATCACTAGTAGAGGGTTTGGAACCCTGGTCTTCACTGTGTCCCTCCTCACGCTTCACTAGTCTAGCAAACCATCATTCCTTGTCGATTCATGCGGCTTTAAACGCTTTGTTCTGTGTCTTGGTCATCAGTTCTCATGCTCTCTTCGTTCTTTGGGCCGGTTCTTCTGTCATCTTGTTCTGCCCGTATTTAGCCCATATCTTCTAGTCATAGCTTGTAAGCTCTTTAAGCTTTGATAATGGCCTTTCTTGATCAATGTGGGCTCGCAAGTCTCAAGAATCGTCCCATCGGGGTTTCCTGCGATAGAAGAAGCGCGTAATGAGACTTTATCAGAACGGCTTAATATCTAGACTTCCGAAAATGTGTTTAATGCATGCAGATATACCATTTCATTCAGAAAAGTGCATTCTACGCAATGTAAGAGACTCTTACGTAGAAAAGTCGATAAATAGAGCAGTTTTACGTAGGAAAGTGTGATAACGCTTAGAGGATAATAGTGGAAAATACGCACTTTTAATTGAATATCACGGGTCGTGCCTAAAAGAAAAACAAATTAGAAACTCTCACAAAAAGAGTTTCATATGGACTTAGTTGGACCTAATAGAATTCTAGAATTGCTTCATATGGACTTAGTTGGACCTAATAGAATTGAAAGTCTTGGAGGAAAATGATATTTCTGAACTGTTGTTAATGATTTCTCGAGATTTACTTGGATAGCTTTTGTTAGAGAAAAATTTGAAGCATTTGATGAACTCATGAAGATTTGTAAAAAGATCCAAAATAAGAAAATGTTTGACTATTCTCAAAATTAGAAGTGATAATGGAAGAGAATTTGATAATCACAAATTTGATTAATATTGTAATGAAAATGGGATTAAACATGAATTCTCTGCAGCCAAAACACCTCAGTAGAATGGTGTGGCTGAAAGAAAAAATAGGACTCTTAAGGAAATGGGTAGAGTTATGCTTACTAGCAAAAATCTGACAAGAAATTTGTGGGCTGAAGCAGACAATACTACATGCTATACTATCAATCGTGTTTATTTGAGAACATGGATATTGCAGACAGCCTATGAAATTTGGAATGGAGTTAAACCAAATGTGAAGTATTTCAGGATCTTTGGGAGTATTTGCTATATGCTAAAAGACTGAGAAAACCTTGAAAAGTTTGAATTCAAAAGCGATGAAGATATTTTTCTAGGATATTCTACCAGAACCAGAGCTTATAGGATCTTTAATAAAAGAACCTTAACCATAGAAGAATCTGTTAATGTGGTCATTAATGATGAATCTTCAGAAATTGCTGATAATTCAAATGAGTTGGTAGAACCTACAAATATTGAGAAAGGTGAAACTGTTCACAACCCAGAAAAACCCAGAGAATGGAAATACATTAAAGATCATCCTATTTCAGAAATTATTGGCAGTAAGGATAGTGGTGTGCGTACAAGAAGTTAATTGGAAAATATATCCAGTCGTTTGTGCTTTACCTCCAAGATTGAACTAGGAAACACTAAAGAAGCACTCTTAGATGAACATTGGATAAATGCTATGCAAGAAGAGTTGAATCAATTCAAGATAAATGATGTTTGGTTTCTAACCCCTAGACCTTTGGATAAAAATGTGATAGGAACTAAATGGATATATAAGAATAAACTTGATGAGAACGGAGTTATAACTAGAAACAAAGTCAGATTAGTGGCTCAAGGATACTCTCAAGTTGAAGGGATTGATTTTGATCAGATGTTTGCCCCAGTAGCTAGACTAGAATCTATTAGGATTCTTTTAGCATTAACCTGTGTCCTAAAATTTAAACTCTATCAAATGGATGTTAAGAGTGCTTTTCTGAATGGGATTTTGGAAGAAGAAGTCTATGTAGAACAACCAAAAGGTTTTGAAGACCCTCATAAAAGTAATCATGTCTACAGACTTAAGAAAGCTCTTTATGGATTGAAACAAGCACCAAGAGCTTGGTATGAAAGATTAACTCAATTTCTATTAGAAAATGGATTCACAAGAGGAACTGTTGATAAAACATTATTCATTAAGAAAAGAGATAATGATATGTTGATATCCCAGATATATGTTGATGATATTGTTTTTGGCTCAGCTACTGAGATACATGCTTTAGAATTTGCTCAAGCCATGAAATCTGAATTTGAAATGAGCATGGAAGGTGAACTGAATTTCTTTCTAGGTCTTCGAGTTAAACAATTAGAAAATGGTATTTTCTTTTCTCAATCTAAATATTCTAAAGAATTACTTAAAAAATTTGGCCTAGAATCATCTAAATCTGCTCACACTCCTATGAGCACTAGCATTAAACTCACTAAGGATTTAAGTGGTAAATCTGTTGATCAGACTCTATACAGGAGTATGATTGGTAGTCTCCTCTATCTCATAGCTAGCAGACCTGATATTGCTTTTAGTGTAGGAGCATGTGCTAGATATCAATATGATCCGAAAGAATCTCATCTCTCAGCTGTTAAAAGAATCATTAAATATGTCAGTGGTACTATCGAATACGGTCTCTGGTATCCTCGTGAGAATAATAGTGAAATTGCTGGTTATTCAGATGCTGATTGGGCAGGAAAAGCTGATGATCGTAAAAGCACAAGTGGTGGGTGTTTCTATATTGGAAATTTTTCGGTTGCTTGGCACAACAAGAAACAGAATGCTATATCTTTGTCTACTACTGAAGCAGAATATATTGCTGTAGGTGAAATTAGGTTTTTCCGTGTCGTCGAATCGGAAACCATAGATTTCAACAATATTTGTAATTTCAGTTCACTTTAGATCCTACAAAAATGCAAACTTTGTATAGCGATATGTCGGATGTCGAATCCGCATTCGGGGTTAGGGAACACAATTTATCAGAACATTAGAACAATAGAAAGTACTTAAAAATATAGATGGAAGGGTAAGAGTGGTGATTAATGATTGAGACTTAAAATAATCTTTTTGGAGAGATTTCTATCAACTAATTAACATAAGTAAAGAGAAAGAAACACCATAAGCGGAAAAGAGAAACTTATTTATTAAAATAATGCAAGTTACAATGCTTGAATCTAATTTATTCATAAAAGAAAATAAAAACAAATAACCATCACTTTAGAAAGTATTATAAGAATATAAAGAGAAAGAACAAGATTTTAAAGAGAGAAAATGAAAGAGAAGATAGAAAATAGAGATTTACCTTGGTGATTACCAATGGAGAAGAGGTTTGCATAGCCGTGTTCTTGATGGTTTTTGGAAGAGAACCGAACCAAGAAAATGAGAGATATAGAGAGGTTTAGAGAAGAAGGGAAGAGGGAACCTAGATGATTGTAGGTTATGAGAGGGGGAGAGAACCAACCCAAGAAGGAGAGATCGTAGATCTCTTATAGACTTTTTTTTTTTGCTTGTTGTAAAAATGATGACCGTTGGATCTAGAGAGATCCAATAGTTGGGAATGGGTTAGTTAGATGAGAGAGAGAGTGACTAGGATAGAGAGAGATGGGAGAGAGAAGAATCGGTCAAGTGAGACCAATTCTCTCTTGTTGTTGCAAATGGGCATGGGCATGGGTCATGGGTCATGGGTCATGGGTCATGGGCCTAGGTCATGGGCCAAGATAGATAGATAGTAGGGGTGTCAACGGGTCAGTTCCGGTTCGGTTCCTAAGGTGACCAGAACCGGAACAAACGGTTTCGATTCTTATCGGTTCGGGTACTTATCGGTTCCGGTTCTCAAAGTGATGGTACCAGAACCGGAACCGATTATGTAGTTTTTGTCAGTTCCGGTTCCGGTTTCGGTTATAACGGGTCCAATCTTGGTAATATGAGAATTTTTACACTATATTTATATATTGGTTCTGGTTCTTATCGGTTCGGTTCTGGTTTTTATTGGTTTTGGTTCCAAATTAGAGTACCGGAACCGTAACCATTAGTTTCCGGTTCGGTTTCGGTTCCGGTTCTTTTTAATCGGTTCCCAAAAATGTGGTACCGGAATCAGTGTTTTCGGTTCCGGTTCCGGTTCCAGTTCGATTCCGGTTAAATCGGGTAAAATTGACACCCCTAATAGATAGAAAGAGAAATAGGAGAGAGGTGAAAGAAAAATACAAAAATAAAAGCATTGGAGGGTCTTGAACCCTGGTCTTCTTTATTCTCTCTCGTTCGCTCCACCAATTAGTCAAACTTATCATTTGATGTCAATTGGTGTGGCCTTTAACACCTAAGTCCTTCTCTTGGTCTCCAGCTATTCTTCTCTCTCTTAGTCCTTGTTCCGGCTCTACGATCTTCTAGCTTTGCCCGTACATGTCTTCTATCTTTTTATCCTAGCCTGTTGGCTCTTTAAGCTTTGATAGAAGTCTTCTGTGGTTGATCGTGGGCCCGCCAGTCCTCGAGAATCGTCCGATAGGGTCTCTTGCAAGTGAAAAAGTGTGTAATAAGATTCAATTAAAACGGCTTGATATTGGACTATCCGAAATGCGTATATTTCATGCAAATAGTTGATTTTCGTCTAAAGAATGCGTTCTACGCAATGGAAGAAACTCTTATGTGGAAAAGTCGAAGAAAAGAGAAGTTTTATGTAGGAGAATGCGACATCGCTATAAGGATAATGGCTTAAAATAAGTACTTTTGAGTAAATATCACAACTCCCAACTAGCATATTGCCAATCCTTGGCAATTACTGCGAAAAGTGAGTTAAAAAGGGCTTGGCATAATATGCTAGAAAACTTATTTGGATTACTGAGAAAAAACTCTGTTTTGTCAGATTATTTCAATGATGCAAGAAATCATTCACAAATTAGAACTAATCAGCAAAATGCAACACTTCTACAAATGGACCTTCAAAAAAAAGATTACTCAGACTCAGTGTGTGTGCGTGTTCAACATCATCCTTATCTGGCAGGAGAGATATCTGGATCTCCTTAGAGACTCTATGCCTCGACTTCAATCCTCACTTGTATACCACTCAGAAGTGAATCACTAAGAAATGGTTTTATACTTTTCTCTCAAGTTATATGTGAGGAGATGAATATAGAAATTGACGAACGTCTCACATATATAATTCTTGAATAGATGGTGAAACTTGGGTTTTCCCGCGTCGTTGGTTACAAAAACCCTAATCTCAAAACATTTGTAATTATCCGAGACTTTCAACCTATAAAATAAGCTATTTTGCACAATGGCTCTTGTCGGATGTCGATCCGCACTCGGGGTTAGTTTGTGCAAATTAAGAATATAACATGAAGGATTTTTGCTTGATATTGTAGGAGAATATGGTGAGGTGAGAATGGTGAAGAGATCGGTGTTAAAACATGCTGTGTGTTACATTACGAAGCCTATAACTTGTGACTTTTTCGCAACCGGACCTCGTAATTGGACTCAAACTCTTCCATTACTATTGTTTCAACACATTTGAAGTGTTGGAACAAGATTCGGGATAGTCGAAAGAAGTTTGCTCCATCCGTTCGTCAATGTCTCTAATTGGACTCAGTTTGTGTGTTACATTCCGAAGCCTATAACTTGTGACTTTTTCGCAACCAGACCTCGTAATTTGACTCAAACTCTTCCATTACTATTGTTTCAACAGATTTTAAGTGTTGGAACATGATTTGGGACTGTCGAAACAAGTTAGCTCCATCCGTGCGTCAATGTCCCAAATTGGACTCAGTTTGTATGTTACATTCCGAAGCCTATAACTTATAGCCTTTTAGCAATCGAACTTTGTAATTGGACTCAAACTCTTCCATTACTATTGTTTAAACACATTTGAATTGTTGGAACAAGATACGTGACAATCGAAACAAGTTAGCTCCATCCGTGCGTCAACGTCTCAAATTGGACTCAGTTTCTGTGTTACATTCCGAAGCCCATAACTTGTGACTTTTTCACAACCGGACCTCATAATTGGACTCAAACTCTTCCATTACTATTGTTTCAACACATTTGCAGTATTGGAACTAGATTCGTGACAGTCGAAACAAGTTAACTCCATCCGTGCGTCAACGTCTCAAATTGGACTCAGTTAGTGTGTTACGTTCCGAAGCCTATAACTTGTGACTTTTTCGCAACCGAACCTCGTAATTAGACTCGAATTCTTCCATTACTATTGTTTCAACACATTTGAAGTGTTGGAACAAGATTCGGGACAGTCGAAACAAGTTCGCTCCATCCGTGCGACGGTCAAATTGGACTCAGTTTGTGTGTTACATTCCGAAGCCTATAACTTATGACTTTTTCGCAACCGGACCTCGTAATTGGACTCAAACTCTTCCATTACTATTGTTTCAACACATTTGCAGTATTGGAACTAGATTCGTGACAGTCGAAACAAGTTAGCTCCATCCGTGCGTCAATGTCTCAAATTGGACTCAGTTTGTGTGTTACGTTCCAAAGCCTATAACTTGTGACTTTTTCGCAACCAGACCACGTAATTAGACTCGAATTCTTCCATTACTATAGTTTCAACACATTTGAAGTGTTGGAACAAGATTCGGGACAGTCGAAACAAGTTAGCTCCATCCGTGCGTCAACATCTCAAATTGGACTCAGTTTGTGTGTTACATTCCGAAGCCTATAACTTGTGACTTTTTCGCAACCGGACCTCGTAATTGGACTCAAACCCTTCCATTACTATTGTTTCAACACATTTGAAGTGTTGGAACAAGATTCGGGACAGTCGAAAGAAGTTTGCTCCATCCGTTCGTCAATGTCTCTAATTGGACTCAGTTTGTGTGTTACATTCCGAAGACTATAACTTTTGACTTTTTCGCAACCAGACCTCGTAATTTGACTCAAACTCTTCCATTACTATTGTTTCAATAGATTTTAAGTGTTGGAACATGATTTGGGACCGTCAAAACAAGTTAGCTCCATCCGTGAGTCAACGTCTCAAATTGGACTCAGTTTGTATGTTACATTCCGAAGCCTATAACTTATGGCCTTTTAGCAATCGGACCTTGTAATTGGACTCAAACTCTTCCATTACTATTGTTTCAACACATTTGAATTGTTGGACCAAGATTCGTGACAGTCGAAACAAGTTAGCTCCATCCGTGCGTCAACGTCTCAAATTGGACTCAGTTTGTTTGTTACATTCCGAAGACTATAACTTATGGGCTTTTAGCAATCGGACCTTGTAATTGGACTCAAACTCTTCCATTACTATTGTTTCAACACATTTGAAGTGTTGGAACAAGATTCGGGACAGTCGAAACAAGTTAGCTCCATCCGTGCGTCAACGTCTCAAATTGGACTCAGTTTGTTTGTTACATTCCGAAGCCTATAACTTATGGGCTTTTAGCAATCGGACCTTGTAATTCGACTCAAACTCTTCCATTACTATTGTTTCAACACAGTTGAATTGTTGGAACAAGATTCGTGACAGTCAAAACAAGTTAGCTCCATCCGTGCGTCAACGTCTCAAATTGGACTCAGTTTGTGTGTTACGTTCTGAAGCCTATAACTTGTGACTTTTTCGCAACCAGACCTCGTAATTAGACTCAAATTCTTCCATTACTATTGTTTGAACACATTTGAAGTGTTGGAACAAGATTCGGGACAGTCGAAACAAGTTAGCTCCATCCGTGCGTCAATGTCTTTAATTGGACTCAGTTTGTGTGCTACATTCCGAAGCCTATAACTTGTCACTTTTTCGCAACCAGACCCCGTAATTGGACTCAAACTCTTCCATTACTATTGTTTCAACACATTTGATCTGTTGGAACAAGATTCTTGCGGTTGAAACAAGGTAGCTCCATCCGTGCGTCAACGTATCAAATTGGACTCCGTTTGTGTGTTACGTTCCGAAGCCTGTAACTTGTGACTTTTTCGCAACCGGACCTCGTAATTAGACTCAAATTCTTCCATTACTATTGTTTCAACACATTTGAATTGTTGGAACAAGATTCGGGATAGTCGAAACAAGTTAGCTCCATCTGTGCGTCAACGTCTCAAATTGGACTCAGTTTGTGTGTTACATTCCGAAGCCTATAACTTGTGACTTTTTCACAACCGGACCTCGTAATTGGTCTCAAACCCTTCCATTATTGTTTCAACACATTGGAAGTGTTGGAATAAGATTCGGGACAGTCGAAAGAAATTTGCTCCATCCGTTCGTCAATGTCTCTAATTGGACTCAGTTTGTGTGTTACATTCCGTAGCCTATAACTTGTGACTTTTTCGCAACCAGACCTCGTTATTTGACTCAAACTCTTCCATTACTATTGTTTTAACAGATTTGAAGTTTTGGAACAAGATTCGGTACAGTCGAAAGAGGTTTGCTCCATCCGTTCGTCAATGTCTCTAATTGGACTCAGTTTGTGTGTTACATTCCGAAGCCTATAACTTGTGACTTTTTCGCAACCAGACCTTGTAATTTGACTCAAACTCTTCCATTACTATTGTTTTAACAGATTTGAAGTGTTGGAACAAGATTCGGTACAGTCGAAAGAAGTTTGCTCCATCCGTTTGTCAATGTCTCTAATTGGACTCAGTTTTTGTGTTACATTCCGAAGCCTATAACTTGTGACTTTTTCGCAACCAGACCTCGAAATTTGACTCAAACTCTTCTATTACTATTGTTTCAACACATTTGAAGTGTTGGAACAAGATTCGGGACAGTCGAAACAAGTTAACTCCATCCGTGCATCAACGTCTCAAATTGGACTCAGTTTGTTTGTTACATTCCGAAGCCTATAACTTATGGGCTTTTAGCAATCGGACCTTGTAATTGGACTCAAAGTCTTCCATTACTATTGTTTCAACACAGTTGAATTGTTGGAACAAGATTCGTGACAGTCGAAACAAGTTAGCTCCATCCGTGCGTCAACGTCTCAAATTGGACTTAGTTTGTGTGTTACGTTCTGAAGCCTATAACTTGTGACTTTTTCGCAACCGGACCTCGTAATTAAACTCAAATTCTTCCATTACTATTGTTTGAACACATTTGAAGTGTTGGAACAAGATTCGGGATAGTCGAAACAAGTTAGCTCCATCCGTGCGTCAATGTGTTTAATTGGACTCAGTTTGTGTGCTACATTCCGAAGCCTATAACTTGTCACTTTTTCGCAACCAGACCTCGTAATTGGACTCAAACTCTTGCATTACTATTGTTTCAACACATTTGAAGTGTTCGAACAAGATTCGGGACAGTCGAAACAAGTTAGCTCCATCTGTGCGTCAACGTCTCAAATTAGACTCAGTTTGTATGTTACATTCCGAAGCCTATAACTTATGGCTTTTTAGCAATCGTACCTTGTAATTGGACTCAAACTCTTCCATTATTATTGTTTCAACACATTTGAATTGTTGGAACAAGATTCGTGACAGTCGAAACAAGTTAGCTCCATCCGTGCGTCACCGTCTCAAATTGGACTAAGTTTGTGTGTTACATTTCGAAGGCTATAACTTGTGACATTTTCGCAACCGGACCTCGTAATTGGACTCAAACTCTTCCATTACTATTGTTTCAACACATTTGAACTGTTGGAACAAGATTCTTCACGGTCGAAACAAGTTAGCTCCATCCGTGCGTCAACGTCTCAAATTGGACTCAGTTTGTGTGTTACGTTCCGAAGCCTGTAACTTGTGACTTTTTCGCAACCGGACCTCGTAATTAGAGTCTAATTTTTCCATTACTATTGTTTCAACACATTTGAATTGTTGGAACAAGATTCGGGACAGTCGAAACAAGTTAGCTCCATCCGTGCGTCAACGTCTCAAATTGGACTCAGTTTGTGTGTTACATTCCGAAGCCTATAACTTATGACTTTTTCGCAACCGGACCTCGTAATTGGTCTCAAACCCTTCCATTACTATTGTTTCAACACATTGGAAGTGTTGGAATATGATTCGGGACAGTCGAAAGAAGTTTGCTCCATCCGTTCGTCAATGTCTCTAATTGGACTCAGTTTGTGTGTTACAGTCCGAAGCCTATAACTTGTGACTTTTTCGCAACCAGACCTCGTAATTTGACTCAAACTCTTCCATTACTATTGTTTTAACAGATTTGAAGTGTTGGAACAAGATTCGGTACAGTCGAAAGAAGTTTGCTCCATCCGTTCGTCAATGTCTCTAATTGGACTCAGTTTGTGTGTTACATTCTGAAGCCTATAACTTGTGACTTTTTCGGAACCAGACCTCGAAATTTGACTCAAACTCTTCCATTACTATTGTTTCAACACATTTGAATTGTTGGAACAAGATTTGGGACAGTCGAAACAAGTTAGCTCCATCCGTGCGTCAACGTCTCAAATTGGACTCAGTTTGTGAGTTACATTCCGAAGCCTATAACTTGTGACTTTTTCGCAACCGGACCTCGTAATTGGTCTCAAACCCTTCCATTACTATTGTTTCAACACATTCGAAGTGTTGGAATAAGATTCGGGACAGTCGAAAGAAGTTTGCTCCATCCGTTCGTCAATGTATCCAATTGGACTCAGTTTGTGTGTAACATTCCGTAGCCAATAACTTGTGACTTTTTCGCAACCAGACCTCGTAATTTGACTCAAACTCTTCCATTACTGTTGTTTTAACAGATTTGAAGTGTTGGAACAAGATTCGGTACAGTCGAAAGAAGTTTGCTCCATCCGTTCGTCAATGTCTCTAATTGGACTCAGTTTGTGTGTTACATTCCGAAGCCTATAACTTGTGACTTTTTGGCAACCAGACCTCGAAATTTGACTCAAACTCTTCCATTACTATTGTTTCAACACATTTGAAGTGTTGGAACAAGATTCGGGACAGTCGAAACAAGTTAGCTCCATCCGTGCGTCAACGTCTCAAATTGGAGTCAGTTTGTTTGTTACATTCCGAAGCCTATAACTTATGGGCTTTTAGCAATCGGACCATGTAATTGGACTCAAACTCTTCCATTACTATTGTTTCAACACAGTTGAATTGTTGGAACAAGATTCGTGACAGTCGAAACAAGTTAGCTCCATCCGTGCGACAATGTCTCAAATTGGACTCAGTTTGTGTGTTACGTTCTGAAGCCTATAACTTGTGACTTTTTCGCAATCGGACCTCGTAATTAGACTCAAATTCTTCCATTACTGTTGTGTGAACACATTTGAAGTGTTGGAACAAGATTCGGGACAGTCGAAACAAGTTAGCTCCATCCGTGCGTCAATATCTTTAATTGGACTCAGTTTGTATGCTACATTCCGAAGTCTATAACTTGTCACTTTTTCGCAACCAGACGTCGTAATTGGACTAAAACTCTTCCATTACTGTTGTTTCAACACATTTGAAGTGTTGGAACAAGATTCGGGACAGTCGAAACAAGTTAGCTCCATCTGTGCGTCAACGTCTCAAATTGGACTCAGTTTGTATGTTACATTCTGAAGCCTATAACTTATGGCTTTTTAGCAATCGTACCTTGTAATTGGACTCAAACTCTTCCATTATTATTGTTTCAACACATTTGAATTGTTGGAACAAGATGAGTGACAGTCGAAACAAGTTAGCTCCATCCGTGCGTCAACGTCTCAAATTGGACTCAGTTTGTGTGTTACATTCCGAAGCCTATAACTTGCGACTTTTTCGCAACCGGACGGCGTAATTGGATTGAAACTCTTCCATTAATATTGTTTCAGCAGATTTGAAATGTTGGAACAAGATTTGGGACAGTCGAAACTAGTTAGCTCCATCCGTGCGTTAACGTCTCAAATTGGACTCAGTTTGTGTGTTACATTCCGAAGCCTATAACTAGTGACTTTTTCACAACCAGACCTCGTAATTGGACTCAAACTCTTCCATTACTATTGTTTCAACACATTTGAAGTGTTGGAACAAGATTCGGTACAGTCGAAAGAAGTTTGCTCCATCCATTCGTCAATGTCTCTAATTGGACTCAGTTTGTGTGTTACATTCCGAAGCCTATAACTAGTGACTTTTTCACAACCAGACCTCGTAATTGGACTCAAACTCTTCCATTACTATTGTTTCAACACATTGGAAGTGTTGGAATAAGATTCGGGACAGTCGAAAGAAGTTTGCTCCATCCGTTCGTCAATGTATCTAATTGGACTCAGTTTGTGTGTAACATTCCGAAGCCAATAACTTGTGACTTTTTTGCAACCAGACCTCGTAATTTGACTCAAACTCTTCCATTACTATTGTTTTAACAGATTTGAAGTGTTGGAACAAGATTCGGTACAGTCGAAAGAAGTTTGCTCCATCCGTTCGTCAATGTCTGTAATTGGACTCAGTTTGTGTGTTACATTCCGAAGCCTATAACTTGTGACTTTTTCGCAACCAGACCTCGAAATTTGACTCAAACTCTTCCATTACTATTGTTTCAACACATTTGAAGTGTTGGAACAAGATTCGGGACAGTCGAAACAAGTTAGCTCCATCCGTGCGTCAACGTCTCAAATTGGAGTCAGTTTGTGTGTTACGTTCTGAAGCCTATAACTTTTGACTTTTTCGCAATCGGACCTCATAATTAGAGTCAAATTCTTCCATTACTATTGTGTGAACACATTTGAAGTGTTGGAACAAGATTCGGGACAGTCGAAACAAGTTAGCTCCATCCGTGCGTCAATATCATTAATTGGACTCAGTTTGTGTGCTACATTCCGAAGTCTATAACTTGTCACTTTTTCGCAACCAGACCTCGTAATTGGACTAAAACTCTTCCATTACTATTGTTTCAACACATTTGAAGTGTTGGAACAAGATTCGGGACAGTCGAAACAAGTTAGCTCCATCTGTGCGTCAACGTCTCAAATTGGACTCAGTTTGTATGTTACATTCTGAAGCCTATAACTTATGGCTTTTTAGCAATCGTACCTTGTAATTGGACTCAAACTCTTCCATTAATATTGTTTCAACACATTTGAATTGTTGGAACAAGATTCATGACAGTCGAAACAAGTTAGCTCCATTCGTGCGTCAACGTCTCAAATTGGACTCAGTTTGTGTGATACATTCCGAAGCCTATAACTTGTGACTTTTTCGCAACTGGACCGCGTAATTGGATTGAAACTCTTCCATTAATATTGTTTCAGCAGATTTGAAGTGTTGGAATAAGATTTGGGACTGTCGAAACTAGTTAGCTCCATCCGTGCGTTAACGTCTCAAATTGGACTCAGTTTGTGTGTTACATTCCGAAGCCTATAACTAGTGACTTTTTCCCAACCAGATCTCGTAATTGGACTCAAACTCTTCGATTACTATTGTTTCAACACATTTGAAGTGTTGGAACAAGATTCGGTACAGTCGAAAGAAGTTTGCTCCATCCGTTCGTCAATGTCTCTAATTGGACTCAGTTTGTGTGTTACATTCCGAAGCCTATAACTTGTGACTTTTTCGCAACCAGACCTCAAAATTTGACTCAAACTCTTTCATTACTATTGTTTCAACACATTTGATGTGTTGGAACAAGATTCGGGACAGTCGAAACAAGTTAGCTCCATCCGTACGTCAACGTCTCAAATTGGACTCAGTTTGTCTGTTACATTCCGAAGCCTATAACTTATGGGCTTTTAGCAATCGGACCATGTAACTGGACTCAAACTCTTCAATTACTATTGTTTCAACACATTTGCAGTGTTGGAACAAGATTCGTAACAGTCGAAACAAGTTAGCTCCATCCGTGCGTCAACGTCTCAAATTGGACTTAGTTTGTGTGTTACATTCCGAAGCCTATAACTTGTGACTTTTTCGCAACCAGAACCTAGTAATTGGACTCCAACTCTTCCATTACTATTGTTTCAACAGATTTTAAGTGTTGGAACATGATTTGGGACCGTCGAAACAAGTTAGCTCCATCCATGCGTCAACGTCTCAAATTGGACTACGTTTGTGTGTTACATTCCGAAGGCTATAACTTGTGACATTTTCGCAACCGGACCTCGTAATTGGACTCAAACTCTTCCATTACTATTGTTTCAACACATTTGAACTGTTGGAACAAGATTCTTGACGGTCGAAACAAGTTAGCTCCATCCGTGCGTCAACGTCTCAAATTGGACTCAGTTTGTGTGTTACATTCCGAAGCCTATAACTTGTGACTTTTTCGCAACCGGACCTCGTAATTGGTCTCAAACCCTTCCATTACTATTGTTTCAACACATTGGAAGTGTTGGAATAAGATTCGGGACAGTCGAAAGAAGTTTGCTCCATCCGTTCGTCAATGTCTCTAATTGGACTCAGTTTGTGTGTTACATTTCGAAGCCTATAACTTGTGACTTTTTCGCAACTAGACCTCGAAATTTGACTCAAACTCTTCCATTACTATTGTTTCAACACATTTGAAGTGTTCAAACAAGATTCGGGAAAGTCGAAACAAGTTAGCTCCATCTGTGTGTCAACGTCTCAAATTGGACTCAGTTTGTATGTTACATTCTGAAGCCCATAACTTATGGCTTTTTAGCAATCGTACCTGGTAATTGGACTCAAACTCTTCCATTATTATTGTTTCAACACTTTTGAATTGTTGGAACAAGATTCGTGACAGTCGAAACAAGTTAGCTCCATCCGTGCGTCAACGTCTCAAATTGGACTAAGTTTGTGTGTTACATTCCGAAGCCTATAACTTGTGACTTTTTCGCAACCGGACCCCGTAATTGGACTCAAACTCTTCCATTACTATTGTTTCAACAGATTTGAAGTGTTGGAACAAGATTTGGAACCGTCGAAACTAGTTAGCTCCATCCGTGCGTCAACGTCTCAAATTGGACTCAGTTTGTGTGTTACATTCCGAAACCTATAACTTGTGACTTTTTCGCAACCGGACCTAGTAATCAGACTCAAACACTTCCATTGCTATTGTTTCAACACATTTGAAGTGTTGGAACAAGATTCGGGACAGTCGAAAGAAGTTTGCTCCATCCGTTCGTCAATGTCTCTAATTGGACTCCGTTTGTGTGTTACATTCCGAAGCCTATAACTTGTGACTTTTTCGCAACCAGACCTCGTAATTTGACTCAAACTCTTCCATTACTATTGTTTCAACAAATTTTATGTGTTGGAACATGATTTGGATTCGTCGAAACAAGTTAGCTCCATCCGTGCGTCAACGTCTCAAATTAGACTCAGTTTGTATGTTACATTCCAAAGCCTATAACTTATGTCCTTTTAGCAATCGGACCTTGTAATTGGCCTCAATCTCTTCCATTACAATTGTTTCAATACATTTGAATTGTTGGAAGAAGATTCATGACAGTCGAAACAAGTTAGCTCCATCCGTGCGTCAACGTCTCAAATTGGACTCAGTTTGTTTGTTACATTCCGAAGCCTATAACTTATGGGCTTTTAGCAATCGGACCTTGTAATTGGACTCAAACTCTTCCATTACTATTTTTCAACACAGTTGAATTGTTGGAACAAGATTCGTGACAGTCGAAACAAGTTAGCTCCATCCGTGCGTCAAAGTCTTAAATTGGACTCAGTTTGTGTGTTACGTTCCGAAGCCTATAACTCGTGGCTTTTTCGCAACCGGACCTCGTAATTAGACTCGAATTCTTCCATTACTATTGTTTGAACACATTTGAAGTGTTGGAACAAGATTCGGGACAGTCAAAACAAGTTAGCTCCATCCGTGCGTCAATGTCTTTAATTGGACTCAGTTTGTGTGTGACATTCCAAAGCCTATAACTAGTCACTTTTTCGCAACCAGACCCCGTAATTGGACTCAAACTCTTCCATTACTATTGTTTCAACACATTTGAAGTGTTCGAACAAGATTCGGGACAGTTCGAACAAGTTAGCTCCATCTGTGCGTCAACTTCTCAAATTGGACTCAGTTTGTATGTTACATTCCGAAGCCTATAACTTATGGCTTTTTAGCAATCGTACCTTGTAATTGGACACAAACTCTTCCATTATTATTGTTTCAACACTTTTGAATTGTTGGAACAAGATTCGTGACAGTCGAAACAAGTTAGCTCCATCCGTGCGTCAACGTCTCAAATTGGACTCAGTTTGTGTGTTACATTCCAAAGCCTATAACTTGTGACTTTTTCGTAACCGGACCCCGTAATTGGACTCAAACTCTTCCATTACTATTGTTTCAACAGATTTGAAGTGTTGGAACAGTATTTGGAACCGTCGAAACTAGTTAGCTCCATCCGTGCGTCAACGTCTCAAATTGGACTCAGTTTGTGTGTTACATTCCGAAGCCTATAACTTGTGACTTTTTCGCAATCGGACCTCGTAATTGGACTCAAACTCTTCCATTGCTATTGTTTCAACACATTTGAAGTGTTGGAACAAGATTCAGGACAGTCGAAAGAAGTATGCTCCATCCGTTCGTCAATGTCTCTAATTGGACTCAGTTTGTGTGTTACATTCCGAAACCTATAACTTGTGACTTTTTCACAACCAGACCTCGAAATTTGACTCAAACTCTTCCATTACTATTGTTTCAATAGATTTTAAGTGTTGGACCATGATTTGGAACCGTTGAAACAAGTTAGCTCCATCCGTGCGTCAATGTCTCAAATTAGACTCAGTTTGTATGTTACATTACGAAGCCTATAACTTATGGTCTTTTAGCAATCGGACCTTGTAATTGGACTCAAACTCTTCCATTACTATTGTTTCAATACATTTGAATTGTTGGAACAAGATGAGTGACAGTCGAAACAAGTTAGCTCCATCCGTGCGTCAACGTCTCAAATTGGACTCAGTTTGTTTGTTTCATTCCGAAGCCTATAACTTATGGGCTTTTAGCAATCGGACCTTGTAATTTGACTCAAACTCTTCCATTACTATTGTTTCAACACTGTTGAATTGTTGGAACAAGATTCGTGACAGTCGAAACAAGTTAGCTCCATCCGTGCGTCAACGTCTCAAATTGGACTCAGTTTGTGTGTTACGTTCCGAAGCCTATAACTTGTGGCTTTTTCGCAACCGGACCTCGTAATTAGACTCGAATTCTTCCATTACTATTGTTTGAACACATTTGAAGTGTTGGAACAAGATTCGGGACAGTCGAAACAAGTTAGCTCCATCCGTGCGTCAATGTCTTTAATTGGACTCAGTTTGTGTGTTACATTCCGAAGCCTATAACTAGTGACTTTTTCGCAACTGGACCTTGTAATTGGACTCAAACTCTTCCATTACTATTGTTTCAACAGATTTATAGTGTTGGAACAAGATTTGGGACCGTCGAAACAAGTTAGCTCCATCCGTGCGTCAATGTCTTTAATTTGACTCAGTTTGTATGTTACATTCCGAAGCCTATAACTTATGGCTTTTTAGCAATCGTACCTTGTAATTGGACTCAAACTCTTCCATTATTATTGTTTCAACACATTTGAATTGTTGGAACAAGATTCGTGACAGTCGAAACAAGTTAGCTCCATCCGTGCGTCACTGTCTCAAATTGGACTCAGTTTGTGTGTTACATTCTGAAGCCTATAACTTGTGACTTTTTCGCAACCGGACCCCATAATTGGACTCAAACTCTTCCATTACTATTGTTTCAATAGATTTGAAGTGTTGGAACAAGATTTGGGACCGTCGAAACTAGTTAGCTCCATCCGTGCGTCAACGTCTCAAATTGGACTCAGTTTGTGTGTTACATTCCGAAGCCTATAACTTATGGCTTTTTAGCAATCGTACCTTGTAATTGGACTCAAACTCTTCCATTATTATTGTTTCAACACATTTGAAGTGTTGGAACTAGATTCGGGACAGTCGAAACAAGTTAGCTCCATCCGTGCGTCAACGTCTCAAAATGGACTCAGTTTGTTTGTTACATTCCGAAGCCTACAACTTATGGGCTTTTAGCAATCGGACCTTGTAATTGGACTCAAATTCTTCCTTTACTATTGTTTCAACACTGTTGAATTGTTGGAACAATCTACTCCTGATCTGGATTAAACTTTTGAATTTACCCAAAATTCTTTGGACAACCTCAGGTATCAGCTATGTTGCTAGCGCTGTGGGTAAACCCATCTGTCTAGATCAACCCACGGCGAATCGGAGTAGATTATCTTTTGCTAGAGCTTGTGTTGAAATCGATACATCTAGCCCCCTGCCCCATTCGATTACAGTGGACAGAGGAGATGGAACTACATCGGAGGTCACAGTTGAATATTCGTGGAAGCCGCAGAAATGCTCGCTGTGTAATACTCTAGGCCACAATGAAAAGAGTTGTACAGGGCAGAAGAAAAAGCCTCGGAAGGAGTGGGTTCCTATCGAGAAAGCCCCAATAGTGAAAACTCCCACTATCGAGAATTCTGACATAAGTATATTGGAGGGCGAGAGCATCCTTAGTGATGAGGCAGATTGGACTAAGGTGGGAGATGCCACTCCAGCTGTTTGTCAAAGCACCGCACTGACTCTGTATAACCCTAGCCCACGACTAGTTGATACTAGTATGGACTTAAGCAACAGATTTAGCATACTGGATACAGAGATGTCAGACATTATAAAAAAGAAGGAAAAGCTGCTAATATCAAAGCCTTCGGATTTCAGCGGTAATGAACTAAATCTACTTCTAAGGAGAGGAAGTTCGATTGATTCAGTTTCTCGTATACGGGAAGGTATTAAGGAAATGACTACTATATGCCTACAAGGGATTGTAGAAGCAGAGGGGCAGGGATGCACATGGGAGGAGCTTTCAGCTACTCAAATTAATGAATAAACTTGCAGTGTGGAATATTCGGGGTCTTAACGACACCCAGAAACAACGAGAGGTCAAGAGCTTCATTTCTACAAAGAAATTCTCGATTATTGGCCTGATTGAAACAAAGGTTAGGAGCTGTCAAAAGAGCAAGATCCAATCATGGATTTGTTCGGGTTGGAAACTAGAAGAAAATTCTAACGGTGCCATAAATGGGAGAATTTGGATTCTATGGGACCCAGCTGTTATAGAAATCCAAGATGTCTCTAAAACTAGTCAAGCCATCCACTGTACCGTGAAGGACCTTAGAGGAAACAAACACTTTCAGCTTACGGTTGTTTATGCTGATAATAAGAAGGTAATTCGTCGCGAGTTATGGAAGTACATTCAATCTCTAGCTGCTGATATATCTATTCCATGGACTGTCATAGGTGATTTTAATACCATCAGATATGCGGACGAAAAATTTGGTGGAGGTCCTATCCATCTGGGATCAATGCGTGATTTCAATGAGTTCATTGAAGAAACAGGGCTTATGGACTTGAAGGCGATAGGTATGAAGTTTACTTGGAGTAACAAAAAGCAAGGGGACAATCTCATACTATGCAAACTTGATCGTGTGCTGGTAAATCAACAGTGGGTAGAAGCTTATAATAACACTGAAGTTGAATATCTTCCTCCCCTTTTATCGGATCACTGCCCCATGCTACTTAGTTGGTGTGATATGAGCAAGCAAGGAGCTATACCTTTCAAGTTTTTTAACTTCTGGGTAGACCATCCTAACTTCTTGAGCTTAGTGGAGGAAATCTGGAAAACTCCTATTCTGGGAAACCCGATGTACCGTCTTACCCAAAAGCTTAAACTCTTGAAACACAAACTGAAGGAGTGGGATCGTAGTAACTTCTCTAATTTGAAAGAGCAAGTTTACTCTGCAAAAGCTGAGTTGGAAGAAATTCAGCGACTTGCTCAAGAAAATCCTGGCAACATTACCTTTAGTGAGCTAGAGGCCTCCACCTTGAGTAGGTATGCTAAGCTTGCTGCGTTTGAAGAGTCCTCTCTGAAACAAAAATCTCGAATACAGTGGCTAAAGCTGGGCGACAGCAACTCTATTTTTTTCCATAAATCCCTTCAAGCCAGGAGATCTAGAAATGCTATTCTGAGTTTGTATGATCAGCATGCTCACAAACTCACGGAAACTAATCAAATCAAGGAGGAAATACTTCGGTATTATCAAGTTCAACTTGGGTCGGTTCATGGCCAATATAATGAGGATATTATCAAATCCCTCCATTTCAACAATACTTTGAACTCCAATCAAAAGGAGGAGATGGCAAAGGAAGTTGCTGAGGAAGAAATTCAGAGCGTTCTTTTCTCGATGAATGAATCCAAGGCCCCGGGGCCTGATGGATTTAATGCCTGTTTTTTCAAAAGGGCTTGGCCTATTATCAGAGGAGACTTCATCAAAGCTGTCAAAAATTTCTTCAAATCTCATAAACTCTTGGGAGGAGTCAATTCTACTTTCATAACTCTTATACCCAAGGTGAGTAACCCTTCAACTCTGAATGACTTCAGACCCATATCCTGCTGCAATATCATATACAAATGCATATCTAAAGTGATAGCCAATAGGATTAAACCTGTTCTACCCCACCTTGTTGAACCTGCACAATCAGCCTTTGTTAAAGATCGGCGTATCGGTGACAACATCATGATTTGTCATGAGTTGTTCAGAAATTATCATAGACATTTGTCTCCAAGATGTACTGTGAAAATAGACCTAAGGAAGGCCTATGATAATCTGAGATGGGAATTCGTTGTCGAATTATTGCACAAGCTGAACTTCCATTCTGAAGTTATAGAGTGGATTCGTATATGCATGAGCACGGTCAAATATTCCGTAATTGTGAATGGATCTCCTGAAGGGTACTTTGAAGGTCGGAAAGGGATCCGACAAGGCGACCCTATATCCCCTTATCTGTTTGTTCTAGCGATGGGTGTTTTTAACATTCTACTCAAGCAAACAGTTTCAGATGGACTGTTCAAGGTACATCCTAAATGTACATCACCTTTCATAACTCATCTATGTTTTGCAGATGACCTTATGGTTTTTTTCGGAGGTGACGTACAATCTGCTGCTACTATCAATGAAACTCTAAAGCTTTTTTCGGAGATATCAGGTCTTGAGGCCAATAGAAACAAAAGCACGATATTCTGTTCTGGAATCGAGATATCTTCTAAGGAGGAAATTATTGACATTCTTGGGTTCAAAGAAGGCAATATACCCATTAGATATCTTGGCCTTCCTCTGGTTTCGTCAAGACTCTCCGCGGTGGATTGCCAACCCCTTATTGATCGACTCACCAACAGAATCCAGTCATGGAAAAGTAGGTTTCTGTCTTATGCTGGTCGTTTGGAACTCATCAGATCGGTCCTTAATAGTATTCAAAGCTTTTGGAGTTTTCATTTCTTGCTCCCGAAAGAGATTATCAAGAAAATGGATAGCCTATGTGCCAGATTCTTATGGGGCGGGGCTGATCTACAAAGGAAGACACATGCTGTTTCTTGGAAAATCATATGTCAGCCCAAAGAGGAAGGAGGTCTAGGCATTAAAAACCTGGAAATATGGAACCAAGCAGCTACAATCAGGCATACCTTTGCTGTCGGAGCCAACAAAGACAACCTGTGGGTTGCATGGACCAGAGCGAATCTTATCAAGGGGAAAAAATTCTGGACAATGAGTATTCCTTTAGAATGTTCATGGGTCTGGAGAAAGATTCTCAAATCCAGGAGTATGGCGAGCAAGTTGATCAAGCATCTTATAAGTGATGGGAAGGATACCTACATCTGGCACGACCCTTGGCACCCTCACGGCATACTGCAGGACGTCTTTACTAGCAATCAGAGATTTGACTCAATGCTAAATCAGCAAGATAAGGTTGAGAATCTCATAGCTAACGGGAAATGGGATGTGCCCCTCGCCCATACAGTGGAATTGGCGCAGACCTGGAGCAAGCTAGCTGAAGTCGACATTGATCCTTTGATGCTCAAGGATGACATCGTCTGGATGCCTTCACAAACTGGAGAGTTTACTCTTGCTTCGGCATATGAGGCTATACGCCAACCAGGTATGACTGTTGATTGGAAGTCTATCATCTGGAGTTCTCTATCCATACCAAGACATTGCTTTATATCGTGGTTGGCAGTGAATGGGGCACTTCTTACAAAAGATAAACCTCAAATGAGTCGCCTCAATATTAACAGTAAATGTTTTCTTTGCTGGAGAGAAGAGGAAACTCTTCGGCACCTATTCTTTGACTGCGATTATTCCAAATTTATTTGGAAAGGAGTGTTGAGTACGTCCCGTTACAACAGGGCTGTTTTAGCTTCTGATCAAGAGGTTCAGTGGATCCTAACTAATCTACAAGGATCAGATCCGAAAGCTAAAGTCATGCAAACAGCTTTCAATGCTATGATTTATTTTATTTGGAGAGAGAGGAATATGAGGACATTCCAGAATATCTTCAATTCTAGAGACACTATTCTCCATCGCATTCTTGAGGTAACCAGATCCAAATGGGCTACATGCGATGTTAAAGCTGAAGACAATCATTCAAATAGAGAATTCTTCGGGGCTTGGGGAATTTCGATGAAATTTCATCATCAACTTTCCATTCCTTGTAAATGGATAGCGCCTAGACCTAGTGTCTGGCTACTCAACACAGATGGATCAATGAAGGATACCATGGCTGGTTATGGAGGACTTCTCAGGGATTGTAATGGGATGTCACCAATTGCATTTGCAGGAGGGTGCAAAAAAAAATCGGTGATTTATCATGAACTCCAAGCAATATCGGTAGGCATCGAATTAGCTTTATCGAGAGATATCAAGTTAATACACGTTGCTACAGATTCATCTCAAGCTGTCGGTATTATCAAAGGCCAAATGACTATACCTTGGCAAGCTAGAACCTTGGTGGGGTCAATCATTGCAAGCCGGGCTAGATTCGACTCGTTTGACATATCTCATGTCTTTAGAGAGACCAACCGAGCTGCTGATTTTCTAGCTTCTAATGTTCATACTTTTAATTGTATTTTCTTACTTCCTCATGCTTTTCCCCAAGACCTTGTCTCCATCTTACTTGAGGATGCAGCAGGGCAAGTGTACTATCGTATCTAAATATAAGGTCAGGTAGGGGTCCGCCGAACCCCAAGCTTAATCCCCCAAAAAAAAAAAAAAAAAAAAAAAAAAAAAAGATTCGTGATAGTCGAAACAAGTTAGCTCCATCCGTGCGTCAACGTCTCAAATTGTACTCAGTTTGTTTGTTACATTCCGAAGCCTATAACTTATGGGCTTTTAGCAATCGGACCTTGTAATTGGACTCAAACTCTTCCATAACTATTGTTTCAACACATTTGAAGTGTTCGAACAAGATTCGGGACAGTCGGAACAAGTTAGCTCCATCCGTGCCTCAACCTCTCAAATTAGACTCAGTTTGTGTGTTACATTCCGAAGATTATAACTTGTCACTTTTTCGCAACCAGACCTCGTAATTGGACTCAAACTCTTCCATTACTATTGTTTCAACACATTTGAAGTGTTCGAACAAGATTCGGGACAGTCGAAACAAGTTAGCTCCATCCGTGCGTCAACGTCACAAATTAGACTCAATTTGTGTGTTACATTCCGAAGCCTATAACTGGTGACTTTTTCGCAACCGGACCCCGTAATTGGACTCAAACTCTTCCATTACTATTGTTTCAACAGATTTGAAGTGTTGGAACAAGATTTGGGACCGTCGAAACTAGTTAGCTCCATCCGTGCGTCAACGTCTCAAATTAGACTCAGTTTGTGTGTTACATTCGGAAGCCTATAACTTGTGACTTTTTCGCAACCGGACCTCGTAATTGGACTTAAACTCTTCCATAACTATTGTTTCAACACATTTGAAGTGTTGGAACAAGATTCGGGACAGTCGAAAGAAGTTTGCTCCATCCGTTCGTCAATGTCTCTAATTGGACTCAGTTTGTGTGTTACATTCCGAAGCCTATAACTTGTGACTTTTTCGCAACCAGACCTCGTAATTTGACTCAAACTCTTCCATTACTATTGTTTCAACATATTTGAAGTGTTGGAACAAGATTCGGGACAGTCGAAAGAAGTTTGCTCCATCCGTTCGTCAATGTCTCTAATTGGACTCAGTTTGTGTGTTACATTCCGAAGCCTATAACTTGTGGCTTTTTCGCAACCAGACCCCGTAATTGGACTCAAACTCTTCCATTACTATTGTTTCAACATATTTGAAGTGTTGGAACAAGATTCGGGACAGTCGAAACAAGTTAGCTCCATCCGTGCGTCAACGTCACAAATTAGACTCAGTTTGTGTGTTACATTCCGAAGCCTATAACTGGTGACTTTTTCGCAACCGGACCCCGTAATTGGACTCAAACTCTTCCATTACTATTGTTTCAACAGATTTGAAGTGTTGGAACAAGATTTGGGACCGTCGAAACTAGTTAGCTCCATCCGTGCGTCAACGTCTCAAATTAGACTCAGTTTGTGTGTTACATTCGGAAGCCTATATCTTGTGAATTTTTCGCAACCGGACCTCGTAATTAGACTCGAATTCTTCCATTATTATTGTTTCAACACATTTGCAGTGTTGGAACAAGATTCGGGACAGTCGAAACAAGTTAGCTCCATCCGTGCGTCAACGTCTCAAATTGGACTCAGTTTGTTTGTTACATTCTGAAGCCTATAACTTATGGGCTTTTAGCAATCGGACCTTGTAATTGGACTCAAACTCTTCCATTACTATTGTTTCAACACTGTTGAATTGTTGGAACAAGATTCGTGACAGTCGAAACAAGTTAGCTCCATCCGTGCGTCAACGTCTCAAATTGGACTCAGTTTGTGTGTTACGTTCCGAAGCCTATAACTTGTGGCTTTTTCGCAACCGGACCTCGTAATTAGACTCGAATTCTTCCATTACTATTGTTTGAACATATTTGAAGTGTTGGAACAAGATTCGGAACAGTCGAAACAAGTTAGCTCCATCCGTGCGTCAATGTCTTTAATTGGACTCAGTTTGTGTGTTACATTCCGAAGCCTATAACTTGCGACTTTTTCGCAACCGGACCTCGTAATTAGACTCGAATTCTACCATTACTAATGTTTCAACACATTTGAAGTGTTGGAACAAGATTCGGGACAGTCGAAACAAGTTAGCTCCATCCGTGCGTCAACGTCTCAAATTGGACTCAGTTTGTGTGTTACATTCCGAAGCCTATAACTTGTCACTTTTTCGCAACCAGACCTCGTAATTGGACTCAAACTCTTCCATTACAATTGTTTCAACACATTTGAAGTGTTCGAACAAGATTCGGGACAGTCGAAACAAGTTAGCTCCATCCGTGCGTCAACGTCTCAAATTAGACTCAGTTTGTGTGTTACATTCCGAAGCCTATAACTTGTGACTTTTTCGCAACCGGACCTCGTAATTGGACTCAAACTCTTCCATTACTATTGTTTCAACACATTTCAATTGTTAGAACAAGATTCGTGACAGTCGAAACAAGTTAGCTCCATCCGTGCGTCAACGTCTAAAATTAGACTCAGTTTGTCTATTACATTCCGAAGCCTTTAACTTGTGGCTCTTTCGCAACCGGACCTAGTAATTAGACTCGAATTCTTCCATTACTATTGTTTGAACACATTTGAAGTGTTGGAACAAGATTCGGGATAGTCGAAACAAGTTAGCTCCATCCGTGCGTCAATGTCTTTAATTGGACTCAGTTTGTGTGTTACATTCCGAAGCCTATAACTTGTCACTTTTTCGCAACCAGACCCCGTAATTGGACTCAAACTCTTCCATTACTATTGTTTCAAAACATTTGAAGTGTTCGAACAAGATTCGGGACAGTCGAAACAAGTTAGCTCCATCCGTGCGTCAACGTCTCAAATTGGACTCAGTTTGTGTGTTACATTCCGAAGCCTATAACTTGTGACTTTTTCGCAACCGGACCGCGTAATTGGATTAAAACTCTTCCATTAATATTGTTTCAGCAGATTTGAAGTGTTGGAACAAGATTTGGGACCGTCGAAACTAGTTAGCTCCATCCGTGCGTTAACGTCTCAAATTGGACTCAGTTTGTGTGTTACATTCCGAAGCCTATAACTAGTGAGTTTTTCACAACCAGACCTCGTAATTGGACTCAAACTCTTCCATTACTATTGTTTCAACACATTTGAAGTGTTGGAACAAGATTCGGTACAGTCGAAAGAAGTTTGCTCCATCCATTCGTCAATGTCTCTAATTGGACTCAGTTTGTGTGTTACATTCCGAAGCCTATAACTTGTGACTTTTTCGCAACCAGACC
The DNA here is from genome assembly GCA_035048495.1 of Euptelea pleiosperma. Taxonomy (NCBI): domain Eukaryota; kingdom Viridiplantae; phylum Streptophyta; class Magnoliopsida; order Ranunculales; family Eupteleaceae; genus Euptelea; species Euptelea pleiosperma. The sequence goes on from CM068547.1 coordinate 20,712,991, forward strand.
TCGAAATTTGACTCAAACTCTTCCATTACTATTGTTTCAACACATTTGAAGTGTTGGAACAAGATTCGGGACAGTCGAAACAAGTTAGCTCCATCCGTGCGTCAACGTCTCAAATTGGACTCAGTTTGTTTGTTACATTCCGAAGCCTATAACTTATGGGCTTTTAGCAATCGGACCATGTAATTGGACTCAAACTCTTCCATTACTATTGTTTCAACACATTTGAACTGTTGGAATAAGATTCTTGACGGTCGAAACAAGTTAACTCCATCCGTGCGTCAACGTCTCAAATTGGACTCAGTTTGTGTGTTACGTTCCGTAGCCTGTAACTTGTGACTTTTTCGCAACCGGACCTCGTAATTGGTCCCAAACCCTTCCATTACTATTGTTTCAACACATTGGAAGTGTTGGAATAAGATTCGGGACAGTCGAAAGAAGTTTGCTCCATCCGTTCGTCAATGTATCTAATTGGACTCAGTTTGTGTGTAACATTCCGAAGCCAATAACTTGTGACTTTTTCGCAACCAGACCTCGTAATTTGACTCAAACTCTTCCACTACTATTGTTTTAACTGATTTGAAGTGTTGGAACAAGATTCGGTACAGTCGAAAGAAGTTTGCTCCATCCGTTCGTCAATGTCTGTAATTGGACTCAGTTTGTGTGTTACATTCCGAAGCCTATAACTTGTGACTTTTTCGCAACCAGACCTCGAAATTTGACTCAAACTCTTCCATTACTATTGTTTCAACACATTTGAAGTGTTGGAACAAGATTCGGGACAGTCGAAACAAGTTAGCTCCATCCGTGCGTCAACGTCTCAAATTGGAGTCAGTTTGTTTGTTACATTCCGAAGCCTATAACTTATGGGCTTTTAGCAATCGGACCATGTAATTGGACTCAAACTCTTCCATTACGATTGTTTCAACACAGTTGAATTGTTGGAACAAGATTCGTGACAGTCGAAACAAGTTAGCTCCATCCGTGCGTCAACGTCTTAAATTGGACTCAGTTTGTGTGTTACGTTCCGAAGCCTATAACTCGTGGCTTTTTCGCAACCGGACCTCGTAATTAGACTCGAATTCTTCCATTACTATTGTTTGAACACATTTGAAGTGTTGGAACAAGATTCGGGACAGTCGAAACAAGTTAGCTCCATCCGTGCGTCAATATCTTTAATTGGACTCAGTTTGTGTGCTACATTCCAAAGTCTATAACTTGTCACTTTTTCGCAACCAGACCTCGTAATTGGACTAAAACTCTTCCATTACTATTGTTTCAACACATTTGAAGTGTTCGAACAAGATTCGGGACAGTCGAAACAAGTTAGCTCCATCTGTGCGTCAACGTCTCAAATTGGACTCAGTTTGTATGTTACATTCTGAAGCCTATAACTTATGGCTTTTTAGCAATCGTACCTTGTAATTGGACTCAAACTCTTCCATTATTATTGTTTCAACACATTTGAATTGTTGGAACAAGATTCGTGACAGTCGAAACAAGTTAGCTCCATCCGTGCGTCAACGTCTCAAATTGGACTCAGTTTGTGTGTTACATTCCGAAGCCTATAACTTGTGACTTTTTCGCAACCGGACCGCGTAATTGGATTGAAACTCTTCCATTAATATTGTTTCAGCAGATTTGAAGTGTTGGAACAAGATTTGGGACTGTCGAAACTAGTTAGCTCCATCCGTGCGTTAACGTCTCAAATTGGACTCAGTTTGTGTGTTACATTCCGAAGCCTATAACTAGTGACTTTTTCCCAACCAGATCACGTAATTGGACTCAAACTCTTCGATTACTATTGTTTCAACACATTTGAAGTGTTGGAACAAGATTCGGTACAGTCGAAAGAAGTTTGCTCCATCCGTTCGTCAATGTCTCTAATTGGACTCAGTTTCTGTGTTACATTCCGAAGCCTATAACTTGTGACTTTTTCGCAACCAGACCTCGAAATTTGACTCAAACTCTTTCATTACTATTGTTTCAACACATTTGATGTGTTGGAACAAGATTCAGGACAGTCGAAACAAGTTAGCTCCATCCGTACGTCAACGTCTCAAATTGGACTCTGTTTGTTTGTTACATTCCGAAGCCTATAACTTATGGGCTTTTAGCAATCGGACCATGTAACTGGACTCAAACTCTTCAATTACTATTGTTTCAACACATTTGCAGTGTTGGAATAAGATTCGTAACAGTCGAAACAAGTTAGCTCCATCCGTGCGTCAACGTCTCAAATTGGACTTAGTTTGTGTGTTACATTCCGAAGCCTATAACTTGTGACTTTTTCGCAACCAGACCTAGTAATTGGACTCCAACTCTTCCATTACTATTGTTTCAACAGATTTTAAGTGTTGGAACATGATTTGGGACCGTCGAAACAAGTTAGCTCCATCCATGCGTCAACGTCTCAAATTGGACTACGTTTGTGTGTTACATTCCGAAGGCTATAACTTGTGACATTTTCGCAACCGAACCTCGTAATTGGACTCAAACTCTTCCATTACTATTGTTTCAATACATTTGAACTGTTGGAACAAGATTCTTGACGGTCGAAACAAGTTAGCTCCATCCGTGCGTCAACGTCTCAAATTGGACTCAGTTTGTGTGTTACATTCCGAAGCCTATAACTGGTGACTTTTTCGCAACCGGACCTCGTAATTGGTCTCAAACCCTTCCATTACTATTGTTTCAACACATTGGAAGTGTTGGAATAAGATTCGGGACAGTCGAAAGAAGTTTGCTCCATCCGTTCGTCAATGTCTCTAATTGGACTCAGTTTGTGTGTTACATTCCGAAGCCTATAACTTGTGACTTTTTCGCAACTAGACCTCGAAATTTGACTCAAACTCTTCCATTACTATTGTTTCAACACATTTGAAGTGTTCAAACAAGATTCGGGAAAGTCGAAACAAGTTAGCTCCATCTGTGTGTCAACGTCTCAAATTGGACTCAGTTTGTATGTTACATTCCGAAGCCCATAACTTTTGACTTTTTAGCAATCGTACCTTGTAATTGGACTCAAACTCTTCCATTATTATTGTTTCAACACTTTTGAATTGTTGGAACAAGATTCGTGACAGTCGAAACAAGTTAGCTGCATCCGTGCGTCAACGTCTCAAATTGGACTCAGTTTGTGTGTTACATTCCGAAGCCTATAACTTGTGACTTTTTCGCAACCGGACCCCATAATTGGACTCAAACTCTTCCATTACTATTGTTTCAATAGATTTGAAGTGTTGGAACAAGATTTGGGACCGTCGAAACTAGTTAGCTCGATCCGTGCGTCAAAGTCTCAAATTGGACTCAGTTTGTGTGTTACATTCCGAAGCCTATAACTTGTGACTTTTTCGCAACCGGGCCCCGTAATTGGACTCAAACTCTTCCATTACTACTGTTTCAACAGATTTGAAGTGTTGGAACAAGATTTGGAACCGTCGAAACTAGTTAGCTCCATCCGTGCGTCAACGTCTCAAATTGGACTCAGTTTTTGTGTTACATTCCGAAGCCTATAACTTGTGACTTTTTCGCAACCGGGCCTAGTAATTGGACTCAAACACTTCCATTGCTATTGTTTCAACACATTTGAAGTGTTGGAACAAGATTCGGGACAGTCGAAAGAAGTTTGCTCCATCCGTTCGTCAATGTCTCTAATTGGACTCAGTTTGTGTGTTACATTCCGAAGCCTATAACTTGTGACTTTTTCGCAACCAGACCTCGTAATTTGACTCAAACTCTTCCCTTACTATTGTTTCAACAAATTTTAAGTGTTGGAACATGATTTGGAACCGTCGAAACAAGTTAGCTCCATCCGTGCGTCAACGTCTCAAATTAGAGTCAGTTTGTATGTTACATTCCAAAGCCTATAACTTATGTCCTTTTAGCAATCGGACCTTGTAATTGGACTCAAACTCTTCCATTACTATTTTTCAACACAGTTGAATTGTTGGAACAAGATTCGTGACAGTCGAAACAAGTTAGCTCCATCCGTGCGTCAACGTCTTAAATTGGACTCAGTTTGTGTGTTACGTTCCGAAGCCTATAACTCGTGGCTTTTTCGCAACCGGACCTCGTAATTAGACTCGAATTCTTCCATTACTATTGTTTGAACACATTTGAAGTGTTGGAACAAGATTCGGGACAGTCGAAACAAGTTAGCTCCATCCGTGCGTCAATGTCTTTAATTGGACTCAGTTTGTGTGTGACATTCCAAAGCCTATAACTTGTCATTTTTTCGCAACCAGACCCCGTAATTGGACTCAAACTCTTCCATTACTATTGTTTCAACACATTTGAAGTGTTCGAACAAGATTTGGGACAGTCGAAACAAGTTAGCTCCATCTGTGCGTCAACGTCTCAAATTGGACTCAGTTTGTATGTTACATTCCGAAGCCTATAACTTATGGCTTTTTAGCAATCGTACCTTGTAATTGGACACAAACTCTTCCATTATTATTGTTTCAATATTTTTGAATTGTTGGAACAAGATTCGTGACAGTCGAAACAAGTTAGCTCCATCCGTGCGTCAACGTCTCAAATTGGACTCAGTTTGTGTGTTACATTCCGAAGCCTATAACTTGTGACTTTTTCGCAACCGGACCACGTAATTGGACTCAAACTCTTCCATTACTATTGTTTCAACAGATTTAAAGTGTTGGAACAATATTTGGAACCATCGAAACTAGTTCGCTCCATCCGTGCGTCAACGTCTCAAATTGGACTCAGTTTGTGTGTTACATTCCGAAGCCTATAACTTGTGACTTTTTCGCAATCGGACCTCGTAATTGGACTCAAACTCTTCCATTGCTATTGTTTCAACACATTTGAAGTGTTGGAACAAGATTCGGTACAGTCGAAAGAAGTATGCTCCATCCGTGCGACAATGTCTCAAATTGGACTCAGTTTGTGTGTTACGTTCTGAAGCCTATAACTTGTGACTTTTTCGCAATCGGATCTCGTAATTAGACTCAAATTCTTCCATTACTATTGTGTGAACACATTTGAAGTGTTGGAACAAGATTCGGGACAGTCGAAACAAGTTAGCTCCATCCGTGCGTCAATATCTTTAATTGGACTCAGTTTGTGTGCTACATTCCAAAGTCTATAACTTGTCACTTTTTCGCAACCAGACCTCGTAATTGGACTAAAACTCTTCCATTACTATTGTTTCAACACATTTGAAGTGTTCGAACAAGATTCGGGACAGTCGAAACAAGTTAGCTCCATCTGTGCGTCAACGTCTCAAATTGGACTCAGTTTGTATGTTACATTCTGAAGCCTATAACTTATGGCTTTTTAGCAATCGTACCTTGTAATTGGACTCAAACTCTTCCATTATTATTGTTTCAACACTTTTGAATTGTTGGAACAAGATTCGTGACAGTCGAAACAAGTTAGCTGCATCCGTGCGTCAACGTCTCAAATTGGACTCAGTTTGTGTGTTACATTCCGAAGCCTATAACTTGTGACTTTTTCGCAACCGGACCCCATAATTGGACTCAAACTCTTCCATTACTATTGTTTCAATAGATTTGAAGTGTTGGAACAAGATTTGGGACCGTCGAAACTAGTTAGCTCGATCCGTGCGTCAAAGTCTCAAATTGGACTCAGTTTGTGTGTTACATTCCGAAGCCTATAACTTGTGACTTTTTCGCAACCGGGCCCCGTAATTGGACTCAAACTCTTCCATTACTACTGTTTCAACAGATTTGAAGTGTTGGAACAAGATTTGGAACCGTCGAAACTAGTTAGCTCCATCCGTGCGTCAACGTCTCAAATTGGACTCAGTTTTTGTGTTACATTCCGAAGCCTATAACTTGTGACTTTTTCGCAACCGGGCCTAGTAATTGGACTCAAACACTTCCATTGCTATTGTTTCAACACATTTGAAGTGTTGGAACAAGATTCGGGACAGTCGAAAGAAGTTTGCTCCATCCGTTCGTCAATGTCTCTAATTGGACTCAGTTTGTGTGTTACATTCCGAAGCCTATAACTTGTGACTTTTTCGCAACCAGACCTCGTAATTTGACTCAAACTCTTCCCTTACTATTGTTTCAACAAATTTTAAGTGTTGGAACATGATTTGGAACCGTCGAAACAAGTTAGCTCCATCCGTGCGTCAACGTCTCAAATTAGAGTCAGTTTGTATGTTACATTCCAAAGCCTATAACTTATGTCCTTTTAGCAATCGGACCTTGTAATTGGACTCAAACTCTTCCATTACTATTTTTCAACACAGTTGAATTGTTGGAACAAGATTCGTGACAGTCGAAACAAGTTAGCTCCATCCGTGCGTCAACGTCTTAAATTGGACTCAGTTTGTGTGTTACGTTCCGAAGCCTATAACTCGTGGCTTTTTCGCAACCGGACCTCGTAATTAGACTCGAATTCTTCCATTACTATTGTTTGAACACATTTGAAGTGTTGGAACAAGATTCGGGACAGTCGAAACAAGTTAGCTCCATCCGTGCGTCAATATCTTTAATTGGACTCAGTTTGTGTGCTACATTCCAAAGTCTATAACTTGTCACTTTTTCGCAACCAGACCTCGTAATTGGACTAAAACTCTTCCATTACTATTGTTTCAACACATTTGAAGTGTTCGAACAAGATTCGGGACAGTCGAAACAAGTTAGCTCCATCTGTGCGTCAACGTCTCAAATTGGACTCAGTTTGTATGTTACATTCTGAAGCCTATAACTTATGGCTTTTTAGCAATCGTACCTTGTAATTGGACTCAAACTCTTCCATTATTATTGTTTCAACACATTTGAATTGTTGGAACAAGATTCGTGACAGTCGAAACAAGTTAGCTCCATCCGTGCGTCAACGTCTCAAATTGGACTCAGTTTGTGTGTTACATTCCGAAGCCTATAACTTGTGACTTTTTCGCAACCGGACCGCGTAATTGGATTGAAACTCTTCCATTAATATTGTTTCAGCAGATTTGAAGTGTTGGAACAAGATTTGGGACTGTCGAAACTAGTTAGCTCCATCCGTGCGTTAACGTCTCAAATTGGACTCAGTTTGTGTGTTACATTCCGAAGCCTATAACTAGTGACTTTTTCCCAACCAGATCACGTAATTGGACTCAAACTCTTCGATTACTATTGTTTCAACACATTTGAAGTGTTGGAACAAGATTCGGTACAGTCGAAAGAAGTTTGCTCCATCCGTTCGTCAATGTCTCTAATTGGACTCAGTTTCTGTGTTACATTCCGAAGCCTATAACTTGTGACTTTTTCGCAACCAGACCTCGAAATTTGACTCAAACTCTTTCATTACTATTGTTTCAACACATTTGATGTGTTGGAACAAGATTCAGGACAGTCGAAACAAGTTAGCTCCATCCGTACGTCAACGTCTCAAATTGGACTCTGTTTGTTTGTTACATTCCGAAGCCTATAACTTATGGGCTTTTAGCAATCGGACCATGTAACTGGACTCAAACTCTTCAATTACTATTGTTTCAACACATTTGCAGTGTTGGAATAAGATTCGTAACAGTCGAAACAAGTTAGCTCCATCCGTGCGTCAACGTCTCAAATTGGACTTAGTTTGTGTGTTACATTCCGAAGCCTATAACTTGTGACTTTTTCGCAACCAGACCTAGTAATTGGACTCCAACTCTTCCATTACTATTGTTTCAACAGATTTTAAGTGTTGGAACATGATTTGGGACCGTCGAAACAAGTTAGCTCCATCCATGCGTCAACGTCTCAAATTGGACTACGTTTGTGTGTTACATTCCGAAGGCTATAACTTGTGACATTTTCGCAACCGAACCTCGTAATTGGACTCAAACTCTTCCATTACTATTGTTTCAATACATTTGAACTGTTGGAACAAGATTCTTGACGGTCGAAACAAGTTAGCTCCATCCGTGCGTCAACGTCTCAAATTGGACTCAGTTTGTGTGTTACATTCCGAAGCCTATAACTGGTGACTTTTTCGCAACCGGACCTCGTAATTGGTCTCAAACCCTTCCATTACTATTGTTTCAACACATTGGAAGTGTTGGAATAAGATTCGGGACAGTCGAAAGAAGTTTGCTCCATCCGTTCGTCAATGTCTCTAATTGGACTCAGTTTGTGTGTTACATTCCGAAGCCTATAACTTGTGACTTTTTCGCAACTAGACCTCGAAATTTGACTCAAACTCTTCCATTACTATTGTTTCAACACATTTGAAGTGTTCAAACAAGATTCGGGAAAGTCGAAACAAGTTAGCTCCATCTGTGTGTCAACGTCTCAAATTGGACTCAGTTTGTATGTTACATTCCGAAGCCCATAACTTTTGACTTTTTAGCAATCGTACCTTGTAATTGGACTCAAACTCTTCCATTATTATTGTTTCAACACTTTTGAATTGTTGGAACAAGATTCGTGACAGTCGAAACAAGTTAGCTGCATCCGTGCGTCAACGTCTCAAATTGGACTCAGTTTGTGTGTTACATTCCGAAGCCTATAACTTGTGACTTTTTCGCAACCGGACCCCATAATTGGACTCAAACTCTTCCATTACTATTGTTTCAATAGATTTGAAGTGTTGGAACAAGATTTGGGACCGTCGAAACTAGTTAGCTCGATCCGTGCGTCAAAGTCTCAAATTGGACTCAGTTTGTGTGTTACATTCCGAAGCCTATAACTTGTGACTTTTTCGCAACCGGGCCCCGTAATTGGACTCAAACTCTTCCATTACTACTGTTTCAACAGATTTGAAGTGTTGGAACAAGATTTGGAACCGTCGAAACTAGTTAGCTCCATCCGTGCGTCAACGTCTCAAATTGGACTCAGTTTTTGTGTTACATTCCGAAGCCTATAACTTGTGACTTTTTCGCAACCGGGCCTAGTAATTGGACTCAAACACTTCCATTGCTATTGTTTCAACACATTTGAAGTGTTGGAACAAGATTCGGGACAGTCGAAAGAAGTTTGCTCCATCCGTTCGTCAATGTCTCTAATTGGACTCAGTTTGTGTGTTACATTCCGAAGCCTATAACTTGTGACTTTTTCGCAACCAGACCTCGTAATTTGACTCAAACTCTTCCCTTACTATTGTTTCAACAAATTTTAAGTGTTGGAACATGATTTGGAACCGTCGAAACAAGTTAGCTCCATCCGTGCGTCAACGTCTCAAATTAGAGTCAGTTTGTATGTTACATTCCAAAGCCTATAACTTATGTCCTTTTAGCAATCGGACCTTGTAATTGGACTCAAACTCTTCCATTACTATTTTTCAACACAGTTGAATTGTTGGAACAAGATTCGTGACAGTCGAAACAAGTTAGCTCCATCCGTGCGTCAACGTCTTAAATTGGACTCAGTTTGTGTGTTACGTTCCGAAGCCTATAACTCGTGGCTTTTTCGCAACCGGACCTCGTAATTAGACTCGAATTCTTCCATTACTATTGTTTGAACACATTTGAAGTGTTGGAACAAGATTCGGGACAGTCGAAACAAGTTAGCTCCATCCGTGCGTCAATGTCTTTAATTGGACTCAGTTTGTGTGTGACATTCCAAAGCCTATAACTTGTCATTTTTTCGCAACCAGACCCCGTAATTGGACTCAAACTCTTCCATTACTATTGTTTCAACACATTTGAAGTGTTCGAACAAGATTTGGGACAGTCGAAACAAGTTAGCTCCATCTGTGCGTCAACGTCTCAAATTGGACTCAGTTTGTATGTTACATTCCGAAGCCTATAACTTATGGCTTTTTAGCAATCGTACCTTGTAATTGGACACAAACTCTTCCATTATTATTGTTTCAATATTTTTGAATTGTTGGAACAAGATTCGTGACAGTCGAAACAAGTTAGCTCCATCCGTGCGTCAACGTCTCAAATTGGACTCAGTTTGTGTGTTACATTCCGAAGCCTATAACTTGTGACTTTTTCGCAACCGGACCACGTAATTGGACTCAAACTCTTCCATTACTATTGTTTCAACAGATTTAAAGTGTTGGAACAATATTTGGAACCATCGAAACTAGTTCGCTCCATCCGTGCGTCAACGTCTCAAATTGGACTCAGTTTGTGTGTTACATTCCGAAGCCTATAACTTGTGACTTTTTCGCAATCGGACCTCGTAATTGGACTCAAACTCTTCCATTGCTATTGTTTCAACACATTTGAAGTGTTGGAACAAGATTCGGTACAGTCGAAAGAAGTATGCTCCATCCGTTCGTCAATGTCTCTAATTGGACTCAGTTTGTGTGTTAAATTCCGAAGCCTATAACTTGTGACTTTTTCACAACCAGACCTCGAAATTGGACTCAAACTCTTCCATTACTATTGTTTCAATAGATTTTAAGTGTTGGAACATGATTTGGAACCGTTGAAACAAGTTAGCTCCATCCGTGCGTCAATGTCTCAAATTAGACTCAGTTTGTATGTTACATTACGAAGCCTATAACTTATGGTCTTTTAGCAATCGGACCTTGTAATTGGACTCAAACTCTTCCATTACTATTGTTTCAATACATTTGAATTGTTGGAACAAGATGAGTGACAGTCGAAACAAGTTAGCTCCATCCGTGCGTCAACGTCTCAAATTGGACTCAGTTTGTTTGTTTCATTCCGAAGCCTATAACTTATGGGCTTTTTGCAATCGGACCTTGTAATTGGACTCAAACTCTTCCATTACTATTGTTTCAACACTGTTGAATTGTTGGAACAAGATTCGTGACAGTCGAACCAAGTTAGCTCCATCCGTGCGTCAACGTCTCAAATTGGACTCAGTTTGTGTGTTACGTTCCGAAGCCTATAACTTGTGGCTTTTTCGCAACCGGACCTCGTAATTAGACTCGAATTTTTCCATTACTATTGTTTCAACACATTTGAAATGTTGGAACAAGATTCGGGACAGTCGAAACAAGTTAGCTCCATCCGTGCGTCAATGTCTTTAATTGGACTCAGTTTGTGTGTTACATTCCGAAGCCTATAACTAGTGACTTTTTCGCAACTGGACCTTGTAATTGGACTCAAACTCTTCCATTACTATTGTTTCAACAGATTTATAGTGTTGGAACAAGATTTGGGACCGTCGAAACAAGTTAGCTCCATCCGTGCGTCAATGTCTTTAATTTGACTCAGTTTGTATGTTACATTCCGAAGCCTATAACTTATGGCTTTTTAGCAATCGTACCTTGTAATTGGACTCAAACTCTTCCATTATTATTGTTTCAACACATTTGAATTGTTGGAACAAGATTCGTGACAGTCGAAACAAGTTAGCTCCATCCGTGCGTCACTGTCTCAAATTGGACTCAGTTTGTGTGTTACATTCTGAAGCCTATAACTTGTGACTTTTTCGCAACCGGACCCCATAATTGGACTCAAACTCTTCCATTACTATTGTTTCAATAGATTTGAAGTGTTGGAACAAGATTTGGGACCGTCGAAACTAGTTAGCTCCATCCGTGCGTCAACGTCTCAAATTGGACTCAGTTTGTGTGTTACATTCCGAAGCCTATAACTTATGGCTTTTTAGCAATCGTACCTTGTAATTGGACTCAAACTCTTCCATTATTATTGTTTCAACAGATTTGAAGTGTTGGAACTAGATTCGGGACAGTCGAAACAAGTTAGCTCCATCCGTGCGTCAACGTCTCAAAATGGACTCAGTTTGTTTGTTACATTCCGAAGCCTACAACTTATGGGCTTTTAGCAATCGGACCTTGTAATTGGACTCAAATTCTTCCTTTACTATTGTTTCAACACTGTTGAATTGTTGGAACAAGATTCGTGATAGTCGAAACAAGTTAGCTCCATCCGTGCGTCAACGTCTCAAATTGTACTCAGTTTGTTTGTTACATTCCGAAGCCTATAACTTATGGGCTTTTAGCAATCGGACCTTGTAATTGGACTCAAACTCTTCGATTACTATTGTTTCAACACATTTGAAGTGTTCGAACAAGATTCGGGACAGTCGGAACAAGTTGGCTCCATCCATGCCTCAACCTCTCAAATTAGACTCAGTTTGTGTGTTACATTCCGAAGATTATAACTTGTCACTTTTTCGCAACCAGAGCTCGTAATTGGACTCAAACTCTTCCATTACTATTGTTTCAACACATTTGAAGTGTTCGAACAAGATTCGGGACAGTCGAAACAAGTTAGCTCCATCCGTGCGTCAACGTCACAAATTAGACTCAGTTTGTGTGTTACATTCCGAAGCCTATAACTGGTGACTTTTTCGCAACCGGACCCCGTAATTGGACTCAAACTCTTCCATTACTATTGTTTCAACAGATTTGAAGTGTTGGAACAAGATTTGGGACCGTCGAAACTAGTTAGCTCCATCCGTGCGTCAACGTCTCAAATTAGACTCAGTTTGTGTGTTACATTCGGAAGCTTATAACTTGTGACTTTTTCGCAACCGGACCTCGTAATTGGACTTAAACTCTTCCATAACTATGGTTTCAACACATTTGAAGTGTTGGAACAAGATTCGGGACAGTCGAAAGAAGTTTGCTCCATCCGTTCGTCAATGTCTCTAATTGGACTCAGTTTGTGTGTTACATTCCGAAGCCTATAACTTGTGACTTTTTCGCAACCAGACCTCGTAATTTGACTCAAACTCTTTCATTACTATTGTTTCAACATATTTGAAGTGTTGGAACAAGATTCGGGACAGTCAAAAGAAGTTTGCTCCATCCGTTCGTCAATGTCTCTAATTGGACTCAGTTTGTGTGTTACATTCCGAAGCCTATAACTTGTGACTTTTTCGCAACCAGACCCCGTAATTGGACTCAAACTCTTCCATTACTATTGTTTCAACATATTTGAAGTGTTGGAACAAGATTCGGGACAGTCGAAACAAGTTAGCTCCATCCGTGCGTCAACGTCACAAATTAGACTCAGTTTGTGTGTTACATTCCGAAGCCTATAACTGGTGACTTTTTCGCAACCGGACCCCGTAATTTTACTCAAACTCTTCCATTACTATTGTTTCAACAGATTTGAAGTGTTGGAACAAGATTTGGGACCGTCAAAACTAGTTAGCTCCATCCGTGCGTCAACGTCTCAAGTTAGACTCAGTTTGTGTGTTACATTCGGAAGCCTATATCTTGTGAATTTTTCGCAACCGGACCTCGTAATTAGACTCGAATTCTTCCATTACTATTGTTTCAACACATTTGCAGTGTTGGAACAAGATTCGGGACAGTCGAAACAAGTTAGCTCCATCCGTGCGTCAACGTCTCAAATTGGACTCAGTTTGTTTGTTACATTCTGAAGCCTATAACTTATGGGCTTTTAGCAATCGGACCTTGTAATTGGACTCAAACTCTTCCATTACTATTGTTTCAACACTGTTGAATTGTTGGAACAAGATTCGTGACAGTCGAAACAAGTTAGCTCCATCCGTGCGTCAACGTCTCAAATTGGACTCAGTTTGTGTGTTACGTTCCGAAGCCTATAACTTGTGGCTTTTTCGCAACCGGACCTCGTAATTAGACTCGAATTCTTCCATTACTATTGTTTGAACACATTTGAAGTGTTGGAACAAGATTCGGGACAGTCGAAACAAGTTAGCTCCATCCGTGCGTCAATGTCTTTAATTGGACTCAGTTTGTGTGTTACATTCCGAAGCCTATAACTTGTCACTTTTTCGCAACCAGACCTCGTAATTGGACTCAAACTCTTCCATTACAATTGTTTCTACACATTTGAAGTGTTCGAACAAGATTCGGGACAGTCGAAACAAGTTAGCTCCATCCGTGCGTCAACGTCTAAAATTAGACTCAGTTTGTGTGTTACATTCCGAAGCCTATAACTTGTGGCTCTTTCGCAACCGGACCTAGTAATTAGACTCGAATTCTTCCATTACTATTGTTTGAACACATTTGAAGTGTTGGAACAAGATTCGGGATAGTCGAAACAAGTTAGCTCCATCCGTGTGTCAATGTCTTTAATTGGACTTAGTTTGTGTGTTACATTCCGAAGCCTATAACTTGTCACTTTTTCGCAACCAGTCCCCGTAATTGGCCTCAAACTCTTACATTACTATTGTTTCAAAACATTTGAAGTGTTCGAACAAGATTCGGGACAGTCGAAACAAGTTAGCTCCATCTGTGCGTCAACGTCTCAAATTGGACTAAGTTTGTATGTTACATTCTGAAGCCTATAACTTATAGCTTTTTAGCAATCGTACCTTGTAATTGGACTCAAACTCTTCCATTATTATTGTTTCAACACTTTTGAATTGTTGGAACAAGATTCGTGACAGTCGAAACAAGTTAGCTCCATCCGTGCGTCAACGTCTTAAATTGGACTCAGTTTGTTTGTTACATTCCGAAGATTATAACTTGTCACTTTTTCGCAACCAGAGCTCGTAATTGGACTCAAACTCTTCCATTACTATTGTTTCAACACATTTGAAGTGTTCGAACAAGATTCGGGACAGTCGAAACAAGTTAGCTCCATCCGTGCGTCAACGTCACAAATTAGACTCAGTTTGTGTGTTACATTCCGAAGCCTATAACTGGTGACTTTTTCGCAACCGGACGCCGTAATTGGACTCAAACTCTTCCATTACTATTGTTTCAACAGATTTGAAGTGTTGGAACAAGATTTGGGACCGTCAAAACTAGTTAGCTCCATCCGTGCGTCAACGTCTCAAATTAGACTCAGTTTGTGTGTTACATTCGGAAGCCTATAACTTGTGACTTTTTCGCAACCGGACCTCGTAATTGGACTTAAACTCTTCCATAACTATGGTTTCAACACATTTGAAGTGTTGGAACAAGATTCGGGACAGTCGAAAGAAGTTTGCTCCATCCGTTCGTCAATGTCTCTAATTGGACTCAGTTTGTGTGTTACATTCCGAAGCCTATAACTTGTGACTTTTTCGCAACCAGACCTCGTAATTTGACTCAAACTCTTTCATTACTATTGTTTCAACATATTTGAAGTGTTGGAACAAGATTCGGGACAGTCGAAAGAAGTTTGCTCCATCCGTTCGTCAATGTCTCTAATTGGACTCAGTTTGTGTGTTACATTCCAAAGCCTATAACTTGTGACTTTTTCGCAACCAGACCTCGTAATTTGACTCAAAGTCTTCCATTACTATTGTTTCAACACATTTGAAGTGTTGGAACAAGATTCGGGATAGTCGAAACAAGTTAGCTCCATCCGTGCGTCAACGTCTCAAATTGGACTCAGTTTGTTTGTTACATTCCGAGGCTTATAACTTATGGGCTTTGAGCAATCGGACCTTGTAATTGGACTCAAACTCTTCCATTACTATTGTTTCAACACAGTTGAATTGTTGGAATAAGATTCGTGACAGTCGAAACAAGTTAGCTCAATCCGTGCGTCAACGTCTCAAATTGGACTCAGTTTGTGTGTTACATTCCGAAGCCTATAACTTGTGACTTTTTCGCAACTGGACCCCGTAATTGGACTCAAACTCTTCTATTACTATTGTTTCAATAGATTTGAAGTGTTGGAACAAGATTTGGAACCGTCGAAACAAGTTAGCTCCATCCGTGCGTCAACGTCTCAAATTGGACTCAGTTTGTGTGTTACGTTCCGAAGCCTATAACTTGTGACTTTTTCGCAACCGGACCTCGTAATTAGACTCGAATTCTTCCATTACTATTGTTTCAACACATTTGAAGTGTTGGAACAAGATTCGGGACAGTCAAAACAAGTTAGCTCCATCCGTGAGTCAATGTCTTTAATTGGACTCAGTTTGTCTGTTACATTCCGAAGCCTATAACTTGTGACTTTTTCGCAACTGGACCTTGTAATTGGACTCAAACTCTTCCATTACTATTGTTTCAACAGATTTATAGTGTTGGAACAAGATTTGGGACCGTCGAAACAAGGTAGCTCCATCCGTGCGTCAATGTCTTTAATTGGACTCAGTTTGTGTGTTACATTCCGAAGCCTATAACTTGCGACTTTTTTGCAACCGGACCTCGTAATTAGACTCGAATTCTTCCATTACTATTGTTTCAACACATTTGAAGTGTTCGAACAAGATTCGGGACAGTCGAAACAAGTTAGCTCCATCCGTGCGTCAACGTCTCAAATTGGACTCAGTTTGTTTGTTACATTCTGAAGCCTATAACTTATGGGCTTTGAGCAATCGGACCTTGTAATTGGACTCAAACTCTTCCATTACTATTGTTTCAACACAGTTGAATTGTTGGAATAAGATTCGTGACAGTCGAAAAAAGTTAGCTCAATCCGTGCGTCAACGTCTCAAATTGGACTCAGTTTGTGTGTTACGTTCCGAAGCCTATAACTTGTGACTTTTTTGCAACCGGACCTCGTAATTAGACTCGAATTCTTCCATTACTATTGTTTCAACACATTTGAAGTGTTGGAACAAGATTCGGGACAGTCGAAACAAGTTAGCTCCATCCGTGAGTCAATGTCTTTAATTGGTCTCAGTTTGTGTGTTACATTCCGAAGCCTATAACTTGTGACTTTTTCGCAACCGGACCTCGTAATTGGACTCAAACTCTTCCATTACTATTGTTTCAACACATTTGAATTGTTGGAACAAGATTCGTGACAGTCGAAACAAGTTAGCTCCGTCCGTGCGTCAACGTCTCAAATTTGACTCAGTTTTTGTGTTACATTCCGAAGCCTATAACTTGTGACTTTTTCGTAACCGGACCTCGTAATTGGACTCAAACTCTTCCATTACTTTTGTTTCAACACATTTGAAGTGTTGGAACAAGATTCGTGACATTCGAAACAAGTTAGCTCCATCCGTGCATCAACGTCTCAAATTGGACTCAGTTTGTGTGTTACGTTCCGAAGCCTATAACTTGTGACTTTTTCGCAACCGGACCTCGTAATTAGACTCGAATTCTTCCATTACTATTGAACACATTTGAAGTGTTGGAACAAGATTCGTGACAGTCGAAACAAGTTAGCTCCATCCGTGCGTCAACGTCTCAAATTTGACTCAGTTTTTGTGTTACATTCCGAAGCCTATAACTTGTGACTTTTTCGTAACCGGACCTCGTAATTGGACGCAAACTCTTTCATTACTATTGTTTCAACACATTTGAAGTGTTGGAACAAGATTCGGGAAAGTCGAAACAAGTTAGCTCCATCTGTGCGTCAACTTCTCAAATTGGACTCAGTTTGTATGTTACATTCCGAAGCCTATAACTTATGGCCTTTTAGCAATCGTACCTTGTAATTGGACTCAAACTCTTCCATTATTATTGTTTTAACACATTTAAATTTTTGGAACAAGATTCGTGACAGTCGAAACAAGTTAGCTCCATCCGTGCGTCAACGTCTCAAATTGGACTCAGGTTGTGTGTTACATTCTGAAGCCTATAATTTGTGACTTTTTCGCAACCGGACCCCATAATTGGACTCAAACTCTTCCATTACTATTGTTTCAATAGATTTGAAGTGTTGGAACAAGATTTGGGACCGTCGAAACTAGTTAGCTCCATCCGTGCATCAACGTCTCAAATTGGACTCAGTTTGTGTGTTACATTTCGAAGCCTATAACTTGTGACTTTTTCGCAACCGGACCTCGTAATTGGACTCAAACTCTTCCATTACTATTGTTTCAACACATTTGAAGTGTTGGAACAAGATTCGGGACAGTCGAAACAAGTTAGCTCCATCCGTGCGTCAACGTCTCAAAATGGATGATATTCGCTCAAAAGTGCTTATTTTAAGCAATTATCCTGTTAGCGTTATTGCATTCTCCCACGTTAAAATACTCTATTTATCTACTTTTCTACGTAAGAGTCTCTTTTGTTGCGTAGAACACACTTTTCTGGACGAAATGGTATATTTGCATGCATTAAACACATTTTTGGAAGTCTAGACATTGAGTCGTTCTGATAAAGTCTCATTACGCGCTTCTTCTGTCGCAGGAAACCCCAATCGGACGATTCTCGAAACTTGCAAGCCAAGTACCAAAGCCCAGTGAACCTAAGAGAGAAAGCAACAATGGCACAAATCCTAGGAGAAACACCAAGGGCAGATCTTGACTGTTGGATCTTCATCAAAGTGAACGATGGTGATTATTTCACCACACGATGTGTACTGAATTGAGATAGTACTCGATGAAGGGTTACTTGACAAGTGGGTATGAATGGCATGAAGACACAAAAGAGACAATTAGGTGATCAAAGACGAACCGTGATTGCACCATTCGAGTAGATGAGCCACTGGGCACACTCTACAAAGAAGCAGGCCATGTTGATGGGCTAGTGAACTACAGTTAGTGGGCTAGTACCGTGGACCAAATCAATGGGTCACGATGTTGGACCCTTGTGTGAACCAAATTGATGGACTGAGGTTATGGACCAAGGGTTGCTAACCGTTGATCGATGGAGGGAAACAGTAGGTTTCTTTACAAAGAACATCGAATGATCAAAGCAAGAGGGACCCAGATGCTATGTGCATGATTTTTAAAAGTGGGTGAACGAAACTAAGAAGCAAAGGTGCACAAAGAAGAACGGTGGGTATGAAGAGCAGGGGTGTATACAAATTAACAGTGGGTGCATTAAGAAGAAGATATTCTCAACACACTTATGACATGACAGAAAGCAAGCGGGCCCCACATCAAGTTAAGAAGGGAAAATGGACGGACAGATTAAAGGGTTGATGTTTTCAAAGATGGATGGTGGAGTTTAAAACCATGGGTGAGGTGGCATAAAGAAGAATATATAGAAATCTCCAATTTTTGGAAGGAGTGGAGCATGTGGAAGCTTTCTATTCTTGAGCAAAGGAGATCCATGCTGGAGAGGAGAGGCACGTCCTCTCTCTTCCTCTCACTTTAAAAAGAACCCCCAAAAACCCTAATGAACTCTCTCTTCTCACTAATAAGCCGTTACCC
This sequence comes from Euptelea pleiosperma, assembly GCA_035048495.1. Taxonomy (NCBI): domain Eukaryota; kingdom Viridiplantae; phylum Streptophyta; class Magnoliopsida; order Ranunculales; family Eupteleaceae; genus Euptelea; species Euptelea pleiosperma. The sequence goes on from CM068547.1 coordinate 20,731,824, forward strand.
CCTTTGGATTCTATCCACGTTTTGGAATAAGAAGAATTCCTTCTTCTTGCTGCCATTACGCCCACACCACCAGCCGTTCCTCCATCAAGACCCCCAGCCATTCACTCAACGTTTTTGAAAGAAGAGAGCTCCTTGCCGCTGCTGCTGCTACTGCCACCGTCCCACATTCTCCAACCAAATCTCCACTCCTCTACCGCCCCCACCTTCTCTTGCACTCTCTTCAAATCCCAAACGCTGCCCTAGCCACTGGTGATCCTCTTCATCAACCCAAGCCGGAGTTGCAGGTTGCAACTCCGGTGAACTATTGCAAGGGCAACCCCACCGTTCTTCTCCCTCATCAAACTGAGGAGGAAGCCCAACACCAGAAAAAAAAAAAATAAATAAAGAAAAAGAGAATAAGGATAGAAGAAGAGAGAGGGGAGGGAGATCTCTTCCACCGACCAGCAACCTCCATCACCGCTGGATCAACCACCGTCTTGCTCATCCACCCTCCAACTGCTGTTGCAGCTTGTAACAAAACCACACCTCCGGCACACTCATCTCTCTCTGCTGGCAAGAAAAGAAAAACAGAAAAAAAGAAAGAGGGAAAAGAAGAAGAAGAGAGAGTGGGAAGTCGGCACCTGCTCCACCACTATCTACCACGCTGCTGCCCAGCCAAACGGTGAAACGCCTCTCAAATCGTTGTTGGTTTGGACGGCACAGCCTCCTTCACTATCGCCCAGCCCACCACCGTCAAACACCATCACCAGCGCTCCACTCCAGCAGCTCATACAGCTCTTACTGCTCTTCAACCTGAAGCCGCTCCCTCCATATCCACCTTCTTCCACGCTTCTAGCTACTCCACACCACAAAACTCATCCACGTTTTTGCCATTAAAGACTGACCGCCCACCTCTTCTTCTTGGGCCTCTCCTAAAACCCCAGGAGTGACCTTGTTCTTCTACTAGACTATTTCTCCCAAAAAAAAAAAAAAAAAAAAAAAAAAAAAAAAAAAAAAAAAAAAAAAAAAAAAGAGTAAAGAAGAATGAAGGTGGGAAGAGGTAAAGCTTCTTGTCTTTAGTTGCTGCCCATCCTTGCTGATTCGTCTCCACTCCAAGGTAAGAGTTCTCTTCTCTCTCTAGATCTCTCCACTTTCTCTCTCCCCCATATTTTCTCTCTCTAGGATAGCCTTCTTCGATGTTTCTCTCTCTACATTTTCTCATTTCTCTCTCTAATTTTTATGGTTTTCTAGGTTAATTTTTGAATTTAGTTTGATTTTGTAAGACTCATTGAGGATGAATAAAATTATTATTTTTGCATTTGTTAGTTTACTTTTGTGTTTTTGATTATTTGTGGTAATTTCTCTCTCTAAAAATCACTAAGAATGTTTTAAATCCATCACCATTCTCACCTCTCCATGTTTTCTTGATAAAAATCCGTCATTTCATGTCGTTGAATTACGCAAACTAACCCCGAGTGCGGATCGACATCCGACACGAGCCACTGTACAACCCTGTGATTTTTGCAGGATTTGAGTGAAAAAGAATCGGATAATTACAAATATTGTTGAGATCTAGGATTTCCGTAACCAACGACGCGGAAAAATCCTACTTTCAATGGACTCAGTTTGTTTGTGACATTCCGAAACCTACAACTTATGGGCTTTTAGCAATCGGACCTTGTAATTGGACTCAAACTCTTCCTTTACTATTGTTGCAACACATTTGCAGTGTTGGAACAAGATTCCTGACAGTCGAAACAAGGTAGCTCCATCCGTGCGTCAACGTCTCAAATTGGACTCAGTTTGTTTATTACATTCCGAAGCCTATAACTTATGGGCTTTTAGCAATCGGACCTTGTAATTGGACTCAAACTCTTCCATTACTATTGTTTCAACACATTTGAATTGTTCGAAATAGATTCGGGACAGTCGGAACAAGTTAGCTCCATCCGTGCGTCAACCTCACAAATTAGACTCAGTTTGTGTGTTACATTCCGAAGCCTATAACTTGTCACTTTTTCGCAACCAGACCTCGTAATAGGACTCAAACTCTTCAATTACTATTGTTTCAACACATTTGAAGTATTGGAACAAGATTCGTGACAGTCGAAACAAGTTAGCTCCATCCGTGCGTCAACGTCTCAAATTGGACTCAGTTTGTTGTTACGTTCCGAAGCCTATAACTTGTGAATTTTTCGCAACCAGACCTCGTAATTGGACTCCAACTCTTCCATTACTATTGTTTGAACAGATTTTAAGTGTTGGAACATGATTTGGGACCGTCGAAATAGGTTAGCTCCATCCGTGCATCAACGTCTCAAATTGGACTCAGTTTGTATGTTACGTTCCGAAGCCTATAACTTGTGACTTTTTCGCAACCAGACCTCGTAATTTGACTCGAATTATTCCATTACTATTGTTTCAACACATTTGAAGTGTTGGAACAAGATTCGGGACAGTCGAAACAAGTTAGCTCCATCCGTGAGTCAATGTCTTTAATTGGACTCAGTTTGTGTGTTACATTCCGAAGCCTATAACTTGTGACTTTTTCGCAACCGGACCTCGTAATTGGACTCAAACTCTTCCATTACTATTGTTTCAACAGATTTAAAGTGTTGGAACAAGATTTGGGACCGTCGAAACTAGTTAGCTCCATCTGTGCGTCAACGTCTCAAATTGGACTCTGTTTGTGTGTTACATTCCGAAGCCTATAACTTGTGACTTTTTCGCATCCGGACCTCGTAATTGGACTCAAACTCTTCCATTACTATTGTTTCAACACATTTGAATTGTTGGATCAAGATTCGTGACAGTCGAAACAAGTTAGCTCCATCCGTGCGTCAACGTCTCAAATTGGACTCAGTTTTTGTGTTACATTCCGAAGCCTATAACTAGTGATTTTTTCGCAACCGGACCTCGTAATTGGACTCAAACTCTTCCATTACTATTGTTTCAACACATTTGAAGTGTTGGAACAAGATTCGTGACAGTCGAAACAAGTTAGCTCCATCCGTGCGTCAACGTCTCATATTGGACCCAGTTTGTGTGTTACGTTCCGAAGCCTATAACTTGTGAATTTTTCGCAACCGGACCTCGTAATTGGACTCAAACTCTTCCATTACTATTGTTTCAACACATTTGAAGTGTTGGAACAAGATTCGTGACAGTGGAAACAAGTTAGCTCCATCCGTGCGTCAACGTCTCATATTGGACTCAGTTTGTGTGTTACATTCCGAAGCCTATAACTTGTGACTTTTTCGCAACCAGACCTCGAAATTTGACTCAAACTCTTCCATTACTATTGTTTCAACAGATTTTAAGTGTTGGAACATGATTTGGGACCGTCGAAACAATTTCGCTCCATCCGTGCGTCAACGTCTCAAATTGGACTCAGTTTGTATGTTACATTCCGAAGCCTATAACTTATGGCCTTTTAGCAATCGGACCTTGTAATTGGACTCAAACTCTTCCATTACTATTGTTTAAACACATTTGAATTGTTGGAACAAGATTCGTGACAGTCGAAACAAGTTAGCTCCATCCGTGCGTAAACATCTCAAATTGGACTCAGTTTGTTTGTTTCATTCCGAAGCCTATAACTTATGGGCTTTTAGCAATCGGACCTTGTAATTGGACTCAAACTCTTCCATTATTATTGTTTCAACACATTTGAAGTATTGGAAAAAGATTCGGGAGAGTCAAAACAAGTTAGCTCCATCCGTGCGTCAATGTCTTTAATTGGACTAAGTTTGTGTGTTACATTCCGAAGCCTATAACTTGCCACTTTTTCGCAACCAGACCTCGTAATTGGACTCCAACTCTTCCATTACTATTGTTTGAACAGATTTTAAGTGTTGGAACATGATTTGGGACCGTCGAAACAAGTTAGCTCCATCCGTGCGTCAACGTCTCAAATTGGACTCAGTTTGTGTGTTACAATCCGAAGCCTATAACTTATCACTTTTTCCCAACCAGACCTCGTAATTGGACTCAAACTCTTCCATTACTATTGTTTCAACATATTTGAAGTGTTCGAACAAGATTCGGGACAGTCGAAACAAGTTAGTGATATTCGCTCAAAAGTGCTTATTTTAAGCACTTATCCTGTTAGCGTTATCGCACTCTCCTACGTAAAACTGCTCTAATTATCCACTTTTCTACGTAAGAGTCTATCTCATTGCGTAAAACACACTTTTCTGGACGAAATGGTATATTTGCATGCATTAAACACATTTTCGGAAGTCTAAATATTAAGCCGTTCTGATAAAGTCTCATTACGCGCTTCTTCTGTCGCAGGAAACCCCGATGGGACGATTTTCGAGACTTGTGGGCCCAAATCGATCATGAAAGCCCATTATCAAAGCTTAACAAGCCCACATGCTATAACTAGAAGATATGGGCCAAATATGGGCTGAATAAGAGGACCAAAAAGTCGGCCCAAAGAACGAAGAGAGTAGGAGAGCCAATGACCAAGAGACGGACCAAAGCATTTAAAGCCACATGAGTCAGCAAAGAATGATGGTCGACTCTACTGGAGAAGCGTGAGGATGGTCACAGTGAAGAACAGGGTTCCAGACCCTCCGCTAGTGCTTTTTTCCATTTTTTTGATACTTTTTCTCTCATCTCTCCTTATTCTCTCTCTCTTCATCTCTCGATCCTCGAATCTACTGACCTAACCCCAGAACTCCTGCCTATCAGCTCTATCTCATCTCCCTTAGCTTTCTGACCGTTGGATCTTCCATCGGACCGTTGGATCTTCAATCGGACCGTTGGATCTCTTTAGATCCGTCGATCCACCAATCTGAGTCCCAATCAAGTCACCATCCATCCGATCGCCATCAGAATGTCTATCACATCATCTTGTGAGACGATGGACATCATCAGTCCATGTGGGCCAATAGCCGAGCCCATCTTCATCGACCCGCTGTCCGACCAGTTAGTGGACCCCGCGAATTTCAAAATAATTTTAATTAAATGGGGGGTCCACTAATTGGGGAGATTCCCCATAGAAAAGTAGGTTTTTACTTAAAAAAAAAAAAAAAAAAAAAAAAAAAAAAATGCATTTTTCACGTGGTGACCAAACGCACCTTAAAAAAATGACAAATTTTCAAAATAGAAACCGTGAGTTTCTAAGGGAGAAACCCACGGTTTCTCTCTTTAAAAATGGTTCCCTTGGAAACCCTAGAGGCTGGCTCCCTCTCTCCCCCTCCTCTTTCTTCCTTCTTCTACTTCCTCTTTATCTTCTTCTCTATTGATCCGGCGAGCTACACCGGCGAGCAACTCCGGCGGACTGGTTTTTTTTTTCTTCTTCTTCTTCTTCTTCTTCTTCTTCTTCTTCTTCTTCTTCTTCTTCTCCTTCTTCCATTCTTCTGTTTCAGGTACAGAGGGGCTAACCAGCAAGCCGTCACCCCCATCAACGCACCACCAGCAACCACCTCGCCATTAAAACCGGCGAGCTCCTTCCCGGTTCTCACCACGCCCCCACCTGCAACACATTCCAACGGTAAGAGTTCCTACCCCCCTCTCCTTCTTCCCTTCTCTTCTTCCTCATCTTTTTCTTCCTCCTCCTCCTTTCTGCTTCTTCTTCTTCATCTTCTTGCCGGAGTTGCAGGTCTGCAACTCCGGCGGACTGGTTCTTGGCACCACCGTGTTCACCAACCGGAGTTGCAGGTAGCAACCCCAGTCTCCCCCCTCTCAACCTCTCTTCTCTTTTTATTAAATTCTTCCTCTCAAACTCACCGGTTGCTTTTCCTCTTGAGCAACCGGACTGCCAACCACGTCTTCCTTCTCCACGGTTGCGTGTTGGAGTTGCACGCCTGCAACTCCAGCCAACCGTTCACCATTTCTTCATCGCCCTCTTTCTCCACCTGTCCATACTCAGTCGAACTTCCCACCAGCCTGCAAATCACCGACCACCATTCCTCCTTATAGTTGGTTTCCCTTCCAAAGCACTTCCATCACCAGCACCGTCAACCGCCACCTTCTTTGGTATGCACTTGCTGTGCCTCCTCCCACATGCATATTTGCAACTATCATCCTTCTTTGGCCGGTTCACCACCCAAGTATATCCCCCTCCTCCTTGCGGTTGTGCATCATGGCCGAACTTTGCAAAGCAAGGATTGGTCTTGAGGAAAACCTTTCCTCAAGGTAAACTATTCCTCCCTTTGCTTCTCTCTCTAACTCTCTATTAATTCTCTCTCTCTTTCTAAAAGCTTCTCACTTCTTTTTCTCTCTCTAAAACTTTTGCCTTTTCACTTTATCTCTCTAGATTTTAGTACTTTCTCTCTACCTATCTTCTCTATATTTTTCATCTCTATCTCATTTATATTGCTTTCTAGCTTAATCAATGTTTAGTTTTTATTCGAGAAATTATTGTAAGTTTGTTTATTTGATATTATAAATAAAAGTTCACTTTAATAAAATAAAATAAAAAAAAAAAAGTAAATTTTCTTTCCCTCTCTTCCCTAGGTTCTCTCTCTAGAATCTTCACCTTCTCTCTAATTCCCCTCGCTAGATCCCAACCTTTCTCTCTCTAGGTTTCATCATCGAGTTCCTCTCTCTAAGATTAGTTTGGTTTCTCGCTCCATGTTCATCTATTTTTCTCTCTCTATCCTCTTATTTCTCTCTCTTCTCCCCACTCTCTCTTTAGTTTCTCTCTTTTTTATGCTTTCTAGTTAGATTCATTTCTTGTCTAATGATTGTAAGAACTTTTGATTAATGAATAAATTCAGTTGATTATTATGTTTTAACACCGATAAATCCACCATTCTCACCTCACCATATTCTCCATTATTTTGTGACAATTTTCTGATATTGTATGCTCCTTAGTGCACTAACATTAACCTGAGTGCGGATCGACATCCGACACAAATCCCTATACAAATCTATCAATTTTGCAGGATAATCGGATAAAAATTACAAAATGTGTTGATTCTAGGGTTTCCGTAACCAACGACGCGGAAAAATCCTATTTTCAGTTAGCTCCATCCGTGCGTCAACGTCTCAAATTAGATTCAATTTGTGTGTTACATTCCGAAGCCTATAACTTGTGACTTTTTCGCAACCGGACCCCGTAATTGGACTCAAACTCTTCCATTACTGTTGTTTCAACAGATTTGAAGTGTTGGAACAAGATTTGGGACCGTCGAAACTAGTTAGCTCCATCCGTGCGTCAACGTCTCAAATTGGACTCAATTTGTGTGTTACATTCGGAAGCCTATAACTTGTGACTTTTTCGCAACCGGACCTCGTAATTGGACTTAAACTCTTCCATAACTATTGTTTCAACACATTTGAAGTGTTGGAACAAGATTCGGGACAGTCGAAACAAGTTAGCTCCATCCGTGCGTCAACGTCTGAAATTGGACTAGATTTGTTTTTTACATTCCGAAGCCTATAACTTTTGGGCTTTTAGCAATCGGACCTTGTAATTGGACTCAAACTCTTCCATTACTATTGTTTCAACAGATTTGAAGTGTTGGAACAAGCTTTGGGACCGTCGAAACTAGTTAGCTCCATCCGTGCGTCAACATCTCAAATTGGACTCAGTTTGTGTGTTACATTCGGAAGCCTATAACTTGTGACTTTTTCGCAACCGGACCTCGTAATTGGACTTAAACTCTTCCATAACTATTGTTTCAACACATTTGAAGTGTTGGAACAAGATTCGGTACAGTCAAAAGAAGTTTGCTCCATCCGTTCGTCAATGTCTCTAATTGAAGCCTATAACTTGTGACTTTTTCGCAACCAGACCTCGTAATTTGACTCAAACTCTTCCATTACTATTGTTTCAACACATTTGAAGTGTTGGAACAAGATTCAGGACAGTCGAAATAAGTTAGCTCCATCCGTGCGTCAACGTCTCAAATTGGACTAAGTTTGTTTCTTACATTCCGAAGCCTATAAATTATGGGCTTTTAGCGATCGGACCTTGTAATTGGACTCAAACTCTTCCATTACTATTGTTTCAACACAGTTGAATTGTTGGAACAAGATTCGTGACAGTCGAAATAAGTTAGCTCCATCCGTGCGTCAACGTCTCAAATTGGACTCAGTTTTTGTGTTACATTCCGAAGCCTATAACTTGTGACTTTTTCGCAACCGGACCTCGTAATTGGACTCAAACTCTTCCATTACTATTGTTTCAACACATTTGCAGTGTTGGAACAAGATTCGTGACAATCGAAACAAGTTAGCTCCATCCGCGCGTCAACGTCTCAAATTGGACTCAGTGTGTGTGTTACATTCCGAAGCCTATAACTTGTGACTTTTTCGCAACCGGACCTCGTAATTGGACTCAAACTTTTCCATTACTATTGTTTCAACACATTTGAAGTATTGGAACAGGATTCGTGACAGTCGAAACAAGTTAGCTCCATCCGTGCGTCAACGTATCAAATTGGACTCAGTTTGTGTGTTACGTTCCGAAGCCAATAACTTGTGAATTTTTCGCAACCAGACCTCGTAATTGGACTCCAACTCTTCCATTACTATTGTTTGAACAGATTTTAAGTGTTGGAACATGATTTGGGACCGTCGAAACAGGTTCACTCCATCCGTGCGTCAACGTCTCAAATTGGACTCAGTTTGTGTGTTACGTTCCGAAGCCTATAACTTGTGACTTTTTCGCAACCGGACCTCGTAATTAGACTCGAATTATTCCATTACTATTGTTTCAACACATTTGAAGTGTTGGAACAAGATTCGGGACAGTCGAAACAAGTTAGCTGCATCCTTGAGTCAATGTCTTTAATTGGACTCAGTTTGTGTGTTACATTCTGAAGCCTATAACTTGTGACTTTTTCGCAACCGGACCTCGTAATTGGACTCAAACTCTTCCATTACTATTGTTTAAACAGATTTAAAGTGTTGGAACAAGATTTGGGACCGTCGAAACTAGTTAGCTCCATCTGTGCGTCAACGTCTCAAATTGGACTCTGTTTGTGTGTTACATTCCGAAGCCTATAACTTGTGACTTTTTCGCAACCGGACCTAGTAATTGGACTCAAACTCTTCCATTACTATTGTTTCAACACATTTGAATTGTTGGATCAAGATTCGTGACAGTCGAAACAAGTTAGCTCCATCCGTGCGTCAACGTCTCAAATTGGACTCAGTTTTTGTGTTACATTCCGAAGCCTATAACTTGTGACTTTTTCGCAACCGGACCTCGTAATTGGACTCAAACTCTTCCATTACTATTGTTTCAACACATTTGCAGTGTTGGAACAAGATTCGTGACAGTCGAAACAAGTTAGCTCCATCCGTGCGTCAACGTCTCATATTGGACTCAGTTTGTTTGTTACATTCCGAAGCCTATAACTTATGGGCTTTTAGCAATGGGACCTTGTAATTGGACTCAAACTCTTCCATTACTATTGTTTCAACACAGTTGAATTGTTGGAACAAGATTCGTGACAGTCGAAATAAGTTAGCTCCATCCGTGCGTCAACGTCTCAAATTGGACTCAGTTTTTGTGTTACATTCCGAAGCCTATAACTTGTGACTTCTTCGCAACCGGACCTCGTAATTGGACTCAAACTCTTCCATTACTATTGTTTCAACACATTTGCAGTGTTGGAACAAGATTCGTGACAGTCGAAACAAGTTAGCTCCATCCGTGCGTCAACGTCTCAAATTGGACTCAGTTTGTGTGTTACATTCCGAAGCCTATAACTTGTGACTTTTTCGCAACCGGACCTCGTAATTGGACTCAAACTTTTCCATTACTATTGTTTCAACACATTTGAATTGTTGGATCAAGATTCGTGACAGTCGAAACAAGTTAACTCCATCCGTGCGTCAACGTCTCAAATTGGACTCAGTTTGTGTGTTACGTTCCGAAGCCTATAACTTGTGAATTTTTCGCAACCAGACCTCGTAATTGGACTCCAACTCTTCCATTACTATTGTTTGAACAGATTTTAAGTGTTGGAACATGATTTGGGACCGTCGAAATAGGTTAGCTCCATCCGTGCGTCAACGTCTCAAATTGGACTCAGTTTGTGTGTTACGTTCTGAAGCCTATAACTTGTGACTTTTTCGCAACCGGACCTCGTAATTAGACTCGAATTATTCCATTACTATTGTTTCAACACATTTGAAGTGTTGCAACAAGATTCGGGACAATCGAAACAAGTTAGCTCCATCCGTGAGTCAATGTCTTTAATTGGACTCAGTTTGTGTGTTACATTCCGAAGCCTATAACTTGTGACTTTTTCGTAACCGGACCTCGTAATTGGACTCAAACTCTTCCATTACTATTGTTTCAACAGATTTAAAGTGTTGGAACAAGATTTTGGACCGTCGAAACTAGTTAGCTCCATCTGTGCGTCAACGTCTCAAATTGGACTCTGTTTGTGTGTGATATTCGCTCAAAAGTGCTTATTTTAAGCACTTATCCTGTTAGCGTTATCGCACTCTCCTACGTAAAACTGCTCTAATTATCCACTTTTCTACGTAAGAGTCTATCTCATTGCGTAAAACACACTTTTCTGGACGAAATGGTATATTTGCATGCATTAAACACATTTTTGGAAGTCTAGATATAAAGCCGTTCTGATTGAGTCTCATTACGCGCTTCTTTTGTCGCAGGAAACCCGATCAGACGGTTCTCAAGACTGGTGGGCCCACAATCAACCTCTAGAACCTATGATCAAAGCCCAAAAGCCAGTGGACTTGGACAAAAAAAATGTAGGCCAAAGACGGGAGAGCCAGAGAGTCGGAAAAGCCTAAGAGAAGATTAAGAGGGAAGGAGAGGCAAGCCCTCAAAGAAGAGACTAAGGAGATTAAAGCTTATCAACTAACACAAGATGAGGACTTGCTCAATTGGTAAAGCATGCAGAAGACCAAGTCAAAGACCAAGAAACCCAGATCGGATGACTCTCGAGATTTGGACCCTACAAATCTCCATCAAGTCTACAGTCTATCTAGAGATGATCAATTGGAGTAGTGAACAGAAATGTTTTGAGAGACATGAACCTGGACCAGAGCCTAAAGAATCCTATCTAGAAAATTTTCAAGATATGACCAAGCCAGTAGACCCACAAGCTGCTACAAGAAGATCATAGAGAGGTAGACATTATGTTAGATCAAAAGAATGGTGGGACCTTGATCATGTACTACAAGTGATACATCCAAATTGGACAATGGATCATTAATTTGAAATGTTGGATCGGTATGGAGCATGGGTGTCTACATACATGGAGAGATGAGCCAGCACATCACATGGGCCAAGCTACCAAAGAAAGTGAAAGATCGATGGTGCGATTCAAGAAGCATGTGAATCAAGTTTGTGGGCCAAGATAGGGCCATGGTTGTGGACTTCAAGACGCAATATGATGGTATATGAATGGCTAGCATTTACAAAATTATGGACGAGGGATGCACTGAATATGAACGATCTTGATCAAACGTTTGATGGTTGCAGTTTACTTGGGTGGTAGCCGCTAAACAATGGCTAAAGTGTGAAGGTTTCACAACAAGAAATATGGGACTCTTGTGCGCTTGGGTTCGAAGTGGGTAATACGTATATGTGGTCGAACATGTCGAATCGTGGGCCGGGTGTGCACATACACGGTTGCTACATTAGGTGCAAGGATGAGGTGGCAGGTGCTTGATTTAAGGTGCTAAAATGCATAAGCCTGAAATGTGGAATGGGCTAGAGACTTGCCACGTGTTGATTGACTTGATGCTTAAAGGAGGATGGTTTGGACGGTGGATGATAGAGATGAAGGGTTCTATATCTTGGAAACTAAGGTGACAAGGTGTGGGACCCAGTTGTTGTGGTTTTTAGTTGTTGGGTTTCTAATAAACCTCAACACGTTGATAAGAGTTGCTAGAAGTTTGTTGGAGGTGGCGTCACCCACAACAACTATAGACACCTCACCATATTAATCACTAATATTCTTGATCCCTTGAATCCAATGGCTGGACCACTTCCACCTATCCCCAAACTTCACTATTCTAAAATGTCATCCCACCGACCCACTATAAAATCTCTTAAACCTAACCCTAAAAGGAGGACCACGTTCTCTCATCCCATTCACCTCTCTACCCTCTCAACGATCCCAGCCGTTCCTACCTTGTCCCTCTCAAAAATCTCTCTCTCACGGACTGTGCATCTGCAGATGTGGTGATCAGCCACCATTGCTACCAGCGATCTCCATTGGAGATCCTCTTCTCCCTCCTTTCTTCGTTACCGATAGACCGGCACATCTGCAAGCTACTCCAACGATCTCTCCTAGCCCGTGCACACCTTCACACAGCGCCTCATCTTGCTGCCTCCATTAACGCGGGAATGCTTGCCGCACCACGAGCTCCTCTCCAAGCGACCTCTTCTTGAGCGTGTCTGCATATTTGCAGGTCGCGTCTCCGTGCGCCTTCACCCTCCTTCCTAGCGGCTAGCCAAGCTGTTGCTCTTCACCAAGGCCTGCACCTCCATCCTCACGATCCTCTCCAAGAACACCTCCAACAGGCAGCAACCGTTCCTCCATTCCTTCCCACAGTCGAGGCCAGCAATGGTCTCCAACATTCATGACCGAACTGGTTCTTCTCTCACCTTCAGCCGGCAACCTCCTCACATCCTGGTCATTCCTCCTCCTCTTTGCACCACCTTGCTGACCGCCATTCCTCCTCCTCTTTAGTTGCTGCCCATCCTTGCTGATTCGTCTCCACTCCAAGGTAAGAGTTCTCTTCTCTCTCTAGATCTCTCCACTTTCTCTCTCCCCCATATTTTCTCTCTCTAGGATAGCCTTCTTCGATGTTTCTCTCTCTACATTTTCTCATTTCTCTCTCTAATTTTTATGGTTTTCTAGGTTAATTTTTGAATTTAGTTTGATTTTGTAAGACTCATTGAGGATGAATAAAATTATTATTTTTGCATTTGTTAGTTTACTTTTGTGTTTTTGATTATTTGTGGTAATTTCTCTCTCTAAAAATCACTAAGAATGTTTTAAATCCATCACCATTCTCACCTCTCCATGTTTTCTTGATAAAAATCCGTCATTTCATGTCGTTGAATTACGCAAACTAACCCCGAGTGCGGATCGACATCCGACACGAGCCACTGTACAACCCTGTGATTTTTGCAGGATTTGAGTGAAAAAGAATCGGATAATTACAAATATTGTTGAGATCTAGGATTTCCGAAACCAACGACGCGGAAAAATCCTATTTTCAGTGTGTTACATTCCGAAGCCTTTAACTTGTGACTTTTTCGCAACCGGACCTCGTAATTGGACTCAAACTCTTCCATTACTATTGTTTCAACACATTTGAATTGTTGGATCAAGATTCGTGACAGTCGAAACAAGTTAACTCCATCCGTGCGTCAACGTCTCAAATTGGACTCAGTTTTTGTGTTACATTCCGAAGCCTATAACTTGTGACTTTTTCGCAACCGGACCTCGTAATTGGACTGAAACTCTTCCATTACTATTGTTTCAACACATTTGCAGTGTTGGAACAAGTTTCGTGACAGTCGAAACAAGTTAGCTCCATCCGTGCGTCAACGTCTCATATTGGACTCAGTTTGTGTGTTACGTTCCGAAGCCTATATCTTGTGAATTTTTCGCAACCGGACCTCGTAATTAGACTCGAATTCTTCCATTACTATTGTTTCAACACATTTGAAGTGCTGGAACAAGATTCGGGACAGTCGAAATAAGTTAGCTCCATCCCTGCGTCAACGTCTCAAATTGGACTCAGTTTGTGTGTTACATTCCAAAGCCTATAACTTGTGACTTTTTCACAACCAGACCTCGTAATTTGACTCAAACTCTTCCATTACTATTGTTTCAACAGATTTAAAGTGTTGGAACATGATTTGGGACCGTCGAAATAATATCGCTCCATCCGTGCATCAATCTCACAAATTGGACTCAGTTTGTATGTTACATTCCGAAGCCTATAACTTATGGCCTTTTAGCAATCGGACCTTGTAATTGGACTCAAACTCTTCCATTATTATTGTTTCAACACAGTTGAATTGTTGGAACAAGATTCGTGACAGTCGAAATAAGTTAGCTCCATCCGTGCGTCAACGTCTCAAATTGGACTCAGTTTGTGTGTTACGTTCCGAAGCCAATAACTTGTGAATTTTTCGCAACCAGACCTCGTAATTGGACTCCAACTCTTCCATTACTATTGTTTGAACAGATTTTAAGTGTTGGAACATGATTTGGGACCGTCGAAACAGGTTCGCTCCATCCGTGCGTCAACGTCTTTAATTGGACTCAGTTTGTGTGTTACGTTCCGAAGCCTATAACTTGTGACTTTTTCGCAACCGGACCTCGTAATTAGACTCGAATTATTCCATTACTATTGTTTCAACACATTTGAAGTGTTGGAACAAGATTCGGGACAGTCGAAACAAGTTAGCTCCATCCGTGAGTCAATGTCTTTAATTGGACTCAGTTTGTGTGTTACATTCTGAAGCCTATAACTTGTGACTTTTTCGCAACCGGACCTCGTAATTGGACTCAAACTCTTCCATTACTATTGTTTAAACAGATTTAAAGTGTTGGAACAAGATTTGGGACCGTCGAAACTAGTTAGCTCCATCTGTGCGTCAACGTCTCAAATTGGACTCTGTTTGTGTGTTACATTCCGAAGCCTATAACTTGTGACTTTTTTGCAACCGGACCTGGTAATTGGACTCAAACTCTTCCATTACTATTGTTTCAACACATTTGAATTGTTGGATCAAGATTCGTGACAGTCGAAACAAGTTAGCTCCATCCGTGCGTCAACGTCTCAAATTGGACTCAGTTTTTGTGTTACATTCCGAAGCCTATAACTTGTGTCTTTTTCGCAACCGGACCTCGTAATTGGACTCAAACTCTTCCATTACTATTGTTTCAACACATTTGCAGTGTTGGAACAAGATTCGTGACAGTCGAAACAAGTTAGCTCCATCCGTGCGTCAATGTCTCATATTGGACTCAGTTTGTTTGTTACATTCCGAAGCCTATAACTTATGGGCTTTTAGCAATCGGACCTTGTAATTGGACTCAAACTCTTCCATTACTATTGTTTCAACACAGTTGAATTGTTGGAACAAGATTCGTGACAGTCGAAATAAGTTAGCTCCATCCGTGCGTCAACGTCTCAAATTGGACTCAGTTTGTGTGTTACATTCCGAAGCCTATAACTTGTGACTTTTTCGCAACCGGACCTCGTAATTGGACTCAAACTTTTCCATTACTATTGTTTCAACACATTTGAATTGTTGGATCAAGATTCGTGACAGTCGAAACAAGTTAACTCCATCCGTGCGTCAACGTCTCAAATTGGACTCAGTTTGTGTGTTACGTTCCGAAGCCAATAACTTGTGAATTTTTCGCAAGCAGACCTCGTAATTGGACTCCAACTCTTCCATTACTATTGTTTGAACAGATTTTAAGTGTTGGAACATGATTTGGGACCGTCGAAACAAGTTCGCTCCATCCGTGCGTCAACGTCTTTAATTGGACTCAGTTTGTGTGTTACGTTCCGAAGCCTATAACTTGTGACTTTTTCACAACCGGACCTCGTAATTAGACTCGAATTATTCCATTACTATTGTTTCAACACATTTGAAGTGTTGGAACAAGATTCGGGACAGTCGAAACAAGTTAGCTCCATCCGTGAGTCAATGTCTTTAATTGGACTCAGTTTGTGTGTTACATTCTGAAGCCTATAACTTGTGACTTTTTCGCAACCGGACCTCGTAATTGGACTCAAACTCTTCCATTACTATTGTTTAAACAGATTTAAAGTGTTGGAACAAGATTTGGGACCGTCGAAACTAGTTAGCTCCATCTGTGCGTCAACGTCTCAAATTGGACTCTGTTTGTGTGTTACATTCCGAAGCCTATAACTTGTGACTTTTTTGCAACCGGACCTGGTAATTGGACTCAAACTCTTCCATTACTATTGTTTCAACACATTTGAATTGTTGGATCAAGATTCGTGACAGTCGAAACAAGTTAGCTCCATCCGTGCGTCAACGTCTCAAATTGGACTCAGTTTTTGTGTTACATTCCGAAGCCTATAACTTGTGACTTTTTCGCAACCGGACCTCGTAATTGGACTCAAACTCTTCCATTACTATTGTTTTAACACATTTGCAGTGTTGGAACAAGATTCGTGACAGTCGAAACAAGTTAGCTCCATCCGTGCGTCAACGTCTCATATTGGACTCAGTTTGTTTGTTACATTCCGAAGCCTATAACTTATGGGCTTTTAGCAATCGGACCTTGTAATTGGACTCAAACTCTTCCATTACTATTGTTTCAACACAGTTGAATTGTTGGAACAAGATTCGTGACAGTCGAAATAAGTTAGCTCCATCCGTGCGTCAACGTCTCAAATTGGACTCAGTTTTTGTGTTACATTCCGAAGCCTATAACTTGTGACTTCTTCGCAACCGGACCTCGTAATTGGACTCAAACTCTTCCATTACTATTGTTTCAACACATTTGCAGTGTTGGAACAAGATTCGTGACAGTCGAAACAAGTTAGCTCCATCCGTGCGTCAACGTCTCAAATTGGACTCAGTTTGTGTGTTACATTCCGAAGCCTATAACTTGTGACTTTTTCGCAACCGGACCTCGTAATTGGACTCAAACTTTTCCATTACTATTGTTTCAACACATTTGAATTGTTGGATCAAGATTCGTGACAGTCGAAACAAGTGAACTCCATCCGTGCGTCAACGTCTCAAATTGGACTCAGTTTGTGTGTTACGTTCCGAAGCCTATAACTTGTGAATTTTTCGCAACCAGACCTCGTAATTGGACTCCAACTCTTCCATTACTATTGTTTGAACAGATTTTAAGTGTTGGAACATGATTTGGGACCGTCGAAACAGGTTAGCTCCATCCGTGCGTCAACGTCTCAAATTGGACTCAGTTTGTGTGTTACGTTCCGAAGCCTATAACTTGTGACTTTTTCGCAACCGGACCTCGTAATTAGACTCGAATTATTCCATTACTATTGTTTCAACACATTTGAAGTGTTGGAACAAGATTCAGGACATTCGAAACAAGTTAGCTCCATCCGTGAGTCAATGTCTTTAATTGGACTCAGTTTGTGTGTTACATTCCGAACCCTATAACTTGTGACTTTTTCGTAACCGGACCTCGTAATTGGACTCAAACTCTTCCATTACTATTGTTTCAACAGATTTAAAGTGTTGGAACAAGATTTTGGACCGTCGAAACTAGTTAGCTCCATCTGTGCGTCAACGTCTCAAATTGGACTCTGTTTGTGTGTTACATTTCGAAGCCTATAACTTGTGACTTTTTCGCAACCGGACCTCGTAATTGGACTCAAACTCTTCCATTACTATTGTTTCAACACATTTGAATTGTTGGATCAAGATTCGTGACAGTCGAAACAAGTTAACTCCATCCGTGCGTCAACGTCTCAAATTGGACTCAGTTTTTGTGTTACATTCCGAAGCCTATAACTTGTGACTTTTTCGCAACCGGACCTCGTAGTTGGACTGAAACTCTTCCATTACTATTGTTTCAACACATTTGCAGTGTTGGAACAAGTTTCGTGACAGTCGAAACAAGTTAGCTCCATCCGTGCGTCAACGTCTCATATTGGACTCAGTTTGTGTGTTACGTTCCGAAGCCTATATCTTGTGAATTTTTCGCAACCGGACCTCGTAATTAGACTCGAATTCTTCCATTACTATTGTTTCAACACATTTGAAGTGCTGGAACAAGATTCGGGACAGTCGAAATAAGTTAGCTCCATCCGTGCGTCAACGTCTCAAATTGGACTTAGTTTGTCTGTTACATTCCGAAGCCTATAACTTGTGACTTTTTCACAACCAGACCTCGTAATTTGACTCAAACTCTTCCATTACTATTGTTTCAACAGATTTAAAGTGTTGGAACATGATTTGGGACCGTCGAAATAATTTCGCTCCATCCGTGCGTCAATGTCACAAATTGGACTCAGTTTGTATGTTACATTCCGAAGCCTATAACTTATGGCCTTTTAGCAATCGGACCTTGTAATTGGACTCAAACTCTTCCATTACTATTGTTTCAACACAGTTGAATTGTTGGAACAAGATTCGTGACAGTCGAAATAAGTTAGCTCCATCCGTGCGTCAACGTCTCAAATTGGACTCAGTTTTTGTGTTACATTCCGAAGCCTATAACTTGTGACTTTTTCGCAACCGGACCTCGTAATTGGACTCAAACTCTTCCATTACCATTGTTTCAACACATTTGCAGTGTTGGAACAAGATTCGTGACAGTCGAAACAAGTGAGCTCCATCCGTGCGTCAACGTCTCAAATTGGACTCAGTTTGTGTGTTACATTACGAAGCCTATAACTTGTGACTTTTTCGCAACCAGACCTCGTAATTGGACTTAAACTCTTCCATAACTATTGTTTCAACACATTTGAAGTGTTGGAACAAGATTCAGGACAGTCGAAACAAGTTAGCTCCATCCGTGCGTCAACGTCTCAAATTGGACTCAGTTTGTTTGTTTCATTCCGAAGCCTATAACTTATGGGCTTTTAGCAATCGGACCTTGTAATTGGACTCAAACTCTTCCATTACTATTGTTTCAACACATTTTAAGTATTGGAAAAAGATTCGGGACAGTCGAAACAAGTTAGCTCCATCCGTGCGTCAATGTCTTTAATTGGACTAAGTTTGTGTGTTACATTCCGAAGCCTATAACTTGCCACTTTTTCGCAACCAGACCTCGTAATTGGACTCCACCTCTTCCATTACTATTGTTTCAATAGATTTTAAGTGTTGGAACATGATTTGGGACCGTCGAAACAAGTTAGCTCCATCCGTGCGTCAACGTCTCAAATTGGACTCAGTTTGTGTGTTACAATCCGAAGCCTATAACTTATCACTTTTTCCCAACCAGACCTCGTAATTGGACTCAAACTCTTCCATTACTATTGTTTCAACATATTTGAAGTGTTCGAACAAGATTCGGGACAGTCGAAACAAGTTAGCTCCATCCGTGCGTCAACGTCTCAAATTAGACTCAGTTTGTGTGTTACATTCCGAAGCCTATAACTTGTGACTTTTTCGCAACCGGACCCCGTAATTGGACTCAAACACTTCCATTACTATTGTTTCAACAGATTTGAAGTGTTGGAACAAGATTTGGGACCGTCGAAACTAGTTAGCTCCATCCGTGCGTCAACGTCTCAAATTGGACTCAATTTGTGTGTTACATTCGGAAGCCTATAACTTGTGACTTTTTCGCAACCGGACCTCGTAATTAGACTCGAATTCTTCCATTACTATTGTTTCAACACATTTGAAGTGCTGGAACAAGATTCGGGACAGTCGAAATAAGTTAGCTCCATCCGTGCGTCAACGTCTCAAATTGGACTCAGTTTGTGTGTTACATTCCGAAGCCTATAACTTGTGACTTTTTCACAACCAGACCTCGTAATTTGACTCAAACTCTTCCATTACTATTGTTTCAACAGATTTGAAGTGTTGGAACAAGCTTTGGGACCGTCAAAACTAGTTAGCTCCATCCGTGCGTCAACATCTCAAATTGGACTCAGTTTGTGTGTTACATTCGGAAGCCTATAACTTGTGACTTTTTTGCAACCGGACCTCGTAATTGGACTTAAACTCTTCCATAACTATTGTTTCAACACATTTGAAGTGTTGGAACAAGATTCGGTACAGTCAAAAGAAGTTTGCTCCATCCGTTCGTCAATGTCTCTAATTGAAGCCTATAACTTGTGACTTTTTCGCAACCAGACCTCGTAATTTGACTCAAACTCTTCCATTACTATTGTTTCAACACATTTGAAGTGTTGGAACAAGATTCAGGACAGTCGAAACAAGTTAGCTCCATCCGTGCGTCAACGTCTCAAATTGGACTCAGTTTGTTTGTTACATTCCGAAGCCTATAACTTATGGGCTTTTAGCAATCGGACCTTGTAATTGGACTCAAACTCTTCCATTACTATTGTTTCAACACAGTTGAATTGTTGGAACAAGATTCGTGACAGTCGAAATAACTTAGTTCCATCCGTGCGTCAACGTCTCAAATTGGACTCAGTTTTTGTGTTACATTCCGAAGCCTATAACTTGTGACTTTTTCGCAACCGGACCTCGTAATTGGACTCAAACTCTTCCATTACTATTGTTTCAACACATTTGCTGTGTTGGAACAAGATTCGTGACAGTCGAAACAAGTTAGCTCCATCCGCGCGTCAACGTCTCAAATTGGACTCAGTTTGTGTGTTACATTCCGAAGCCTATAACTTGTGACTATTTCGCAACCGGACCTCGTAATTGGACTCAAACTTTTCCATTACTATTGTTTCAACACATTTGAAGTATTGGAACAAGATTCGTGACAGTCGAAACAAGTTAGCTCCATCCGTGCGTCAACGTCTCAAATTGGACTCAGTTTGTGTGTTACGTTCCGAAGCCTATAACTTGTGAATTTTTCGCAACCAGACCTCGTAATTGGACTCCAACTCTTCCATTACTATTGTTTGAACACATTTTAAGTGTTGGAACATGATTTGGGACCGTCGAAACAGGTTAGCTCCATCCGTGCGTCAACGTCTCAAATTGGACTCAGTTTGTGTGTTACATTCCGAAGCCTATAACTTGTGACTTTTTCGCAACCGGACCTCGTAATTGGACTCAAACTTTTCCATTACTATTGTTTCAACACATTTGAATTGTTGGATCAAGATTCGTGACAGTCGAAACAAGTTAACTCCATCTGTGCGTCAATGTCTCAAATTGGACTCAGTTTGTGTGTTACGTTCCGAAGCCAATAACTTGTGAATTTTTCGCAAGCAGACCTCGTAATTGGACTCCAACTCTTCCATTACTATTGTTTGAACAGATTTTAAGTGTTGGAACATGATTTGGGACCGTCGAAACAGGTTCGCTCCATCCGTGCGTCAACGTCTTTAATTGGACTCAGTTTGTGTGTTACGTTCCGAAGCCTATAACTTGTGACTTTTTCGCAACCGGACCTCGTAATTAGACTCGAATTATTCCATTACTATTGTTTCAACACATTTGAAGTGTTGGAACAAGATTCGGGACAGTCGAAACAAGTTAGCTCCATCCGTGAGTCAATGTCTTTAATTGGACTCAGTTTGTGTGTTACATTCTGAAGCCTATAACTTGTGACTTTTTCGCAACCGGACCTCGTAATTGGACTCAAACTCTTCCATTACTATTGTTTAAACAGATTTAAAGTGTTGGAACAAGATTTGGGACCGTCGAAACTAGTTAGCTCCATCTGTGCGTCAACGTCTCAAATTGGACTCTGTTTGTGTGTTACATTCCGAAGCCTATAACTTGTGACTTTTTTGCAACCGGACCTGGTAATTGGACTCAAACTCTTCCATTACTATTGTTTCAACACATTTGAATTGTTGGATCAAGATTCGTGACAGTCGAAACAAGTTAACTCCATCCGTGCGTCAACGTCTCAAATTGGACTCAGTTTGTGTGTTACGTTCCGAAGCCAATAACTTGTGAATTTTTCGCAAGCAGACCTCGTAATTGGACTCCAACTCTTCCATTACTATTGTTTGAACAGATTTTAAGTGTTGGAACATGATTTGGGACCGTCGAAACAAGTTCGCTCCATCCGTGCGTCAACGTCTTTAATTGGACTCAGTTTGTGTGTTACGTTCCGAAGCCTATAACTTGTGACTTTTTCACAACCGGACCTCGTAATTAGACTCGAATTATTCCATTACTATTGTTTCAACACATTTGAAGTGTTGGAACAAGATTCGGGACAGTCGAAACAAGTTAGCTCCATCCGTGAGTCAATGTCTTTAATTGGACTCAGTTTGTGTGTTACATTCTGAAGCCTATAACTTGTGACTTTTTCGCAACCGGACCTCGTAATTGGACTCAAACTCTTCCATTACTATTGTTTAAACAGATTTAAAGTGTTGGAACAAGATTTGGGACCGTCGAAACTAGTTAGCTCCATCTGTGCGTCAACGTCTCAAATTGGACTCTGTTTGTGTGTTACATTCCGAAGCCTATAACTTGTGACTTTTTTGCAACCGGACCTGGTAATTGGACTCAAACTCTTCCATTACTATTGTTTCAACACATTTGAATTGTTGGATCAAGATTCGTGACAGTCGAAACAAGTTAGCTCCATCCGTGCGTCAACGTCTCAAATTGGACTCAGTTTTTGTGTTACATTCCGAAGCCTATAACTTGTGACTTTTTCGCAACCGGACCTCGTAATTGGACTCAAACTCTTCCATTACTATTGTTTTAACACATTTGCAGTGTTGGAACAAGATTCGTGACAGTCGAAACAAGTTAGCTCCATCCGTGCGTCAACGTCTCATATTGGACTCAGTTTGTTTGTTACATTCCGAAGCCTATAACTTATGGGCTTTTAGCAATCGGACCTTGTAATTGGACTCAAACTCTTCCATTACTATTGTTTCAACACAGTTGAATTGTTGGAACAAGATTCGTGACAGTCGAAATAAGTTAGCTCCATCCGTGCGTCAACGTCTCAAATTGGACTCAGTTTTTGTGTTACATTCCGAAGCCTATAACTTGTGACTTCTTCGCAACCGGACCTCGTAATTGGACTCAAACTCTTCCATTACTATTGTTTCAACACATTTGCAGTGTTGGAACAAGATTCGTGACAGTCGAAACAAGTTAGCTCCATCCGTGCGTCAACGTCTCAAATTGGACTCAGTTTGTGTGTTACATTCCGAAGCCTATAACTTGTGACTTTTTCGCAACCGGACCTCGTAATTGGACTCAAACTTTTCCATTACTATTGTTTCAACACATTTGAATTGTTGGATCAAGATTCGTGACAGTCGAAACAAGTGAACTCCATCCGTGCGTCAACGTCTCAAATTGGACTCAGTTTGTGTGTTACGTTCCGAAGCCTATAACTTGTGAATTTTTCGCAACCAGACCTCGTAATTGGACTCCAACTCTTCCATTACTATTGTTTGAACAGATTTTAAGTGTTGGAACATGATTTGGGACCGTCGAAACAGGTTAGCTCCATCCGTGCGTCAACGTCTCAAATTGGACTCAGTTTGTGTGTTACGTTCCGAAGCCTATAACTTGTGACTTTTTCGCAACCGGACCTCGTAATTAGACTCGAATTATTCCATTACTATTGTTTCAACACATTTGAAGTGTTGGAACAAGATTCAGGACATTCGAAACAAGTTAGCTCCATCCGTGAGTCAATGTCTTTAATTGGACTCAGTTTGTGTGTTACATTCCGAACCCTATAACTTGTGACTTTTTCGTAACCGGACCTCGTAATTGGACTCAAACTCTTCCATTACTATTGTTTCAACAGATTTAAAGTGTTGGAACAAGATTTTGGACCGTCGAAACTAGTTAGCTCCATCTGTGCGTCAACGTCTCAAATTGGACTCTGTTTGTGTGTTACATTTCGAAGCCTATAACTTGTGACTTTTTCGCAACCGGACCTCGTAATTGGACTCAAACTCTTCCATTACTATTGTTTCAACACATTTGAATTGTTGGATCAAGATTCGTGACAGTCGAAACAAGTTAACTCCATCCGTGCGTCAACGTCTCAAATTGGACTCAGTTTTTGTGTTACATTCCGAAGCCTATAACTTGTGACTTTTTCGCAACCGGACCTCGTAATTGGACTGAAACTCTTCCATTACTATTGTTTCAACACATTTGCAGTGTTGGAACAAGTTTCGTGACAGTCGAAACAAGTTAGCTCCATCCGTGCGTCAACGTCTCATATTGGACTCAGTTTGTGTGTTACGTTCCGAAGCCTATATCTTGTGAATTTTTCGCAACCGGACCTCGTAATTAGACTCGAATTCTTCCATTACTATTGTTTCAACACATTTGAAGTGCTGGAACAAGATTCGGGACAGTCGAAATAAGTTAGCTCCATCCGTGCGTCAACGTCTCAAATTGGACTTAGTTTGTCTGTTACATTCCGAAGCCTATAACTTGTGACTTTTTCACAACCAGACCTCGTAATTTGACTCAAACTCTTCCATTACTATTGTTTCAACAGATTTAAAGTGTTGGAACATGATTTGGGACCGTCGAAATAATTTCGCTCCATCCGTGCGTCAATGTCACAAATTGGACTCAGTTTGTATGTTACATTCCGAAGCCTATAACTTATGGCCTTTTAGCAATCGGACCTTGTAATTGGACTCAAACTCTTCCATTACTATTGTTTCAACACAGTTGAATTGTTGGAACAAGATTCGTGACAGTCGAAATAAGTTAGCTCCATCCGTGCGTCAACGTCTCAAATTGGACTCAGTTTTTGTGTTACATTCCGAAGCCTATAACTTGTGACTTTTTCGCAACCGGACCTCGTAATTGGACTCAAACTCTTCCATTACCATTGTTTCAACACATTTGCAGTGTTGGAACAAGATTCGTGACAGTCGAAACAAGTGAGCTCCATCCGTGCGTCAACGTCTCAAATTGGACTCAGTTTGTGTGTTACATTACGAAGCCTATAACTTGTGACTTTTTCGCAACCAGACCTCGTAATTGGACTTAAACTCTTCCATAACTATTGTTTCAACACATTTGAAGTGTTGGAACAAGATTCAGGACAGTCGAAACAAGTTAGCTCCATCCGTGCGTCAACGTCTCAAATTGGACTCAGTTTGTTTGTTTCATTCCGAAGCCTATAACTTATGGGCTTTTAGCAATCGGACCTTGTAATTGGACTCAAACTCTTCCATTACTATTGTTTCAACACATTTTAAGTATTGGAAAAAGATTCGGGACAGTCGAAACAAGTTAGCTCCATCCGTGCGTCAATGTCTTTAATTGGACTAAGTTTGTGTGTTACATTCCGAAGCCTATAACTTGCCACTTTTTCGCAACCAGACCTCGTAATTGGACTCCACCTCTTCCATTACTATTGTTTCAATAGATTTTAAGTGTTGGAACATGATTTGGGACCGTCGAAACAAGTTAGCTCCATCCGTGCGTCAACGTCTCAAATTGGACTCAGTTTGTGTGTTACAATCCGAAGCCTATAACTTATCACTTTTTCCCAACCAGACCTCGTAATTGGACTCAAACTCTTCCATTACTATTGTTTCAACATATTTGAAGTGTTCGAACAAGATTCGGGACAGTCGAAACAAGTTAGCTCCATCCGTGCGTCAACGTCTCAAATTAGACTCAGTTTGTGTGTTACATTCCGAAGCCTATAACTTGTGACTTTTTCGCAACCGGACCCCGTAATTGGACTCAAACACTTCCATTACTATTGTTTCAACAGATTTGAAGTGTTGGAACAAGATTTGGGACCGTCGAAACTAGTTAGCTCCATCCGTGCGTCAACGTCTCAAATTGGACTCAATTTGTGTGTTACATTCGGAAGCCTATAACTTGTGACTTTTTCGCAACCGGACCTCGTAATTAGACTCGAATTCTTCCATTACTATTGTTTCAACACATTTGAAGTGCTGGAACAAGATTCGGGACAGTCGAAATAAGTTAGCTCCATCCGTGCGTCAACGTCTCAAATTGGACTCAGTTTGTGTGTTACATTCCGAAGCCTATAACTTGTGACTTTTTCACAACCAGACCTCGTAATTTGACTCAAACTCTTCCATTACTATTGTTTCAACAGATTTGAAGTGTTGGAACAAGCTTTGGGACCGTCAAAACTAGTTAGCTCCATCCGTGCGTCAACATCTCAAATTGGACTCAGTTTGTGTGTTACATTCGGAAGCCTATAACTTGTGACTTTTTTGCAACCGGACCTCGTAATTGGACTTAAACTCTTCCATAACTATTGTTTCAACACATTTGAAGTGTTGGAACAAGATTCGGTACAGTCAAAAGAAGTTTGCTCCATCCGTTCGTCAATGTCTCTAATTGAAGCCTATAACTTGTGACTTTTTCGCAACCAGACCTCGTAATTTGACTCAAACTCTTCCATTACTATTGTTTCAACACATTTGAAGTGTTGGAACAAGATTCAGGACAGTCGAAACAAGTTAGCTCCATCCGTGCGTCAACGTCTCAAATTGGACTCAGTTTGTTTGTTACATTCCGAAGCCTATAACTTATGGGCTTTTAGCAATCGGACCTTGTAATTGGACTCAAACTCTTCCATTACTATTGTTTCAACACAGTTGAATTGTTGGAACAAGATTCGTGACAGTCGAAATAACTTAGTTCCATCCGTGCGTCAACGTCTCAAATTGGACTCAGTTTTTGTGTTACATTCCGAAGCCTATAACTTGTGACTTTTTCGCAACCGGACCTCGTAATTGGACTCAAACTCTTCCATTACTATTGTTTCAACACATTTGCTGTGTTGGAACAAGATTCGTGACAGTCGAAACAAGTTAGCTCCATCCGCGCGTCAACGTCTCAAATTGGACTCAGTTTGTGTGTTACATTCCGAAGCCTATAACTTGTGACTATTTCGCAACCGGACCTCGTAATTGGACTCAAACTTTTCCATTACTATTGTTTCAACACATTTGAAGTATTGGAACAAGATTCGTGACAGTCGAAACAAGTTAGCTCCATCCGTGCGTCAACGTCTCAAATTGGACTCAGTTTGTGTGTTACGTTCCGAAGCCTATAACTTGTGAATTTTTCGCAACCAGACCTCGTAATTGGACTCCAACTCTTCCATTACTATTGTTTGAACACATTTTAAGTGTTGGAACATGATTTGGGACCGTCGAAACAGGTTAGCTCCATCCGTGCGTCAACGTCTCAAATTGGACTCAGTTTGTGTGTTACATTCCGAAGCCTATAACTTGTGACTTTTTCGCAACCGGACCTCGTAATTGGACTCAAACTTTTCCATTACTATTGTTTCAACACATTTGAATTGTTGGATCAAGATTCGTGACAGTCGAAACAAGTTAACTCCATCTGTGCGTCAATGTCTCAAATTGGACTCAGTTTGTGTGTTACGTTCCGAAGCCAATAACTTGTGAATTTTTCGCAAGCAGACCTCGTAATTGGACTCCAACTCTTCCATTACTATTGTTTGAACAGATTTTAAGTGTTGGAACATGATTTGGGACCGTCGAAACAGGTTCGCTCCATCCGTGCGTCAACGTCTTTAATTGGACTCAGTTTGTGTGTTACGTTCCGAAGCCTATAACTTGTGACTTTTTCGCAACCGGACCTCGTAATTAGACTCGAATTATTCCATTACTATTGTTTCAACACATTTGAAGTGTTGGAACAAGATTCGGGACAGTCGAAACAAGTTAGCTCCATCCGTGAGTCAATGTCTTTAATTGGACTCAGTTTGTGTGTTACATTCTGAAGCCTATAACTTGTGACTTTTTCGCAACCGGACCTCGTAATTGGACTCAAACTCTTCCATTACTATTGTTTAAACAGATTTAAAGTGTTGGAACAAGATTTGGGACCGTCGAAACTAGTTAGCTCCATCTGTGCGTCAACGTCTCAAATTGGACTCTGTTTGTGTGTTACATTCCGAAGCCTATAACTTGTGACTTTTTTGCAACCGGACCTGGTAATTGGACTCAAACTCTTCCATTACTATTGTTTCAACACATTTGAATTGTTGGATCAAGATTCGTGACAGTCGAAACAAGTTAGCTCCATCCGTGCGTCAACGTCTCAAATTGGACTCAGTTTTTGTGTTACATTCCGAAGCCTATAACTTGTGACTTTTTCGCAACCGGACCTCATAATTGGACTCAAACTCTTCCATTACTATTGTTTCAACACATTTGCAGTGTTGGAACAAGATTCGTGACAGTCGAAACAAGTTAGCTCCATCCGTGCGTCAACGTCTCATATTGGACTCAGTTTGTTTGTTACATTCCGAAGCCTATAACTTATGGGCTTTTAGCAATCGGACCTTGTAATTGGACTCAAACTCTTCCATTACTATTGTTTCAACACAGTTGAATTGTTGGAACAAGATTCGTGACAGTCGAAATAAGTTAGCTCCATCCGTGCGTCAACGTCTCAAATTGGACTCAGTTTTTGTGTTACATTCCGAAGCCTATAACTTGTGACTTCTTCGCAACCGGACCTCGTAATTGGACTCAAACTCTTCCATTACTATTGTTTCAACACATTTGCAGTGTTGGAACAAGATTCGTGACAGTCGAAACAAGTTAGCTCCATCCGTGCGTCAACGTCTCAAATTGGACTCAGTTTGTGTGTTACATTCCGAAGCCTATAACTTGTGACTTTTTCGCAACCGGACCTCGTAATTGGACTCAAACTCTTCCATTACTATTGTTTCAACACATTTGAATTGTTGGATCAAGATTCGTGACAGTCGAAACAAGTTAACTCCATCCGTGCGTCAACGTCTCATATTGGACTCAGTTTGTGTGTTACGTTCCGAAGCCTATATCTTGTGAATTTTTCGCAATCGGACCTCGTAATTAGACTCGAATTCTTCCATTACTATTGTTTCAACACATTTGAAGTGCTGGAACAAGATTCGGGACAGTCGAAATAAGTTAGCTCCATCCGTGCGTCAACGTCTCAAATTGGACTCAGTTTGTGTGTTACATTCCGAAGCCTATAACTTGTGACTTTTTCACAACCAGACCTCGTAATTTGACTCAAACTCTTCCATTACTTTTGTTTCAACAGATTTAAAGTGTTGGAACATGATTTGGGACCGTCGAAATAATTTCGCTCCATCCGTGCGTCAATGTCACAAATTGGACTCAGTTTGTATGTTACATTCCGAAGCCTATAACTTATGGCCTTTTAGCAATCGGACCTTGTAATTGGACTCAAACTCTTCCATTACTATTGTTTCAACACAGTTGAATTGTTGGAACAAGATTCGTGACAGTCGAAATAAGTTAGCTCCATCCGTGCGTCAACGTCTCAAATTGGACTCAGTTTTTGTGTTACATTCCGAAGCCTATAACTTGTGACTTTTTCGCAACCGGACCTCGTAATTGGACTCAAACTCTTCCATTACCATTGTTTCAACACATTTGCAGTGTTGGAACAAGATTCGTGACAGTCGAAACAAGTGAGCTCCATCCGTGCGTCAACGTCTCAAATTGGACTCAGTTTGTGTGTTACATTCCGAAGCCTATAACTTGTGACTTTTTCGCAACCAGACCTCGTAATTGGACTTAAACTCTTCCATAACTATTGTTTCAACACATTTGAAGTGTTGGAACAAGATTCAGGACAGTCGAAACAAGTTAGCTCCATCCGTGCGTCAACGTCTCAAATTGGACTCAGTTTGTTTGTTTCATTCCGAAGCCTATAACTTATGGGCTTTTAGCAATCGGACCTTGTAATTGGACTCAAACTCTTCCATTACTATTGTTTCAACACATTTTAAGTATTGGAAAAAGATTCGGGACAGTCGAAACAAGTTAGCTCCATCCGTGCGTCAATGTCTTTAATTGGACTAAGTTTGTGTGTTACATTCCGAAGCCTATAACTTGCCACTTTTTCGCAACCAGACCTCGTAATTGGACTCCAACTCTTCCATTACTATTGTTTGAATAGATTTTAAGTGTTGGAACATGATTTGGGACCGTCGAAACAAGTTAGCTCCATCCGTGCGTCAACGTCTCAAATTGGACTCAGTTTGTGTGTTACAATCCGAAGCCTATAACTTATCACTTTTTCCCAACCAGACCTCGTAATTGGACTCAAACTCTTCCATTACTATTGTTTCAACATATTTGAAGTGTTCGAACAAGATTCGGGACAGTCGAAACAAGTTAGCTCCATCCGTGCGTCAACGTCTCAAATTAGACTCAGTTTGTGTGTTACATTCCGAAGCCTATAACTTGTGACTTTTTCGCAACCGGACCCCGTAATTGGACTCAAACACTTCCATTACTATTGTTTCAACAGATTTGAAGTGTTGGAACAAGATTTGGGACCGTCGAAACTAGTTAGCTCCATTCGTGCGTCAACGTCTCAAATTGGACTCAATTTGTGTGTTACATTCGGAAGCCTATAACTTGTGACTTTTTCGCAACCGGACCTTGTAATTGGACTTAAACTCTTCCATAACTATTGTTTCAACACATTTGAAGTGTTGGAACAAGATTCGGGACAGTCGAAACAAGTTAGCTCCATCCGTGCGTCAACGTCTCAAATTGGACTAGATTTGTTTGTTACATTCCGAAGCCTATAACTTTTGGGCTTTTAGCAATCGGACCTTGTAATTGGACTCAAACTCTTCCATTACTATTGTTTCAACAGATTTGAAGTGTTGGAACAAGCTTTGGGACCGTCGAAACTAGTTAGCTCCATCCGTGCGTCAACATCTCAAATTGGACTCAGTTTGTGTGTTACATTCGGAAGCCTATAACTTGTGACTTTTTTGCAACCGGACCTCGTAATTGGACTTAAACTCTTCCATAACTATTGTTTCAACACATTTGAAGTGTTGGAACAAGATTCGGTACAGTCAAAAGAAGTTTGCTCCATCCGTTCGTCAATGTCTCTAATTGAAGCCTATAACTTGTGACTTTTTCGCAACCAGACCTCGTAATTTGACTCAAACTCTTCCATTACTATTGTTTCAACACATTTGAAGTGTTGGAACAAGATTCAGGACAGTCGAAACAAGTTAGCTCCATCCCTGCGTCAACGTCTCAAATTGGACTCAGTTTGTTTGTTACATTCCGAAGCCTATAACTTATGGGCTTTTAGCAATCGGACCTTGTAATTGGACTCAAACTCTTCCATTACTATTGTTTCAACACATTTGAAGTATTGGAACAAGATTCGTGACAGTCGAAACAAGTTAGCTCCATCCGTGCGTCAACGTCTCAAATTTGACTCAGTTTGTGTGTTACGTTCCGAAGACTATAACTTGTGAATTTTTCGCAACCAGACCTCGTAATTGGACTCCAACTCTTCCATTACTATTGTTGGAACACATTTTAAGTGTTGGAACATGATTTGGGACCGTCGAAACAAGTTAGCTCCATCCGTGCGTCAATGTCTTTAATTGGACTAAGTTTGTGTGTTACATTCCGAAGCCTATAACTTGCCAC
The DNA here is from genome assembly GCA_035048495.1 of Euptelea pleiosperma. Lineage (NCBI taxonomy): Eukaryota > Viridiplantae > Streptophyta > Magnoliopsida > Ranunculales > Eupteleaceae > Euptelea > Euptelea pleiosperma. The sequence goes on from CM068547.1 coordinate 20,762,817, forward strand.
TTTTTCGCAACCAGACCTCGTAATTTGACTCAAACTCTTCCATTACTATTGTTTCAACACATTTGAAGTGTTGGAACAAGATCCAGGACAGTCGAAACAAGTTAGCTCCATCCGTGCGTCAACGTCTCAAATTGGACTCAGTTTGTTTGTTACATTCCGAAGCCTATAACTTGTGACTTTTCGCAACCGGACCTTGTAATTGGACTCAAACTCTTCAATTACTATTGTTACAACACATTTGAAGTGTTGGAACAAGATTCGGGACAGTCGAAAGAAGTTTGCTCCATCCGTTCGTCAACGTCTCAAATTGGACTCAGTTTTTGTGTTACATTCCGAAGCCTATAACTTGTGACTTTTTCGCAACCAGACCTCGTAATTCGAATCAAACTCTTCCATTACTATTGTTTCAACAAATTTAAAGTGTTGGAACAAGATTTGGGACCGTCGAAACTAGTTAGCTCCATCCGTGCGTCAACGTCTCAAATTGGACTCAGTCTGTATGTTACATTCCGAAGCCTATTACTTGTGACTTTTTGGCAACCAGACCTCGTTATTGGACTCAAACTCTTCCATTACTATTGTTTCAACACATTTGAATTGTTGGAACAAGATTCGTGACAGTTGAAACAAGTTAGCTCCATCCGTGCGTCAACGTCTCAAATTGGACTCAGTTTGTGTGTTACGTTCCGAAGCCTATAACTTGTGACTTTTTCGCAACCGGACCTCGTAATTAGACTCGAATTCTTCCATTACTATTGTTTCAACACATTTGAAGTGTTGGAACAAGATTCGGGACAGTCGAAACAGGTTAGCTCCATCCGTGCGTCAACGTCTCAAATTGGACTCAGTCTGTGTGTTACATTCCGAAGCCTATAACTTGTGACTTTTTCGCAACCGGACCTCGTAATTGGACTCAAACTCTTCCATTACTATTGTTTCAACACATTTGAATTGTTGGAACAAGATTCGTGACAGTCGAAACAAGTTAGCTCCATCCGTGCGTCAACGTCTCAAATTGGACTCAGTTTGTGTGTTACGTTCCGAAGCCTATAACTTGTGACTTTTTCGCAACCGGACCTCGTAATTAGACTCGAATTCTTCCATTACTATTGTTTCAACACATTTGAAGTGTTGGAACAAGATTCGGGACAGTCGAAACAAGTTAGCTCCATCCGTGCGTCAATGTCTTTAATTGGATTCAGTTTGTGTGTTACATTCCGAAGCCTATAACTTGTGACTTTTTCGCAACCGGACCTCGTAATTGGACTCAAACTCTTCCATTACTATTGTTTCAACAGATTTTAAGTGTTGGAACAAGATTTGGGACCGTCGAAACTAGTTAGCTCCATCCGTGCGTCAACGTCTCAAATTGGACTATGTTTGTGCGTTACGGTCCGAAGCCTATAACTTGTGACTTTTTCGCAACCAGACCTCGTAATTTGACTCAAACTCTTCCATTACAATTGTTTCAACAGATTTAAAGTGTTGGAACAAGATTTGGGACTGTCGAAACTAGTTAGCTCCATCCGTGCGTCAACGTCTCAAATTGGACTCAGTTTGTATGTTACATTCCGAAGCCTATAACTTGTGACTTTTCGCAACTGGACCTCGTAATTAGACTCGAATTCTTCCATTACTATTGTTTCAACACATTTGCAGTATTGGGACAAGATTCGTGACAGTCGAAAGAAGTTTGCTCCATCCGTGCGTCAACGTCTCAAATTGGACTCAGTTTGTGTATTACATTCCGAAGCCTATAACTTGTGACTTTTTCGCAACCGGACCTCGTGATTGGACTCAAACTCTTCCATTACTATTGTTTCAACACATTTGAAGTGTTGGAACAAGATTCGTGACAGTCGAAACAAGTTAGCTCCATCCGTGCGTCAACGTCTCAAATTGCACTCAGTTTGTTTATTACATTCCGAAGCCTATAACTTGTGACTTTTTCGCAACCAGACCTCGTAATTGGAATCAAACTCTTCCATTACTATTGTTTCAACAGATTTAAAGTGTTGGAACAAGATTTGGGACCGTCGAAACTAGTTAGTTCCATCCGTGCGTCAACGTCTCAAATTGGACTCAGTCTGTGTGTTACATTCCGAAGCCTATAACTTGTGACTTTTTCGCAACCGGACCTCGTAATTGGACTCAAACTCTTCCATTACTATTGTTTCAACACATTTGAATTGTTGGAACAAGATTCGTGACAGTCGAAACAAGTTAGCTCCATCCGTGCGTCAACGTCTCAAATTGGACTCAGTTTGTGTGTCACGTTCCGAAGGCTATAACTTGTGAGTTTTTCGCAACCGGACCTCGTAATTAGACTCGAATTCTTCCATTACTATTGTTTCAACACATTTGAAGTGTTGGAACAAGATTCGGGACAGTCGAAACAAGTTAGCTCCATCCGTGCGTCAATGACTTTAATTGGATTCAGTTTGTGTGTTACATTCCTAAGCCTATAACTTGTGACTTTTTCGCAACCAGACCTCGTAATTCGAATCAAACTCTTCCATTACTATTGTTTCAACAAATTTAAAGTGTTGGAACAAGATTTGGGACCGTCGAAACTAGTTAGCTCCATCCGTGCGTCAACGTCTCAAATTGGACTCAGTCTGTATGTTACATTCCAAAGCCTATAACTTGTGACTTTTTGGCAACCAGACCTCGTAATTGGACTCAAACTCTTCCATTACTATTGTTTCAACACATTTGAATTGTTGGAACAAGATTCGTGACAGTCGAAACAAGTTAGCCCCATCCGTGCGTCAACGTCTCAAATTGGACTCAGTTTGTGTGTTACGTTCCGAAGCCTATAACTTGTGACTTTTTCGCAACCGGACCTCGTAATTAGACTCGAATTCTTCCATTACTATTGTTTCAACACATTTGAAGTGTTGGAACAAGATTCGGGACAGTCGAAACAAGTTAGCTCCATCCGTGCGTCAATGTGTTTAATTGGATTCAGTTTGTGTGTTACATTCCGAAGCCTATAACTTGTGACTTTTTCGCAACCGGACCTCGTAATTGGACTCAAACTCTTCCATTACTATTGTTTCAACAGATTTTAAGTGTTGGAACAAGATTTGGGACCGTCGAAACTAGTTAGCTCCATCCGTGCGTCAACGTCTCAAATTGGACTAAGTTTGTGTGTTACGTTCCGAAGCCTATAACTTGTGACTTTTTCGCAACCAGACCTCGTAATTGGACACAAACTCTTCAATTACTATTGTTTGAACACATTTGAAGTGTTGGAACAAGATTCGGGACAGTCGAAAGAAGTTTGCTCCATCCGTTCGTCAATGTCTCTAATTGGACTCAGTTTGTGTGTTACATTCCAAAGCCTATAACTTGTAACATTTTCGCAACCAGACCTCGTAATTTGACTCAAACTCTTCCATTTCTATTGTTTCAACACATTTGAAATGTTGGAACTAGATTCGTGACAGTCGAAACAAGTTAGCTCCATCCGTGCGTCAACGTCTCAAATTGGACTCAGTTTGTTTGTTACATTCCGAAGCCTATAACTTATGAGCTTTTAGCAATCGGATATGTAATTGGACTCAAACTCTTCCATTACTATTGCTTCAACACAGTTGAATTGTTGGAACAAGATTCGTGACAGTCGAAACAAGTTAGCTCCATCCGTGCGTCAACGTTTCAAATTGGACTCAGTTTTTGTGTTACATTCCGAAGCCTATAACTTGTGACTTTTTCGCAACCGGACCTCGTAATTGGACTCAAACTCTTCCATTACTATTGTTTCAACACATTTGAAGTCTTGGAACAAGATTCGGGACAGTTGAAACAAGTTAGCTCCATCCGTGCGTCAACGTCTCAAATTGGACTCAGTTTGTGTGTTACATTCCGAAGCCTATAACTTGTGACTTTTTCGCAACCGGACCTCGTAATTGGACTCAAACTCTTCAATTACTATTGTTTCAACACATTTGAAGTGTTGGAACAAGGTTCGGGACAGTCGAAAGAAGTTAGCTCCATCCGTGCGTCAACGTCTCAAATTGGACTCAGTTTGTGTGTTACATTCCGAAGCCTATAACTTGTGACTTTTTCGCAACCAGACCTCGTAATTTGACTCAAACTCTTCCATTACTATTGTTTCAACAAATTTAAAGTGTTGGAACAAGATTTGGGACCGTCGAAACTAGTTAGCTCCATCCGTGCGTCAAGGTCTCAAATTGGACTCAGTTTGTGTGTTACATTCCGAAGCCTATAACTTGTGACTTTTTCGCAACCAGACCTCGTAATTGGACACAAACTCTTCAATTACTATTGTTTGAACACATTTGAAGTGTTGGAACAAGATTCGGGACAGTCGAAAGAAGTTTGCTCCATCCGTTCGTCAATGTCTCTAATTGGACTCAGTTTGTGTGTTACATTCCAAAGCCTATAACTTGTAACTTTTTCGCAACCAGACCTCGTAATTTGACTCAAACTCTTCCATTTCTATTGTTTCAACACATTTGAAATGTTGGAACTAGATTCGTGACAGTCGAAACAAGTTAGCTCCATCCGTGCGTCAACGTCTCAAATTGGACTCAGTTTGTTTGTTACATTCCGAAGCCTATAACTTATGAGCTTTTAGCAATCGGATATGTAATTGGACTCAAACTCTTCCATTACTATTGCTTCAACACAGTTGAATTGTTGGAACAAGATTCGTGACAGTCGAAACAAGTTAGCTCCATCCGTGCGTCAACGTCTCAAATTGGACTCAGTTTTTGTGTTACATTCCGAAGCCTATAACTTTTGACTTTTTCGCAACCGGACCTCGTAATTGGACTCAAACTCTTCCATTACTATTGTTTCAACACATTTGAAGTCTTGGAACAAGATTCGGGACAGTTGAAACAAGTTAGCTCCATCCGTGCGTCAACGTCTCAAATTGGACTCAGTTTGTGTGTTACATTCCGAAGCCTATAACTTGTGACTTTTTCGCAACCGGACCTCGTAATTGGACTCAAACTCTTCAATTACTATTGTTTCAACACATTTGAAGTGTTGGAACAAGGTTCGGGACAGTCGAAAGAAGTTTGCTCCATCCGTTCGTCAACGTCTCAAATTGGACTCAGTTTTTGTGTTACATTCCGAAGCCTATAACTTGTGACTTTTTCGCAACCAGACCTCGTAATTTGACTCAAACTCTTCCATTACTATTGTTTCAACAAATTTAAAGTGTTGGAACAAGATTTGGGACCGTCGAAACTAGTTAGCTCCATCCGTGCGTCAAGGTCTCAAATTGGACTCAGTTTGTGTGTTACAATCCGAAGCCTATAACTTGTGACTTTTCGCAACTGGACCTCGTAATTAGACTCGAATTCTTCCATTACTATTGTTTCAACACATTTGAAGTGTTGGAACAAGATTCGGGACAGTCGAAAGAAGTTTGCTCCATCCATGCGTCAACGTCTCAAATTGGACTCAGTTTGTGTACTACATTCCGAAGCCTATAACTTGTGACTTTTTCGCAACCGGACCTCGTAATTGGACTCAAACTCTTCCATTACTATTGTTTCAACACATTTGAAGTGTTGGAACAAGATTCGTGACAGTCGAAACAAGTTAGCTCCATCCGTGCATCAACGTCTCAAATTGGACTCAGTTTGTGTGTTACATTCCGAAGCCAATAACTTGTGACTTTTTCGTAACCGGACCTCGTAATTGGACTCAAACTCTTCAATTACTATTGTTTCAACACATTTGAAGTGTTGGAACAAGATTCGTTACAGTCGAAACAAGTTAGCTCCATCTGTGCGTCAACGTCTCAAATTGGACTTAGTTTGTGAGTTACGTTCCGAAGCCTATAACTTGTGACTTTTTCGCAATCGGACCTCGTAATAGGACTCAAACTCTTCCATTACTATTGTTTCAACACATTTGAATTGTTGGAACAAGATTCGTGACAGTCGAAACAAGTTAGCTCCATCCGTGCGTCAACGTCTCAAATTGGACTCAGTTTGTGTGTTACGGTCCGAAGCCTATAACTTGTTACTTTTTCGCAACCGGACCTCGTAATTAGACTCGAATTCTTCCATTACTATTGTTACAACACATTTGAAGTGTTGGAACAAGATTCGGGACAGTCGAAACATGTTAGCTCCATCCGTGCGTCAATGTCTTTAATTGGACTCAGTTTGTGTGTTACATTCCGAAGCCTATAACTTGTGACTTTTTCGCAACCGGACCTCGTAATTGGACTCAAACTCTTCCATTACTATTGTTTCAACACATTTGAAGTGTTGGAACAAGATTCGTGACAGTCGAAACAAGTTAGCTCCATCCGTGCATCAACGTCTCAAATTGGACTCAGTTTGTGTGTTACATTCCGAAGCCAATAACTTGTGACTTTTTCGCAACCGGACCTCGTAATTGGACTCAAACTCTTCAATTACTATTGTTTCAACACATTTGCAGTATTGGGACAAGATTCGTGACAGTCGAAAGAAGTTTGCTCCATCCGTGCGTCAACGTCTCAAATTGGACTCAGTTTGTGTATTACATTCCGAAGCCTATAACTTGTGACTTTTTCGCAACCGGACCTCGTGATTGGACTCAAACTCTTCCATTACTATTGTTTCAACACATTTGAAGTGTTGGAACAAGATTCGTGACAGTCGAAACAAGTTAGCTCCATCCGTGCGTCAACGTCTCAAATTGCACTCAGTTTGTTTATTACATTCCGAAGCCAATAACTTGTGACTTTTTCGCAACCAGACCTCGTAATTCGAATGAAACTCTTCCATTACTATTGTTTCAACAAATTTAAAGTGTTGGAACAAGATTTGGGACCGTCGAAACTAGTTAGCTCCATCCGTGCGTCAAGGTCTCAAATTGGACTCAGTTTGTGTGTTACATTCCGAAGCCTATAACTTGTGACTTTTCGCAACTGGACCTCGTAATTAGACTCGAATTCTTCCATTACTATTGTTTCAACACATTTGAAGTGTTGGAACAAGATTCGGGACAGTCGAAAGAAGTTTGCTCCATCCATGCGTCAACGTCTCAAATTGGACTCAGTTTGTGTATTACATTTCGAAGCCTATAACTTGTGACTTTTTCGCAACCGGACCTCGTAATTGGACTCAAACTCTTCCATTACTATTGTTTTAACACATTTGAAGTGTTGGAACAAGATTCGTGACAGTCGAAACAAGTTAGCTCCATCCGTGCATCAACGTCTCAAATTGGACTCAGTTTGTGTGTTACATTCCGAAGCCTATAACTTGTGACTTTTTCGCAATCGGACCTCGTAATTGGACTCAAACTCTTCCATTACTATTGTTTCAACACATTTGAATTGTTGGAACAAGATTCGTGACAGTCGAAACAAGTTAGCTACATCCGTGCGTCAACGTCTCAAATTGGACTCAGTTTGTTTATTACATTCCGAAGCCTATAACTTGTGACTTTTTCGCAACCGGACCTCGTAATTGGACTCAAACTCTTCCATTACTATTGTTTCAACACATTTGAAGTGTTGGAACAAGATTCGTGACAGTCGAAACAAGTTAGCTCCATCCGTGCATCAACGTCTCAAATTGGACTCAGTTTGTGTGTTACATTCCGAAGCCAATAACTTGTGACTTTTTCGCAACCGGACCTCGTAATTGGACTCAAACTCTTCAATTACTATTGTTTCAACACATTTGAAGTGTTGGAACAAGATTCGTTACAGTCGAAACAAGTTAGCTCCATCTGTGCGTCAACGTCTCAAATTGGACTTAGTTTGTGTGTTACGTTCCGAAGCCTATAACTTGTGACTTTTTCGCAATCGGACCTCGTAATTGGACTCAAACTCTTCCATTACTATTGTTTCAACACATTTGAATTGTTGGAACAAGATTCGTGACAGTCGAAACAAGTTAGCTCCATCCGTGCGTCAACGTCTCAAATTGGACTCAGTTTGTGTGTTACGTTCCGAAGCCTATAACTTGTGACTTTTTCGCAACCGGACCTCGTAATTAGACTCGAATTCTTCCATTACTATTGTTTCAACACATTTGAAGTGTTGGAACAAGATTCGGGACAGTCGAAACAAGTTAGCTCCATCCGTGCGTCAATGTCTTTATTTGGACTCAGTTTGTGTGTTACATTCCGAAGCCTATAACTTGTGACTTTTTCGCAACCGGACCTCGTAATTGGACTCAAACTCTTCCATTACTATTGTTTCAACAGATTTTAAGTGTTGGAACAAGATTTGGGACCGTCGAAACTAGTTAGCTCCATCCGTGCGTCAACGTCTCAAATTGGACTAAGTTTGTGTGTTACGTTCCGAAGCCTATAACTTGTGACTTTTTCGCAACCGGACCTCGTAATTGGACTCAAACTCTTCAATTACTATTGTTTCAACACATTTGAAGTGTTGGAACAAGATTCGTTACAGTCGAAACAAGTTAGCTACATCCGTGCGTCAACGCCTCAAATTGGACTCAGTTTGTTTATTACATTCCGAAGCCTATAACTTGTGACTTTTTCGCAACCGGACCTCGTAATTGGACTCGAACTCTTCAATTACTATTGTTTCAACACATTTGAAGTGTTGGAACAAGATTCGTTTCAGTCGTAACAAGTTAGCTCCATCTGTGCGTCAACGTCTCAAATTGGACTTAGTTTGTGTGTTACGTTCCGAAGCCTATAACTTGTGACTTTTTCGCAACCGGACCTCGTAATTAGACTCGAAATCTTCCATTACTATTGTTTCAACACATTTGAAGTGTTGGAACAAGATTCGGGACAGTCGAAAGAAGTTTGCTCCATCCGTTCGTCAATGTCTCTAATTGGACTCAGTTTGTGTGTTACATTCCAAAGCCAATAACTTGTGACTTTTTCGCAACCGGACCTCGTAATTGGACTCGAACTCTTCAATTACTATTGTTTCAACACATTTGAAGTGTTGGAACAAGATTCGTTTCAGTCGTAACAAGTTAGCTCCATCTGTGCGTCAACGTCTCAAATTGGACTTAGTTTGTGTGTTACGTTCCGAAGCCTATAACTTGTGACTTTTTCGCAATCGGACCTCGTAATTGGACTCAAACTCTTCCATTACTATTGTTTCAACACATTTGAATTGTTGGAACAAGATTCGTGACAGTCGAAACAAGTTAGCTCCATCCGTGCGTCAACGTCTCAAATTGGACTCAGTTTGTGTGTTACGTTCCGAAGCCTATAACTTGTGACTTTTTCGCAACCGGACCTCGTAATTAGACTCGAAATCTTCCATTACTATTGTTTCAACACATTTGAAGTGTTGGAACAAGATTCGGGACAGTCGAAAGAAGTTAGCTCCATCCGTGCGTCAATGTCTTTAATTGGACTCAGTTTGTGTGTTACATTCCGAAGCCTATAACTTATGACTTTTTTGCAACCGGACCTCGTAATTGGACTCAAACTCTTCCATTACTATTGTTTCAACAGATTTTAAGTGTTGGAACAAGATTTGGGACAGTCGAAAGAAGTTAGCTCTATCCGTGCGTCAATGTCTTTAATTGGACTCAGTTTGTGTGTTACATTCCGAAGCCTATAACTTATGACTTTTTTGCAACCGGACCTCGTAATTGGACTCAAACTCTTCCATTACTATTGTTTCAACAGATTTTAAGTGTTGGAATAAGATTTGGGACAGTCGAAAGAAGTTAGCTCCATCCGTGCGTCAAGGTCTCAAATTGGACTCAGTTTGTGTGTTACATTCCGAAGCCTATAACTTGTGACTTTTCGCAACTGGACCTCGTAATTAGACTCGAATTCTTCCATTACTATTGTTTCAACACATTTGAAGTGTTGGAACAAGATTCGGGACTGTCGAAAGAAGTTTGCTCCATCCATGCGTCAACGTCTCAAATTGGACTCAGTTTGTGTATTACATTCCGAAGCCTATAACTTGTGACTTTTTCGCAACCGGACCTCGTAATTGGACTCAAACTCTTCCATTACTATTGTTTCAACACATTTGAAGTGTTGGAACAAGATTCGTGACAGTCGAAACAAGTTAGCTCCATCCGTGCATCAACGTCTCAAATTGGACTCAGTTTGTGTGTTACATTCCGAAGCCTATAACTTGTGACTTTTTCGCAATCGGACCTCGTAATTGGACTCAAACTCTTCCATTACTATTGTTTCAACACATTTGAATTGTTGGAACAAGATTCGTGACAGTCGAAACAAGTTAGCTACATCCGTGCGTCAACGTCTCAAATTGGACTCAGTTTGTTTATTACATTCCGAAGCCTATAACTTGTGACTTTTTCGCAACCGGACCTCGTAATTGGACTCAAACTCTTCCATTACTATTGTTTCAACACATTTGAAGTGTTGGAACAAGATTCGTGACAGTCGAAACAAGTTAGCTCCATCCGTGCATCAACGTCTCAAATTGGACTCAGTTTGTGTGTTACATTCCGAAGCCAATAACTTGTGACTTTTTCGCAACCGGACCTCGTAATTGGACTCAAACTCTTCAATTACTATTGTTTCAACACATTTGAAGTGTTGGAACAAGATTCGTTACAGTCGAAACAAGTTAGCTCCATCTGTGCGTCAACGTCTCAAATTGGACTCAGTCTGTATCTTACATTCCGAAGCCTATAACTTGTGACTTTTTGGCAACCGGACCTCGTAATTGGACTCAAACTCTTCCATTACTATTGTTTCAACACATTTGAATTGTTGGAACAAGATTCGTGACAGTCGAAACAAGTTAGCTCCATCCGTGCGTCAACGTCTCAAATTGGACTCAATTTGTGTGTTACGTTCCGAAGCCTATAACTTGGGATTTTTTCACAACCGGACCTCGTAATAAGACTCAAATTCTTCCATTACTATTGTTTCAACACATTTGAAGTGTTGGAACAAGATTCGGGACAGTCGAAACAAGTTAGCTCCATCCGTGCGTCAATGTCTTTAATTGGATTCAGTTTGTGTGTTACATTCCTAAGCCTATAACTTGTGACTTTTTCGCAACCAGACCTCGTAATTCGAATCAAACTCTTCCATTTCTATTGTTTCAACAAATTTAAAGTGTTGGAACAAGATTTGGGACCGTCGAAACTAGTTAGCTCCATCCGTGCGTCAAGGTCTCAAATTGGACTCAGTTTGTGTGTTACATTCCGAAGCCTATAACTTGTGACTTTTCGCAACTGGACCTCGTAATTCGACTCGAATTCTTCCATTACTATTGTTTCAACACATTTGAAGTGTTGGAACAAGATTCGGGACAGTCGAAAGAAGTTTGCTCCATCCATGCGTCAACGTCTCAAATTGGACTCAGTTTGTGTATTACATTCCGAAGCCTATAACTTGTGACTTTTTCGCAACCGGACCTCGTAATTGGACTCAAACTCTTCCATTACTATTGTTTCAACACATTTGAAGTGTTGGAACAAGATTCGTGACAGTCGAAACAAGTTAGCTCCATCCGTGCATCAACGTCTCAAATTGGACTCAGTTTGTGTGTTACATTCCGAAGCCTATAACTTGTGACTTTTTCGCAATCGGACCTCGTAATTGGACTCAAACTCTTCCATTACTATTGTTTCAACACATTTGAATTGTTGGAACAAGATTCGTGACAGTCGAAACAAGTTAGCTACATCCGTGCGTCAACGTCTCAAATTGGACTCAGTTTGTTTATTACATTCCGAAGCCTATAACTTGTGACTTTTTCGCAACCCGACCTCGTAATTGGACTCAAACTCTTCCATTACTATTGTTTCAACACATTTGAAGTGTTGGAACAAGATTCGTGACAGTCGAAACAAGTTAGCTCCATCCGTGCATCAACGTCTCAAATTGGACTCAGTTTGTGTGTTACATTCCGAAGCCTATAACTTGTGACTTTTTCGCAACCGGACCTCGTAATTGGACTCAAACTCTTCCATTACTATTGTTTCAACACATTTGAAGTGTTGGAACAAGATTCGTGACAGTCGAAACAAGTTAGCTCCATCCGTGCATCAACGTCTCAAATTGGACTCAGTTTGTGTGTTACATTCCGAAGCCTATAACTTGTGACTTTTTCGCAATCGGACCTCGTAATTGGACTCAAACTCTTCCATTACTATTGTTTCAACACATTTGAATTGTTGGAACAAGATTCGTGACAGTCGAAACAAGTTAGCTACATCCGTGCGTCAACGTCTCAAATTGGACTCAGTTTGTTTATTACATTCCGAAGCCTATAACTTGTGACTTTTTCGCAACCGGACCTCGTAATTGGACTCAAACTCTTCCATTACTATTGTTTCAACACATTTGAAGTGTTGGAACAAGATTCGTGACAGTCGAAACAAGTTAGCTCCATCCGTGCATCAACGTCTCAAATTGGACTCAGTTTGTGTGTTACATTCCGAAGCCAATAACTTGTGACTTTTTCGCAACCGGACCTCGTAATTGGACTCAAACTCTTCAATTACTATTGTTTCAACACATTTGAAGTGTTGGAACAAGATTCGTTACAGTCGAAACAAGTTAGCTCCATCTGTGCGTCAACGTCTCAAATTGGACTCAGTCTGTATCTTACATTCCGAAGCCTATAACTTGTGACTTTTTGGCAACCGGACCTCGTAATTGGACTCAAACTCTTCCATTACTATTGTTTCAACACATTTGAATTGTTGGAACAAGATTCGTGACAGTCGAAACAAGTTAGCTCCATCCGTGCGTCAACGTCTCAAATTGGACTCAATTTGTGTGTTACGTTCCGAAGCCTATAACTTGGGATTTTTTCACAACCGGACCTCGTAATAAGACTCAAATTCTTCCATTACTATTGTTTCAACACATTTGAAGTGTTGGAACAAGATTCGGGACAGTCGAAACAAGTTAGCTCCATCCGTGCGTCAATGTCTTTAATTGGATTCAGTTTGTGTGTTACATTCCTAAGCCTATAACTTGTGACTTTTTCGCAACCAGACCTCGTAATTCGAATCAAACTCTTCCATTTCTATTGTTTCAACAAATTTAAAGTGTTGGAACAAGATTTGGGACCGTCGAAACTAGTTAGCTCCATCCGTGCGTCAAGGTCTCAAATTGGACTCAGTTTGTGTGTTACATTCCGAAGCCTATAACTTGTGACTTTTCGCAACTGGACCTCGTAATTCGACTCGAATTCTTCCATTACTATTGTTTCAACACATTTGAAGTGTTGGAACAAGATTCGGGACAGTCGAAAGAAGTTTGCTCCATCCATGCGTCAACGTCTCAAATTGGACTCAGTTTGTGTATTACATTCCGAAGCCTATAACTTGTGACTTTTTCGCAACCGGACCTCGTAATTGGACTCAAACTCTTCCATTACTATTGTTTCAACACATTTGAAGTGTTGGAACAAGATTCGTGACAGTCGAAACAAGTTAGCTCCATCCGTGCATCAACTTCTCAAATTGGACTCAGTTTGTGTGTTACATTCCGAAGCCTATAACTTGTGACTTTTTCGCAATCGGACCTCGTAATTGGACTCAAACTCTTCCATTACTATTGTTTCAACACATTTGAAGTGTTGGAACAAGATTCGTGACAGTCGAAACAAGTTAGCTACATCCGTGCGTCAACGTCTCAAATTGGACTCAGTTTGTTTATTACATTCCGAAGCCTATAACTTGTGACTTTTTCGCAACCGGACCTCGTAATTAGACTCGAATTCTTCCATTACTATTGTTTCAACACATTTGAAGTGTTGGAACAAGATTCGTGACAGTCGAAACAAGTTAGCTCCATCCGTGCGTCAATGTCTTTAATTGGACTCAGTTTGTGTGTTACATTCCGAAGCCTATAACTTGTGACTTTTTCGCAACCGGACCTCGTAATTGGACTCAAACTCTTCCATTACTATTGTTTCAACACATTTGAATTGTTGGAACAAGATTTCGGACCGTCGAAACTAGTTAGCTCCATCCGTGCGTCAAGGTCTCAAATTGGACTCAGTTTGTGTGTTACATTCCGAAGCCTATAACTTGTGACTTTTCGCAACTGGACCTCGTAATTAGACTCGAATTCTTCCATTACTATTGTTTCAACACATTTGAAGTGTTGGAACAAGATTCGTGACAGTCGAAACAAGTTAGCTCAATCCGTCCGTCAATGTCTTTAATTGGACTCAGTTTGTGTGTTACATTCCGAAGCCTATAACTTATGACTTTTTTTTGCAACCAGACCTCGTAATTCGAATCAAACTCTTCCATTACTATTGTTTCAACAAATTTAAAGTGTTGGAACCAGATTTGGGACCGTCGAAACTAGTTAGCTCCATCCGTGCGTCAAGGTCTCAAATTGGACTCAGTTTGTGTGTTACATTCCGAAGCCTATAACTTGTGACTTTTCGCAACTGGACCTCGTAATTAGACTCGAATTCTTCCATTACTATTGTTTCAACACATTTGAAGTGTTGGAACAAGATTCGGGACAGTCGAAAGAAGTTTGCTCCATCCATGCGTCAACGTCTCAAATTGGACTCAGTTTGTGTATTACATTCCGAAGCCTATAACTTGTGACTTTTTCGCAACCGGACCTCGTAATTGGACTCAAACTCTTCCATTACTATTGTTTCAACACATTTGAAGTGTTGGAACAAGATTCGTGACAGTCGAAACAAGTTAGCTCCATCCGTGCATCAACGTCTCAAATTGGACTCAGTTTGTGTGTTACATTCCGAAGCCTATAACTTGTGACTTTTTCGCAATCGGACCTCGTAATTGGACTCAAACTCTTCCATTACTATTGTTTCAACACATTTGAATTGTTGGAACAAGATTCGTGACAGTCGAAACAAGTTAGCTACATCCGTGCGTCAACGTCTCAAATTGGACTCAGTTTGTTTATTACATTCCGAAGCCTATAACTTGTGACTTTTTCGCAACCGGACCTCGTAATTGGACTCAAACTCTTCCATTACTATTGTTTCAACACATTTGAATTGTTGGAACAAGATTCGTGACAGTCGAAACAAGTTAGCTCCATCCGTGCGTCAACGTCTCAAATTGGACTCAGTTTGTGTGTTACGTTCCGAATCCTATAACTTGTGACTTTTTCGCAACCGGACCTCGTAATTAGACTCGAATTCTTCCATTACTATTGTTTCAACACATTTGAAGTGTTGGAACAAGATTCGGGACAGTCGAAACAAGTTAGCTCCATCCGTGCGTCAATGTCTTTAATTGGACTCAGTTTGTGTGTTACATTCCGAAGCCTATAACTTGTGACTTTTTCGCAACCGGACCTCGTAATTGGACTCAAACTCTTCCATTACTATTGTTTCAACACATTTGAATTGTTGGAACAAGATTCGTGACAGTCGAAACAAGTTAGCTCCATCCGTGCGTCAACGTCTCAAATTGGACTCAGTTTGTGTGTTACGTTCCGAAGCCTATAACTTGTGACTTTTTCGCAACCGGACCTCGTAATTAGACTCGAATTCTTCCATTACTAATGTTTCAACACATTTGAAGTGTTGGAACAAGATTCGGGACAGTCGAAACAAGTTAGCTCCATCCGTGCGTCAATGTCTTTAATTGGACTCAGTTTGTGTGTTACATTCCGAAGCCTATAACTTGTGACTTTTTCGCAACCGGACCTCGTAATTGGACTCAAACTCTTCCATTACTATTGTTTCAACACATTTGAATTGTTGGAACAAGATTCGTGACAGTCGAAACAAGTTAGCTCCATCCGTGCGTCAACGTCTCAAATTGGACTCAGTTTGTGTGTTACGTTCCGAATCCTATAACTTGTGACTTTTTCGCAACCGGACCTCGTAATTAGACTCGAATTCTTCCATTACTATTGTTTCAACACATTTGAAGTGTTGGAACAAGATTCGGGACAGTCGAAACAAGTTAGCTCCATCCGTGCGTCAATGTCTTTAATTGGACTCAGTTTGTGTGTTACATTCCGAAGCCTATAACTTGTGACTTTTTCGCAACCGGACCTCGTAATTGGACTCAAACTCTTCCATTACTATTGTTTCAACACATTTGAATTGTTGGAACAAGATTCGTGACAGTCGAAACAAGTTAGCTCCATCCGTGCGTCAACGTCTCAAATTGGACTCAGTTTGTGTGTTACGTTCCGAAGCCTATAACTTGTGACTTTTTCGCAACCGGACCTCGTAATTAGACTCGAATTCTTCCATTACTAATGTTTCAACACATTTGAAGTGTTGGAACAAGATTCGGGACAGTCGAAACAAGTTAGCTCCATCCGTGCGTCAATGTCTTTAATTGGACTCAGTTTGTGTGTTACATTCCGAAGCCTATAACTTGTGACTTTTTCGCAACCGGACCTCGTAATTGGACTCAAACTCTTCCATTACTATTGTTTCAACAGATTTTAAGTGTTGGAACAAGATTTGGGACCGTCGAAACTAGTTAGCTCCATCCGTGCGTCAACGTCTCAAATTGGACTAAGTTTGTGTGTTACGTTCCGAAGCCTATAACTTGTGACTTTTTCGCAACCGGACCTCGTAATTGGACTCAAACTCTTCAATTACTATTGTTTCAACACATTTGAAGTGTTGGAACAAGATTCGGGACAGTCGAAAGAAGTTTGCTCCATCCGTTCGTCAATGTCTCTAATTGGACTCAGTTTGTGTGTTACATTCCAAAGCCTATAACTTGTGACTTTTTCGCAACCGGACCTCGTAATTGGACTCGAACTCTTCAATTACTATTGTTTCAACACATTTAAAGTGTTGGAACAAGATTCGTTTCAGTCGTAACAAGTTAGCTCCATCTGTGCGTCAACGTCTCAAATTGGACTTAGTTTGTGTGTTACGTTCCGAAGCCTATAACTTGTGACTTTTTCGCAATCGGACCTCGTAATTGGACTCAAACTCTTCCATTACTATTGTTTCAACACATTTGAATTGTTGGAACAAGATTCGTGACAGTCGAAACAAGTTAGCTCCATCCGTGCGTCAACGTCTCAAATTGGACTCAGTTTGTGTGTTACGTTCCGAAGCCTATAACTTGTGACTTTTTCGCAACCGGACCTCGTAATTAGACTCGAAATCTTCCATTACTATTGCTTCAACACATTTGAAGTGTTGGAACAAGATTCGGGACAGTCGAAAGAAGTTAGCTCCATCCGTGCGTCAATGTCTTTAATTGGACTCAGTTTGTGTGTTACATTCCGAAGCCTATAACTTGTGACTTTTTCGCAACCGGACCTCGTAATTGGACTCAAACTCTTCCATTACTATTGTTTCAACACATTTGAAGTGTTGGAACAAGATTCGTGACAGTCGAAACAAGTTAGCTCCATCCGTGCATCAACGTCTCAAATTGGACTCAGTTTGTGTGTTACATTCCGAAGCCAATAACTTGTGACTTTTTCGCAACCGGACCTCGTAATTGGACTCAAACTCTTCAATTACTATTGTTTCAACACATTTGAAGTGTTGGAACAAGATTCGTTACAGTCGAAACAAGTTAGCTCCATCTGTGCGTCAACGTCTCAAATTGGACTCAGTCTGTATCTTACATTCCGAAGCCTATAACTTGTGACTTTTTGGCAACCGGACCTCGTAATTGGACTCAAACTCTTCCATTACTATTGTTTCAACACATTTGAATTGTTGGAACAAGATTCGTGACAGTCGAAACAAGTTAGCTCCATCCGTGCGTCAACGTCTCAAATTGGACTCAATTTGTGTGTTACGTTCCGAAGCCTATAACTTGGGATTTTTTCACAACCGGACCTCGTAATAAGACTCAAATTCTTCCATTACTATTGTTTCAACACATTTGAAGTGTTGGAACAAGATTCGGGACAGTCGAAACAAGTTAGCTCCATCCGTGCGTCAATGTCTTTAATTGGATTCAGTTTGTGTGTTACATTCCTAAGCCTATAACTTGTGACTTTTTCGCAACCAGACCTCGTAATTCGAATCAAACTCTTCCATTTCTATTGTTTCAACAAATTTAAAGTGTTGGAACAAGATTTGGGACCGTCGAAACTAGTTAGCTCCATCCGTGCGTCAAGGTCTCAAATTGGACTCAGTTTGTGTGTTACATTCCGAAGCCTATAACTTGTGACTTTTCGCAACTGGACCTCGTAATTCGACTCGAATTCTTCGATTACTATTGTTTCAACACATTTGAAGTGTTGGAACAAGATTCGGGACAGTCGAAAGAAGTTTGCTCCATCCATGCGTCAACGTCTCAAATTGGACTCAGTTTGTGTATTACATTCCGAAGCCTATAACTTGTGACTTTTTCGCAACCGGACCTCGTAATTGGACTCAAACTCTTCCATTACTATTGTTTCAACACATTTGAAGTGTTGGAACAAGATTCGTGACAGTCGAAACAAGTTAGCTCCATCCGTGCATCAACTTCTCAAATTGGACTCAGTTTGTGTGTTACATTCCGAAGCCTATAACTTGTGACTTTTTCGCAATCGGACCTCGTAATTGGACTCAAACTCTTCCATTACTATTGTTTCAACACATTTGAAGTGTTGGAACAAGATTCGTGACAGTCGAAACAAGTTAGCTACATCCGTGCGTCAACGTCTCAAATTGGACTCAGTTTGTTTATTACATTCCGAAGCCTATAACTTGTGACTTTTTCGCAACCGGACCTCGTAATTAGACTCGAATTCTTCCATTACTATTGTTTCAACACATTTGAAGTGTTGGAACAAGATTCGTGACAGTCGAAACAAGTTAGCTCCATCCGTGCGTCAATGTCTTTAATTGGACTCAGTTTGTGTGTTACATTCCGAAGCCTATAACTTGTGACTTTTTCGCAACCGGACCTCGTAATTGGACTCAAACTCTTCCATTACTATTGTTTCAACACATTTGAATTGTTGGAACAAGATTTCGGACCGTCGAAACTAGTTAGCTCCATCCGTGCGTCAAGGTCTCAAATTGGACTCAGTTTGTGTGTTACATTCCGAAGCCTATAACTTGTGACTTTTCGCAACTGGACCTCGTAATTAGACTCGAATTCTTCCATTACTATTGTTTCAACACATTTGAAGTGTTGGAACAAGATTCGTGACAGTCGAAACAAGTTAGCTCAATCCGTCCGTCAATGTCTTTAATTGGACTCAGTTTGTGTGTTACATTCCGAAGCCTATAACTTATGACTTTTTTTTGCAACCAGACCTCGTAATTCGAATCAAACTCTTCCATTACTATTGTTTCAACAAATTTAAAGTGTTGGAACCAGATTTGGGACCGTCGAAACTAGTTAGCTCCATCCGTGCGTCAAGGTCTCAAATTGGACTCAGTTTGTGTGTTACATTCCGAAGCCTATAACTTGTGACTTTTCGCAACTGGACCTCGTAATTAGACTCGAATTCTTCCATTACTATTGTTTCAACACATTTGAAGTGTTGGAACAAGATTCGGGACAGTCGAAAGAAGTTTGCTCCATCCATGCGTCAACGTCTCAAATTGGACTCAGTTTGTGTATTACATTCCGAAGCCTATAACTTGTGACTTTTTCGCAACCGGACCTCGTAATTGGACTCAAACTCTTCCATTACTATTGTTTCAACACATTTGAAGTGTTGGAACAAGATTCGTGACAGTCGAAACAAGTTAGCTCCATCCGTGCATCAACGTCTCAAATTGGACTCAGTTTGTGTGTTACATTCCGAAGCCTATAACTTGTGACTTTTTCGCAATCGGACCTCGTAATTGGACTCAAACTCTTCCATTACTATTGTTTCAACACATTTGAATTGTTGGAACAAGATTCGTGACAGTCGAAACAAGTTAGCTACATCCGTGCGTCAACGTCTCAAATTGGACTCAGTTTGTTTATTACATTCCGAAGCCTATAACTTGTGACTTTTTCGCAACCGGACCTCGTAATTGGACTCAAACTCTTCCATTACTATTGTTTCAACACATTTGAATTGTTGGAACAAGATTCGTGACAGTCGAAACAAGTTAGCTCCATCCGTGCGTCAACGTCTCAAATTGGACTCAGTTTGTGTGTTACGTTCCGAATCCTATAACTTGTGACTTTTTCGCAACCGGACCTCGTAATTAGACTCGAATTCTTCCATTACTATTGTTTCAACACATTTGAAGTGTTGGAACAAGATTCGGGACAGTCGAAACAAGTTAGCTCCATCCGTGCGTCAATGTCTTTAATTGGACTCAGTTTGTGTGTTACATTCCGAAGCCTATAACTTGTGACTTTTTCGCAACCGGACCTCGTAATTGGACTCAAACTCTTCCATTACTATTGTTTCAACACATTTGAATTGTTGGAACAAGATTCGTGACAGTCGAAACAAGTTAGCTCCATCCGTGCGTCAACGTCTCAAATTGGACTCAGTTTGTGTGTTACGTTCCGAAGCCTATAACTTGTGACTTTTTCGCAACCGGACCTCGTAATTAGACTCGAATTCTTCCATTACTAATGTTTCAACACATTTGAAGTGTTGGAACAAGATTCGGGACAGTCGAAACAAGTTAGCTCCATCCGTGCGTCAATGTCTTTAATTGGACTCAGTTTGTGTGTTACATTCCGAAGCCTATAACTTGTGACTTTTTCGCAACCGGACCTCGTAATTGGACTCAAACTCTTCCATTACTATTGTTTCAACACATTTGAATTGTTGGAACAAGATTCGTGACAGTCGAAACAAGTTAGCTCCATCCGTGCGTCAACGTCTCAAATTGGACTCAGTTTGTGTGTTACGTTCCGAATCCTATAACTTGTGACTTTTTCGCAACCGGACCTCGTAATTAGACTCGAATTCTTCCATTACTATTGTTTCAACACATTTGAAGTGTTGGAACAAGATTCGGGACAGTCGAAACAAGTTAGCTCCATCCGTGCGTCAATGTCTTTAATTGGACTCAGTTTGTGTGTTACATTCCGAAGCCTATAACTTGTGACTTTTTCGCAACCGGACCTCGTAATTGGACTCAAACTCTTCCATTACTATTGTTTCAACACATTTGAATTGTTGGAACAAGATTCGTGACAGTCGAAACAAGTTAGCTCCATCCGTGCGTCAACGTCTCAAATTGGACTCAGTTTGTGTGTTACGTTCCGAAGCCTATAACTTGTGACTTTTTCGCAACCGGACCTCGTAATTAGACTCGAATTCTTCCATTACTAATGTTTCAACACATTTGAAGTGTTGGAACAAGATTCGGGACAGTCGAAACAAGTTAGCTCCATCCGTGCGTCAATGTCTTTAATTGGACTCAGTTTGTGTGTTACATTCCGAAGCCTATAACTTGTGACTTTTTCGCAACCGGACCTCGTAATTGGACTCAAACTCTTCCATTACTATTGTTTCAACAGATTTTAAGTGTTGGAACAAGATTTGGGACCGTCGAAACTAGTTAGCTCCATCCGTGCGTCAACGTCTCAAATTGGACTAAGTTTGTGTGTTACGTTCCGAAGCCTATAACTTGTGACTTTTTCGCAACCGGACCTCGTAATTGGACTCAAACTCTTCAATTACTATTGTTTCAACACATTTGAAGTGTTGGAACAAGATTCGGGACAGTCGAAAGAAGTTTGCTCCATCCGTTCGTCAATGTCTCTAATTGGACTCAGTTTGTGTGTTACATTCCAAAGCCTATAACTTGTGACTTTTTCGCAACCGGACCTCGTAATTGGACTCGAACTCTTCAATTACTATTGTTTCAACACATTTAAAGTGTTGGAACAAGATTCGTTTCAGTCGTAACAAGTTAGCTCCATCTGTGCGTCAACGTCTCAAATTGGACTTAGTTTGTGTGTTACGTTCCGAAGCCTATAACTTGTGACTTTTTCGCAATCGGACCTCGTAATTGGACTCAAACTCTTCCATTACTATTGTTTCAACACATTTGAATTGTTGGAACAAGATTCGTGACAGTCGAAACAAGTTAGCTCCATCCGTGCGTCAACGTCTCAAATTGGACTCAGTTTGTGTGTTACGTTCCGAAGCCTATAACTTGTGACTTTTTCGCAACCGGACCTCGTAATTAGACTCGAAATCTTCCATTACTATTGCTTCAACACATTTGAAGTGTTGGAACAAGATTCGGGACAGTCGAAAGAAGTTAGCTCCATCCGTGCGTCAATGTCTTTAATTGGACTCAGTTTGTGTGTTACATTCCGAAGCCTATAACTTATGACTTTTTTGCAACCGGACCTCGTAATTGGACTCAAACTCTTCCATTACTATTGTTTCAACAGATTTTAAGTGTTGGAACAAGATTTGGGACAGTCGAAAGAAGTTAGCTCTATCCGTGCGTCAATGTCTTTAATTGGACTCAGTTTCTGTGTTACATTCCGAAGCCTATAACTTATGACTTTTTTGCAACCGGACCTCGTAATTGGACTCAAACTCTTCCATTACTATTGTTTCAACAGATTTTAAGTGTTGGAACAAGATTTGGGACAGTCGAAAGAAGTTAGCTCCATCCGTGCGTCAACGTCTCAAATTGGACTCAGTTTGTGTGTTACGTTCCGAAGCCTATAACTTGTGACTTTTTCGCAACCGGACCTCGTAATTAGACTCGAAATCTTCCATTACTATTGTTTCAACACATTTGAAGTGTTGGAACAAGATTCGTGACAGTCGAAACAAGTTAGCTCCATCCGTGCGTCAATGTCTTTAATTGGACTCAGTTTGTGTGTTACATTCCGAAGCCTATAACTTATGACTTTTTTGCAACCAGACCTCGTAATTCGAATCAAACTCTTCCATTACTATTGTTTCAACAAATTTAAAGTGTTGGAACAAGATTTGGGACCGTCGAAACTAGTTAGCTCCATCCGTGCGTCAAGGTCTCAAATTGGACTCAGTTTGTGTGTTACATTCCGAAGTCTATAACTTGTGACTTTTCGCAACTGGACCTCGTAATTAGACTCGAATTCTTCCATTACTATTGTTTCAACACATTTGAAGTGTTGGAACAAGATTCGGGACAGTCGAAAGAAGTTTGCTCCATCCATGCGTCAACGTCTCAAACTGGACTCAGTTTGTGTATTACATTCCGAAGCCTATAACTTGTGACTTTTTCGCAACCAGACCTCGTAATTGGACTCAAACTCTTCCATTACTATTGTTTCAACACATTTGAAGTGTTGGAACAAGATTCGTGACAGTCGAAACAAGTTAGCTCCATCCGTGCATCAACGTCTCAAATTGGACTCAGTTTGTGTGTTACATTCCGAAGCCTATAACTTGTGACTTTTTCGCAATCGGACCTCGTCATTTGACTCAAACTCTTCCATTACTATTGTTTCAACACATTTGAATTGTTGGAACAAGATTCGTGACAGTCGAAACAAGTTAGCTACATCCGTTCGTCAACGTCTCAAATTGGACTCAGTTTGTTTATTACATTCCGAAGCCTATAACTTGTGACTTTTTCGCAACCGGACCTCGTAATTGGACTCAAACTCTTCCATTACTATTGTTTCAACACATTTGAATTGTTGGAACAAGATTCGTGACAGTCGAAACAAGTTAGCTCCATCCGTGCGTCAACGTCTCAAATTGGACTCAGTTTGTGTGTTACGTTCCGAAGCCTATAACTTGTGACTTTTTCGCAACCGGACCTCGTAATTAGACTCGAATTCTTCCATTACTATTGTTTCAACACATTTGAAGTGTTGGAACAAGATTCGGGACAGTCGAAACAAGTTAGCTCCATCCGTGCGTCAATGTCTTTAATTGGACTCAGTTTGTGTGTTACATTCCGAAGCCTATAACTTGTGACTTTTTCGCAACCGGACCTCGTAATTGGACTCAAACTCTTCCATTACTATTGTTTCAACAGATTTTAAGTGTTGGAACAAGATTTGGGACCGTCGAAACTAGTTAGCTCCATCCGTGCGTCAACGTCTCAAATTGAACTAAGTTTGTGTGTTACGTTCCGAAGCCTATAACTTGTGACTTTTTCGCAACCGGACCTCGTAATTATACTCAAACTCTTCCATTACTATTGTTTCAACACATTTGAAGTGTTGGAACAAGATTCGGGACAGTCGAAAGAAGTTTGCTCCATCCGTTCGTCAATGTCTCTAATTGGACTCAGTTTGTGTGTTACATTCCAAAGCCTATAACTTGTGACTTTTTCGCAACCGGACCTCGTAATTGGACTCGAACTCTTCAATTACTATTGTTTCAACACATTTGAAGTGTTGGAACAAGATTCGTTTCAGTCGTAACAAGTTAGCTCCATCTGTGCGTCAACGTCTCAAATTGGACTTAGTTTGTGTGTTACGTTCCGAAGCCTATAACTTGTGACTTTTTCGCAATCGGACCTCGTAATTGGACTCAAACTCTTCCATTACTATTGTTTCAACACATTTGAATTGTTGGAACAAGATTCGTGACAGTCGAAACAAGTTAGCTCCATCCGTGCGTCAACGTCTCAAATTGGACTCAGTTTGTGTGTTACGTTCCGAAGCCTATAACTTGTGACTTTTTCGCAACCGGACCTCGTAATTAGACTCGAAATCTTCCATTACATTTGTTTCAACACATTTGAAGTGTTGGAACAAGATTCGGGACAGTCGAAACAAGTTAGCTCCATCCGTGCGTCAATGTCTTTAATTGGACTCAGTTTGTGTGTTACATTCCGAAGCCTATAACTTATGACTTTTTTGCAACCGGACCTCGTAATTGGACTCAAACTCTTCCATTACTATTGTTTCAACAGATTTTAAGTGTTGAAACAAGATTTGGGACAGTCGAAAGAAGTTAGCTCTATCCGTGCGTCAATGTCTTTAATTGGACTCAGTTTGTGTGTTACATTCCGAAGCCTATAACTTATGACTTTTTTGCAACCGGACCTCGTAATTGGACTCAAACTCTTCCATTACTATTGTTTCAACAGATTTTAAGTGTTGGAACAAGATTTGGGACAGTCGAAAGAAGTTAGCTCCATCCGTGCGTCAAGGTCTCAAATTGGAGTCAGTTTGTGTGTTACATTCCGAAGCCTATAACTTGTGACTTTTCGCAACTGGACCTCGTAATTAGACTCGAATTCTTCCATTACTATTGTTTCAACACATTTGAAGTGTTGGAACAAGATTCGGGACAGTCGAAAGAAGTTTGCTCCATCCATGCGTCAACGTCTCAAATTGGACTCAGTTTGTGTATTACATTCCGAAGCCTATTGATATTCGCTCAAAAGTGCTTATTTTAAGCACTTATCCTGTTAGCGTTATCGCACTCTCCTACGTAAAACTGCTCTAATTATCCACTTTTCTACGTAAGAGTCTATCTCATTGCGTAAAACACACTTTTCTGGACGAAATGGTATATTTGCATGCATTAAACACATTTTCGGAAGTCTAGATATTAAGCCGTTCTGATAAAGTCTCATTACGCGCTTCTTCTGTCGCAGGAAACCCCGATGGGACGATTCTCAAGACTTGTGGGCCCAAATCGATCATGAAAGCCCATTATCAAAGCTTAAAAAGCCCACATGCTATGACTAGAAGATATGGGCCAAATATGGGCTGAATAAGAGGACCAAAAAGCCGGCCCAAAGAACGAAGAGAGTAGGAGAGCCAATGACCAAGAGACGGACCAAAGCGTTTAAAGCCACATGAGTCAGCAAAGAATGATGGTCGACTCTACTGGAGAAGCGTGAGGATGTCACAGTGAAGACCAGGGTTCCAGACCCTCCGCCAGTGCTTTTTTCTATTTTTTTTGATACTTTTTCTCTCATTTCTTCTTATTCTCTCTCTCTCTTCATCTCTCGATCCTCGAATCTACTGACTTAACCCCAGAACTCCTACCCTTCGGCTCTATCTCATCTCCCTTAGCTTTCTGACCGTTGGATCTTCCATCGGACCGTTGGATCTTCAATCGGACCGTTGGATCTCTCTAGATCCGTCGATCTACCAATCTGGGTCCCAATCAAGTCACCATCCATCCGATCGCCTTCAGAATGCCTGTCACATCATCTTGTGAGACGATGGACATCATCAGTCCATGTGGGCCAGTAGCCGGGCCCATCAGCATCGACCCGCTGTCCGACCAGTTAGTGGACCCCGCGAATTTCAAAAATAATTTTAATTAAATGGGGGGTCCACTAATTGGGGAGATTCCCCATAGAAAAGTAGCATTTTACTTAAGAAAAAAAAAAAAAAAAAAAAAAAAAAAAAATTAAAAATATTTTTTTTATTTAAAAAATACCCTATTTCCATTAATGGAAATAGGGAGCTTTATAAGAGGAAGGAGAAGGGTTCGTTCGAACCCTAATCCCTCTCCCCTCTCATCCTCTCTTCCCCCCTTTCAATCCCCCCCACGTTCTCCCTCCACCGGGCCGTTTTTCTTCTTTTCTTCTTCTTCTTCTTCTTCTTCTTCTTCTTCTTCTTCTTCTTCTTCTTCTCCCTTCTCTTCTCCGGCGAGCTGCTCCACCAAGCATCTACGCCCCTGCCCCTTTGCTGCAACGCCTCCACAGTCCATCCACGACTGCCTGGTGCAGCCCATCATCCATCCACGACCGCCTGGTTGCAGCACAAGGTTTCATACCGTCTTCCTTCTCTGTTCTCGCCGGAGTTGCGCCTGCAACTCCGACCAGCAACACCATCACCAGCGTCTTCTTCTCCTGGTTCTTCTTCTCCTCCTCTAACCGCTGCCCAACCCCCTGCTCACCACGCCAAGAACCATCATCGCCTTCTCTTTCTTCTTCTTTCTTCTTCTTTCTTCTTCTTCCTTCTCTGTTCTCGCCGGAGTTGCGCCTGCAACTCCGACCAGCAACACCATCACCAGCGTCTTCTTCTCCTGGTTCTTCTTCTCCGCCCTCTACTTCACGATCTGCCAGCCACCGTCCAGCCTTCTTACTTCTCTTACCGTTTTCTCTCTTGACCGCCCCTCTCCATTGCAAAAACCCAGCAAGCCGTTCTCCTCTCCTCTTCTCACGTTTTTACCGGAGTTGCAGGCTGCAACTCCGGCAGGTCACGAACCCCACCACCAGCGCCTCCATCACCGGTTCTCTTCTCCAAGAACCGTTGCTGCATCTCCAAGCCGTCATCACCTCTCTTCTCTTGGCCACAAATAAAAAAAAAATAATAATATAGAAAAAAAAAGGAAAGAAAAGAAGAAGATGAGGGGAAGCCATTAACGTCCCTCCTCGGAGCTTGCTGGGTTGTTGCCCTGGACAACGCCACCAGCGTCTCCACTTTGCTGCTGCTCTCACCTACGAACACCACCTTGCTAGTGCGTCCTCCATCCTCCACATCTCGTCGGGCTGGGTGCAGACCTCCCTTGCTGCTCCTCCTTTCCAAGCGACTCCCAATGTCCAAGAACCTGCAACCCATCTCTGGCAGGCTGGGTCAAATCTCCTCCAAGCCGTTCAGATCTGGATGTTCAACCCGTGCTGCTATCACGGCCTGCTACATCTAGGCCGAAGCCCATCTCCTCTAAGGTGGAGACCGCTTCACTCCACCCACCTCACACCGCTGTCTCTCCACTACGGACTGCAATGTTGATCTTTGTCCCTTGGGCCGATTCCAGCCACCCATTTTAGCCACCACGAACCACCAAAACTCTCCCTCAAGCCTGGAATGCCATCTACAAACCATGTATCCATGGCCGATTCTCCAAACTTTGAGCAGCATGTCATCTTCTCCGGCCGATCCTATCTCCGGTAAGTAGAGAGAGGTAACTTCCTCCCTCTATCTCCATCCCTTTCTCTCTCCTCCCTTAGTTTCTCTCTCTAGGTTTCTCCCATTCTCTCTCTAGCTTAGTTTTAGGTTCTTTACAAATTTGTTTATTTTTGTTTGATGTTTTGAGCATTGTAAGAATTTTTAATGTTAATGGATGAATTCTCTTTTCGGGTGTTATTTGATTTCCTTCATTATTGTTTTTAATAGTCTGTGATAATCTAAAAAAAAAAAAAAGGGTTTTAAATCCCATTATCACCATTCTCATCCTGCCATTATTTCTAACATCATTCTGTTATTTCATGTTCTTTATTAAGCGTGCCCTAACCCCGAGTGCGGATCGACATCCGACACGAGCCACTGTGCAAAATTGCTAATTTTACAGGTCAAAAGTCTCGGATAAATTAAAAATGTGTTGAAGTTAGGGTTTCCGTAACCAACGACGCGGAAAATACCTACTTTCAAATGGCGCCGCTGCCGCTCGGGTGTTCGGGAGTGCGAAAAAGGACGTAAAGATGGAATTGGAAAGTTGCTAAATCGGGAAGCTGCTCAATTTGGACAGCCTGACCTTTTCTGGAAACTTTCTATTTTTTGTTTTTAGTGATTTTTAGCAGTATTTTAAATTACTATTTTTAATGCCTCGGAAGGCCGAGTGCAAAGTTGTAATAATTTAGGAATTTTAACTGCCTTCCAAATAACTGCTAGATCTTGTTCTAGGGTTTTTTAGAAACCCTAGATTAAGTGGAAATTACCAAAAAAAATTAAAAAATCAAAATTCAAAAAAATTAGGGTTTTATATTCTGCAGATTTTTAGAAATCACCAATCAAGGATTTGCGATTTTTGGAAAGATTCCAAAATCTTGAAACTCTGCTTAATTAGGGTTTCCCCTCTTAGAAATTTCCTCTTTAGAAGAATTTCTCTTTTTAGAAATCTTCCGAATTTGGAAAAGTCTGCAAAAGGAAACGCCCCAAATCTAGCAGAATTTTAATTTTGGGAAATTTCCCAAAATTGTAAGGGATCTCGCAATCAAATCTTTCTTGGAAGATCTCCACAGTTCGGGAAACTTTCCAATCTAGGTATTTTCCAATCTGGGAATTCCTAAATTTTAACCCATCTCGAATTTGGAAACTAATTCAAAAACTTGCCTAAATTCAGTGCTTGTTCAGTGAACCCTAAAAAGGCAAGGATCTTCCAAATAGAATCCCACATACCTAGACCGTGCGATCTAACTTTTCTGCAGGAACACGATCCAGTGTGGGTAGAGAGCAAAAGCTCAAAGAGGTGGAGTCGGGCCCAAGCCCATTAGGATACCCCTCTCTAACCCACGGAGGCGACCCCGTGGCGTGGCCCACGGGAGGTAAGTCTCTATCCTCGCCTTGAGTGCGATACAGAGCATACTGGGTGCATCATTGCCGCTTGTCTATTTGCTTTCGCATCCATATTCTTCGACTTGCGTGGCGTGGCCGTTAATCAATCAACTCTAAGAGAGCAGACCCAGCTCCAAAATTGAAACTGGTGGGATTTCATCACCCACCTCATCATTCCAACTGATTTGATCCCAAGGCTCCATTTAATTAAAAAGAATCAAGAAGTAGAGCCAATTAGCCCGGTGTTCGAGGAAAAATCCACACAAAGCGAATCCGCTTAACATCCAATCGAAATAAGACCACGAGCGCGGGTCCCTGTTGTCTAACACACCCATAAGTCCCTGCTACTCAAGTACACTGAGCTCGACGTGGCATCTCGGACTATTCGGCGGTTAGTTGCGTGTGGACTAGGAACACGCACCAACCCTAGCTTAACCCGAGGGAACACTCTTCTTATACACTTGACCAATCCGGTTAGTCTGGGACGTACTTAAGACAGCCATTGTGCCGCACGTCTGTCTAGGCTTCGGATTGCCTTGTTGTTGACTAGAGTTAGTACTAAAGGATTCGCTCTGAAGAGTGTAGCCTGGTGAGAACCTCTGAGTGCAAACAGTTAGTCCGGTGGCTAAAAGATAAATCAGTGGTCCGCCCACTGTCATAATCTACTCTAGCCCCAAAACTAACAAGATAATGCCTAAAATGTATCCTGATTGTTTAGAATAAGATTATCTGTGCTTGGTGTGCATCATTTAAAATCACTACTCCAGTGTCTCCTTTTGGCAACTTTTTGCCAAACCTTGGGCTTACTTTTTCAAGTAGAAGCCCGGTTGGACCTTTCCTAACCTTTTACTAACTCGATCTGAGAGTTAGTCCACCGCATCCCTCTATCGCCTCTAATGGCAGATGAACGGCCTCTGTATGAGACCTACTACAGTTTCTGTGAGAATCGAGGTGATCACTCTCAACAATGGTATGACAATTCTGCGTATCATCATGATACTCCAGTCTCGCACACTTCTACAGGGTATGATAATCACCAAGATCCGGAGTACAATTCTGTACTCCAAGAGCTTAAAAATTCAGTCTCTGCCCTTCGTGCCGCGGTCCAGCAACCTGTGCACCATTCCCAGTCTGTAGGATATTACCCTCCTATCCAGCAAGATGTTTGTACCTTTCCATCTCCAATGCAGACCTCCTATGATAACACTTATTATCCGGATAATAGGAGTCACCATAACTTTGGTTGGGAACAGTCTGCCCTCCCGCAGCAACTGCCGCAGGATAATTATCCTTCCGGGTTCCATCAACCCAATGGAGAGTATGACTGGCAATACTCGCAATCCCAGTACCCGTCATATCCACAGAATGATTATTCTGATCAACAGTGGGCCCCTCAGGATTTTCAGAGTCAGCACCTAGTCCCAGACTCCACTTTGCCTTACAACTTTCATACCCAGTCGGACTACAATCAAGAGTTGGCACCTCAGCTCCCCTTGGCTGAACCGCCTCCGTTGGCTACTAAATCCGGTCTAGAGGACCTTCTCTCTCAGTACATTGCCCAGCAACAACAGTTTTTTCAAGGTCTAGAGCACCAACAAAAGCAATCTATGGAAAGCTTCAAGCAACGTCTAATTCAATTAGAAAATGAGAGAGAGGAAGTCCACTTCACTAGCCCACCTATAGCCTATCCTGAGGAGAATGATATGGCCACTGTCTATAATGAGGAGTCACACAATTGGAACCAGTACCAGAATTGCCAGGAAGAAATAGAAGTTGTACCCACCCCTAGATCGAGCCAGACTATTGAGGAGCCAGTGTTTCCTTCTTCGGTGCCTTTAAAAGCACCACATCCTGAACCTACCTCAGAGCAACCTATTTCTCACTCTCCCAGTGCTGCTTTTAACCTGAACCCTGAAGATGATCATCATGACACTGAGTTTTGTCTCGATCGTAGGATCCCTGCTGTCATAGATCTACCGTTCCTCCCCACCTCCCTTGGATTGTGCAACATTAGTGATGAACCCGAGTCGCAATCTTTGGTGCCCTTAATAGCACCAACTTCTGGACTGAGCACAGAGGAACTTAGTCCCATCTCTATCTCTGATAATTCTCTCTCTGCTCTGAATGCAGACATTCCTACTGATGAGCCATGTCTAGAATATGAGACTCCCGCTGTCCTGGACCTACCAATCCCCACCGAGGAGGAACATATTGAATGTAGGGATTGGAACATCCCTCTCAAATTAGAAAACATCGAGGGAGAGGTCAACAGTTTTCACCCGTCACCCTACGTCGATGTTGTTGATGAACCGTATGTCATGGAGAGTCTAATTCAGGACTCTCTCGAGGATAAATTATCCAAGTGTCAAGAACACTTTGAGTCTGACTTCATCTCAGAGTCAGACAATTTTGGTATTACTGATCTGCAGGAGTCTGCTCCATTCAGATACATTCCCGCAAAACTCAATGAGTTTGCGGCTCTGCTAACCACGGTCAGAGAACCCACTACTCCTGTCTTCTCAGTCTTTACTGAGAAGCTTCTATCCCTCCCCGCTGAACTAAATGTTTTTGCGGGTCTGCTCAGAGACACCGCTCCTACTCTCCTCTCAATCTTTACTGAGAAGCTTCGATCCCTCCCAGATCAACTCCGTACTTTTGTCAGTCTGCTCAGAGAGCTCAATGCCCTTCTCTCAATTTACACTGAGAAAGACCTGTTCTACACAGGTATACCTAGACAAGGGATAGGATAATTGTTTCCGTTCCACCTTAGGTGTCAGGAAGACTGCAGATTCACTCAGTCTCCATGAGTTTTATCCTGGTTGGGGGTACTTGATATACCCCCGTCATGTCTGGCTGAAGACGTAAAACTTAGCGCTTTCGGAAAGGCAATTCCGGTATTCCTAGAATACATGAGTCTCATGCATTTGTTATTACTGTTATATCTCTGAAAATGCAGGTACATTCATTCTCCCGATCATCATGTACCAAACACTGTCGAATTTCTGCCGACTTGGTAACATCCTTCCTGAACTTTTGCATCATCATCACTGAATTTTTATCATTTTATGTCCCGGTCATGAGCACCGAGGACGGTGCTGTATTTTGGTTGGGGGTGGGTATTTACCAAAACTCATGTCTTCATTTTGATAAAAAAAAAAAAAAATGTTGGTTTTGGGGTAATTTCCGATGTTCTCCAAAAGTTTTCTAGAATTTCAAAAATGTGTCAAATACCCTGACTTTGATTAGCTAAAAACCTTCGTTAAGTCAGTATTGAGGATGTCAATTTTTGTTTAAAGTTAGCGTCGAGTTAAGTCAGGCGTGACTACAGCAGGTTTGAAAACTCAGAAAAACTCAGATTTGGCACAATTGTACACTATCAATATCAGAGTCATCCTAAGTTTAGAAATTCTAGAGATCCTGCGAGAATAATTGTGGAGACCTAACCCAGTGAGCTTTTGAGCCTTTAATCAATTCAGAGTGTTATACAATAATTCTGAGTCACAAGATGACTCACTATTCTTCATGCCCGCAATATTCGTTGAGAGATCTCATTATCTGTTGCTTCGATCATAAAACTCGGAACGACATCAACATTGGATTACTACGACAGAACCTTCTTTGTATCCAGTCAAGACAGTATACATGATAGTGCAAACCCTAGAAAATGATTTAGGCCATTTTTTCTGAACCATTCAGCCTTTTTACTCACCTGAATTATACTTCACTAGAAACCCCTTGAACCCTTCTATAAAAGCCTTTTCTTTGTAAGCCCATTAACCAAAAACCCAGTTCAGCTACGAAGTGTTACTAGCTACCCTACTTTTGAGAAGGATAAAAAAATAACTGATGTGGGTGTACCGTGAAAAGAACAGTAAAGAGGAAAAATCAAAAGGAAAAGAAAGTGGTTCAAGCTGAAAACAAAATATGGAAAGAAAGTATGAAAAAGTGCTGAAAAGAAATTGAGCAGTCTCAGAAATATCAAGAAAAAGAGAAAAATACGAAAAAAGGAAAAAGAACCAGATAATGGTGTTACGTCGCAGGAAAAATTCAAGAAAATGGCAATATCCTCTCAAGATCTTTGAAATCCTGTATTCCTTTATTTCTCTACACCTGACCTAAGCCTCATTACAACCCAGGAAAGCCCTACTTGATTCTAGGATAGCACGATCATAAAATGTGGAGATTGGAGAAAGAGAAGCTATAGAGTTTGATCTGACGTTCCCGAGTGAAGTGGTATTCCAATCATGAGATCTTCTTCTGTTAAAGATGTCCTTCCTTCAAATAAAACATATGTGAGATCTTTTGCCTCTTTATATTAAATACATCTCCTCACATATAAATTGAGAGAAAAGAAGAAAACCCTTCTTGTGTGATTCTATTCTGAGTGCTAAACATGTGAGATTTGAGGTCGAGGCAGAAAAACTTAGAGGTGATCTGGAAATCTTTACTGTCGGATGATGAGAATGTTGAGCACACACACACGCAGAGTCTGACTATTCTGGGTCATGATTATCAGTCTGTAGTCTTGCCAAAACTTTCAAACTCTTCGCTAGCATGTAACTGTGTTTTGCATCCATTCAATGATTTGACGAACGGGGTTTTCCCTGAGCTAATATGAAAAAGTGTGCAGCATGTGCAGAGCCCTTTTAAGCTCATGTATTTCGCACTAATTGCCAAGGATTGGCAATATGCTGGTTGGGGGTTGTGATATTCGCTCAAAAGTGCTTATTTTAAGCACTTATCCTGTTAGCGTTATCGCACTCTCCTACGTAAAACTGCTCTAATTATCCACTTTTCTACGTAAGAGTCTATCTCATTGCGTAAAACACACTTTTCTGGACGAAATGGTATATTTGCATGCATTAAACACATTTTCGGAAGTCTAGATATTAAGCCGTTCTGATAAAGTCTCATTACGCGCTTCTTCTGTCGCAGGAAACCCCGATGGGACGATTCTCAAGACTTGTGGGCCCAAATCGATCATGAAAGCCCATTATCAAAGCTTAAAAAGCCCACATGCTATGACTAGAAGATATGGGCCAAATATGGGCTGAATAAGAGGACCAAAAAGCCGGCCCAAAGAACGAAGAGAGTAGGAGAGCCAATGACCAAGAGACGGACCAAAGCGTTTAAAGCCACATGAGTCAGCAAAGAATGATGGTCGACTCTACTGGAGAAGCGTGAGGATGTCACAGTGAAGACCAGGGTTCCAGACCCTCCGCCAGTGCTTTTTTCTATTTTTTTTGATACTTTTTCTCTCATTTCTTCTTATTCTCTCTCTCTCTTCATCTCTCGATCCTCGAATCTACTGACTTAACCCCAGAACTCCTACCCTTCGGCTCTATCTCATCTCCCTTAGCTTTCTGACCGTTGGATCTTCCATCGGACCGTTGGATCTTCAATCGGACCGTTGGATCTCTCTAGATCCGTCGATCTACCAATCTGGGTCCCAATCAAGTCACCATCCATCCGATCGCCTTCAGAATGCCTGTCACATCATCTTGTGAGACGATGGACATCATCAGTCCATGTGGGCCAGTAGCCGGGCCCATCAGCATCGACCCGCTGTCCGACCAGTTAGTGGACCCCGCGAATTTCAAAAATAATTTTAATTAAATGGGGGGTCCACTAATTGGGGAGATTCCCCATAGAAAAGTAGCATTTTACTTAAAAAAAAAAAAAAAAAAAAAAAAAAAAAAAAAAAATTAAAAATATTTTTTTATTTAAAAAATACCCTATTTCCATTAATGGAAATAGGGAGCTTTATAAGAGGAAGGAGAAGGGTTCGTTCGAACCCTAATCCCTCTCCCCTCTCATCCTCTCTTCCCCCCTTTCAATCCCCCCCACGTTCTCCCTCCACCGGGCCGTTTTTCTTCTTTTCTTCTTCTTCTTCTTCTTCTTCTTCTTCTTCTTCTTCTTCTTCTTCTTCTCCCTTCTCTTCTCCGGCGAGCTGCTCCACCAAGCATCTACGCCCCTGCCCCTTTGCTGCAACGCCTCCACAGTCCATCCACGACTGCCTGGTGCAGCCCATCATCCATCCACGACCGCCTGGTTGCAGCACAAGGTTTCATACCGTCTTCCTTCTCTGTTCTCGCCGGAGTTGCGCCTGCAACTCCGACCAGCAACACCATCACCAGCGTCTTCTTCTCCTGGTTCTTCTTCTCCTCCTCTAACCGCTGCCCAACCCCCTGCTCACCACGCCAAGAACCATCATCGCCTTCTCTTTCTTCTTCTTTCTTCTTCTTTCTTCTTCTTCCTTCTCTGTTCTCGCCGGAGTTGCGCCTGCAACTCCGACCAGCAACACCATCACCAGCGTCTTCTTCTCCTGGTTCTTCTTCTCCGCCCTCTACTTCACGATCTGCCAGCCACCGTCCAGCCTTCTTACTTCTCTTACCGTTTTCTCTCTTGACCGCCCCTCTCCATTGCAAAAACCCAGCAAGCCGTTCTCCTCTCCTCTTCTCACGTTTTTACCGGAGTTGCAGGCTGCAACTCCGGCAGGTCACGAACCCCACCACCAGCGCCTCCATCACCGGTTCTCTTCTCCAAGAACCGTTGCTGCATCTCCAAGCCGTCATCACCTCTCTTCTCTTGGCCACAAATAAAAAAAAAATAATAATATAGAAAAAAAAAGGAAAGAAAAGAAGAAGATGAGGGGAAGCCATTAACGTCCCTCCTCGGAGCTTGCTGGGTTGTTGCCCTGGACAACGCCACCAGCGTCTCCACTTTGCTGCTGCTCTCACCTACGAACACCACCTTGCTAGTGCGTCCTCCATCCTCCACATCTCGTCGGGCTGGGTGCAGACCTCCCTTGCTGCTCCTCCTTTCCAAGCGACTCCCAATGTCCAAGAACCTGCAACCCATCTCTGGCAGGCTGGGTCAAATCTCCTCCAAGCCGTTCAGATCTGGATGTTCAACCCGTGCTGCTATCACGGCCTGCTACATCTAGGCCGAAGCCCATCTCCTCTAAGGTGGAGACCGCTTCACTCCACCCACCTCACACCGCTGTCTCTCCACTACGGACTGCAATGTTGATCTTTGTCCCTTGGGCCGATTCCAGCCACCCATTTTAGCCACCACGAACCACCAAAACTCTCCCTCAAGCCTGGAATGCCATCTACAAACCATGTATCCATGGCCGATTCTCCAAACTTTGAGCAGCATGTCATCTTCTCCGGCCGATCCTATCTCCGGTAAGTAGAGAGAGGTAACTTCCTCCCTCTATCTCCATCCCTTTCTCTCTCCTCCCTTAGTTTCTCTCTCTAGGTTTCTCCCATTCTCTCTCTAGCTTAGTTTTAGGTTCTTTACAAATTTGTTTATTTTTGTTTGATGTTTTGAGCATTGTAAGAATTTTTAATGTTAATGGATGAATTCTCTTTTCGGGTGTTATTTGATTTCCTTCATTATTGTTTTTAATAGTCTGTGATAATCTAAAAAAAAAAAAAAGGGTTTTAAATCCCATTATCACCATTCTCATCCTGCCATTATTTCTAACATCATTCTGTTATTTCATGTTCTTTATTAAGCGTGCCCTAACCCCGAGTGCGGATCGACATCCGACACGAGCCACTGTGCAAAATTGCTAATTTTACAGGTCAAAAGTCTCGGATAAATTAAAAATGTGTTGAAGTTAGGGTTTCCGTAACCAACGACGCGGAAAATACCTACTTTCACCTATAACTTGTGACTTTTTCGCAACCGGACCTCGTAATTGGACTCAAACTCTTCCATTACTATTGTTTCAACACATTTGAAGTGTTGGAACAAGATTCGTGACAGTCGAAACAAGTTAGCTCCATCCGTGCATCAACGTCTCAAATTGGACTCAGTTTGTGTGTTACATTCCGAAGCCTATAACTTGTGACTTTTTCGCAATCGGACCTCGTAATTGGACTCAAACTCTTCCATTACTATTGTTTCAACACATTTGAATTGTTGGAACAAGATTCGTGACAGTCGAAACAAGTTAGCTCCATCCGTGCATCAACGTCTCAAATTGGACTCAGTTTGTGTGTTACATTCCGAAGCCAATAACTTGTGACTTTTTCGCAACCGGACCTCGTAATTGGACTCAAACTCTTCAATTACTATTGTTTCAACACATTTGAAGTGTTGGAACAAGATTCGTTACAGTCGAAACAAGTTAGCTCCATCTGTGCGTCAACGTCTCAAATTGGACTCAGTCTGTATCTTACATTCCGAAGCCTATAACTTGTGACTTTTTGGCAACCGGACCTCGTAATTGGACTCAAACTCTTCCATTACTATTGTTTCAACACATTTGAATTGTTGGAACAAGATTCGTGACAGTCGAAACAAGTTAGCTCCATCCGTGCGTCAACGTCTCAAATTGGACTCAATTTGTGTGTTACGTTCCGAAGCCTATAACTTGGGATTTTTTCGCAACCGGACCTCGTAATAAGACTCAAATTCTTCCATTAATATTGTTTCAACACATTTGAAGTGTTGGAACAAGATTCGGGACAGTCGAAACAAGTTAGCTCCATCCGTGCGTCAATGTCTTTAATTGGATTCAGTTTGTGTGTTACATTCCTAAGCCTATAACTTGTGACTTTTTAGCAACCACACCTCGTAATTCGAATCAAACCCTTCCATTACTATTGTTTCAACAAATTTAAAGTGTTGGAACAAGATTTGGGACCGTCGAAACTAGTTAGCTCCATCCGTGCGTCAAGGTCTCAAATTGGACTCAGTTTGTGTGTTACATTCCGAAGCCTATAACTTGTGACTTTTCGCAACTGGACCTCGTAATTAGACTCGAATTCTTCCATTACTATTGTTTCAACACATTTGAAGTGTTGGAACAAGATTCGGGACAGTCGAAAGAAGTTTGCTCCATCCATGCGTCAACGTCTCAAATTGGACTCAGTTTGTGTATTACATTCCGAAGCCTATAACTTGTGACTTTTTCGCAACCGGACCTCGTAATTGGACTCAAACTCTTCCATTACTATTGTTTCAACACATTTGAAGTGTTGGAACAAGATTCGTGACAGTCGAAACAAGTTAGCTCCATCCGTGCATCAACGTCTCAAATTGGACTCAGTTTGTGTGTTACATTCCGAAGCCTATAACTTGTGACTTTTTCGCAATCGGACCTCGTAATTGGACTCAAACTCTTCCATTACTATTGTTTCAACACATTTGAATTGTTGGAACAAGATTCGTGACAGTCGAAACAAGTTAGCTACATCCGTGCGTCAACGCCTCAAATTGGACTCAGTTTGTTTATTACATTCCGAAGCCTATAACTTGTGACTTTTTCGCAACCGGACCTCGTAATTGGACTCAAACTCTTCCATTACTATTGTTTCAACACATTTGAAGTGTTGGAACAAGATTCGTGACAGTCGAAACAAGTTAGCTCCATCCGTGCATCAACGTCTCAAATTGGACTCAGTTTGTGTGTTACATTCCGAAGCCAATAACTTGTGACTTTTTCGCAACCGGACCTCGTAATTGGACTCAAACTCTTCAATTACTATTGTTTCAACACATTTGAAGTGTTGGAACAAGATTCGTGACAGTCGAAACAAGTTAGCTACATCCGTGCGTCAACGTCTCAAATTGGACTCAGTTTGTTTATTACATTCCGAAGCCTATAACTTGTGACTTTTTCGCAACCGGACCTCGTAATTGGACTCAAACTCTTCCATTACTATTGTTTCAACACATTTGAATTGTTGGAACAAGATTCGTGAAAATAGGATTTTTCCGCGTCGTTGGTTACGGAAACCCTAACTTCAACACATTTGTAATTTGATCCGAGTTTTAATCCTGCAAAATATGCGATATTGTATAGGGATTCGTGTCGGATGTCGATCCGCACTCGGGGTTAGTGTGCGTAATTCAAAGACATGAAATGACGGATTTTTATCAAGAAAACATGGAGAGGTGAGAATGGTGATTGTAAGTGATTGAAAACATGATTTTAAAGATAATTTCTAGATTAAGATGCACTGAAAAAAACTCCAAAACATAATATTCAACTTGCTTTATTAATTTATCAAATGTGCATACAATCATAAAACATCAGGAAAACCTAATTAGAAAGCATGAAAATTAGAGAGAGAAATGGAGGATTTAGAGAGGGAAAATAGAGAGAACCTAAGGAAGAGAGAGAGACAAACATTTAGTATCTTACTGGAAAGAAGGATCAAGTTTTGGAGATCGAAGTGATTTGGCCGATAGATCGGCCATGTATGATTGGCCAAGAAAATTGGTGAGTCACTCGAAACGTCCGGCCATGGGTGTGCATCTAGTGCACTACCAGATTAATGGTGAGGCGGCAAGGGAGATGGCTTGATCGGCTTTTGTTGAGGCGGCAAGGGAGATGGCTTCAGCTGGCCATTGAGATGAAGTGCATTGGCCGTGGTTTGAGATGGAGGTGAAGGTTGAGGAGGAGACATGATGCACACGGTTCAACAACGGGTGATTGCTGGTTGTTGGTGCAGGGACATGGCTGGAGATTCTCACCGGAGTTGTAGCAAGTTTTGTTCTCACCGGAGATGCAGCAGGTTGTGCAGGACAGAAGGTGGAGGCTAGAGTGTTGTAGTCCGTCCAAATAGTTTTGCAGGGGCAGTGGAGAAAGCCAGGGCGGTAGAAACGTGGAGATGAGTGAAAGAAGACTACCGTGATCGAGTTGAGGTTGTGAATGAAGGTAGCGGCTAGCGGATGTGATGGTAGCCTGGATGTGGCTCACAGCAAGGCTGCAACAGCAAAAGGGAACCGGCAGTGGAGTGATGAAGAGCAGCAACTTCACAGTGAGGAGCACCGTGTTGCAGGTTGCAACAGTCAAAGGGAGCAAGACGGGGAAAGAGAGGGAAGGGAGGAGGCACCGATGATGCTGGGGTTGCTGGTTTTCTAGAGGAGAGGGGCGGTGGAGAGAGTGAGGGAAGGCAAAAACATGGAGACAGGTGGGGGCGATCTCCCCTTCTCCTTCTTCTTCTCTTCTCTTTGTTCTTTTCTTTTTGTCTTTTTTTTTTTTTGTTTTTCTGGTTTTGTTTTATTTTTTAGAAGATGGAGATCGAGAAGGAGAGAACGGTGCTGGTTCGTGCAAAGTTTAACGGCCTGCAAAGGTTGCAGGCTGTGAACCTGTAGGTGAGGGGCGGCAGGCGGTAGCAAGGAGGTGGGGAGAACTGACGGCCGGAGTTGCAGGTCTGCAACTCCGGCGTTAAAAAAAACGGTAATGAAAAAACGAAAACGAAAACGAAAAAAAAAGAAAAAGAAGAAGAAGAAGAAGAAGAAGAAGAAGAAGAAGAAGAAGAAGAAGGAGAAGAAGGAGAAGAAGGAGAAGAAGGAGAAGAAGGAGACTGATGCCGTGGAGGAGCACTGACGGCCGGAGTTGCAGGCAACTCCGGCGAAGAAGAAGAAGATGAAGAAGAAGAAGAAGAAGAAGAAGAAGAAGGAGAAGAAGGAGAAGAAGGGTGAATGCGGGATTGAGAGGGGGAGAGAAAGGAGAAGATTTGAGGGGGATTAGGGTTCGAACGAACCCTTCTCCCTCCTCTTATAAAGCTCCCTATTTCCATTAATGGAAATAGGGTATTTTTTGAAAATAAAAAAATATTTTTTTTTTTTTTTTTTTTTTTTTTTTTTAAGTAAAAACCTACTTTTCTATGGGGAATCTCCCCAATTAGTGGACCCCCCATTTAATTAAAATTATTTTTGAAATTCGCGGGGTCCACTAACTGGTCGGACAGCGGGTCGATGCTGATGGGCCCGGCTACTGGCCCACATGGACTGATGATGTCCATCGTCTCACAAGATGATGTGACAGGCATTCTGAAGGCGATCGGATGGATGGTGACTTGATTGGGACCCAGATTGGTAGATCGACGGATCTAGAGAGATCCAACGGTCCGATTGAAGATCCAACGGTCCGATGGAAGATCCAACGGTCCGAAAGCTAAGGGAGATGAGATAGAGCTGATAGGCAGGAGTTCTGGGGTTAGGTCAGTAGATTCGAGGATCGAGAGATGAAGAGAGAGAGAGAATAAGGAGAGATGAGAGAAAAAGTATCAAAAAAAATGGAAAAAAGCACTGGCGGAGGGTCTGGAACCCTGGTCTTCACTGTGACCATCCTCACGCTTCTCCAGTAGAGTCGACCATCATTCTTTGCTGACTCATGTGGCTTTAAACGCTTTGGTCCGTCTCTTGGTCATTGGCTCTCCTACTCTCTTCGTTCTTTGGGCCGACTTTTTTGTCCTCTTATTCAGCCCATATTTGGCCCATATCTTCTAGTTATAGCATGTGGGCTTGTTAAGCTTTGATAATGGGCTTTCATGATCGATTTGGGGCCCACAAGTCTCGAAAATCGTCCCATCGGGGTTTCCTGCGACAGAAGAAGCGCGTAATGAGACTTTATCAGAACGGCTTAATATTTAGACTTCCGAAAATGTGTTTAATGCATGCAAATATACCATTTCGTCCAGAAAAGTGTGTTTTACGCAATGAGATAGACTCTTACGTAGAAAAGTGGATAATTAGAGCAGTTTTACGTAGGAGAGTGCAATAACGCTAACAGGATAAGTGCTTAAAATAAGCACTTTTGAGCGAATATCACAACCCCCAACCAGCATATTGCCAATCCTTGGCAATTAGTGCGAAATACATGAGCTTAAAAGGGCTCTGCACATGCTGCACACTTTTTCATATTAGCTCAGGGAAAACCCCGTTCGTCAAATCATTGAATGGATGCAAAAAAAAGTTACATGCTAGCGAAGAGTTGGAAAGTTTTGGCAAGACTACAGACTGATAATCATGACCCAGAATAGTCAGACTCTGCGTGTGTGTGTGCTCAACATTCTCATCATCCGACAGTAAAGATTTCCAGATCACCTCTAAGTTTTTATGCCTCGACCTCAAATCTCACATGTTTAGCACTCATAATAGAATCACACAAGAAGGGTTTTCTTCTTTTCTCTCAATTTATATGTGAGGAGATGTATTTAATATAAAGAGGCAAAAGATCTCACATATGTTTTATTTGAAGGAAGGACATCTTTAACAGAAGAAGATCTCATGATTGGAATACCACTTCACTCGGGAACGTCAGATCAAACTCTATAGCTTCTCTTTCTCCAATCTCCACATTTTATGATCGTACTATCCTAGAATCAAGTAGGACTTTCCTGGGTTGTAATGAGGCTTAGGTCAGGTGTAGAGAGATAAAGGAATACAGGATTTCAAAGATCTTGAGAGGATATTGCCATTTTCTTGAATTTTTCCTGCGACGTAACACCATTATCTGGTTCTTTTTCCTTTTTTTCGTATTTTTCTCTTTTTCTTGATATTTCTGAGACTGCTCAATTTCTTTTCAGCTCTTCTTCATACTTTCTTTTCATATTTTGTTTTCAGCTTGAACCACTTTCTTTTCCTTTTGATTCTTCTTCTTTACTTTTCTTTTTCACGGTACACCCACATCAGTTATTCTTTTGTCCATCTCAAAATAAGGGTAGCTAGTCATGCTTCGTAGCTATACTGGATTTTAGGTTGATGGGATTACAAAGAAAAGGCTTTTATAGAAGGGTTCAAGGGGTTTCTAGTGAAGTATAATTCAGGTGAGTAAAAAGGCTGAATGGTTCAGAAAAATGGCCTAAATCATTTTCTAGGGTTTGCACTATCATGTATACTGTCTTGACTGGATACAGAGAAGGTTCTGTCGTAGTAATCCAATGTTGATGTCGTTCCGAGTTCCATGATCGAAGCAAAAGATAATGAGATCTCTCAACGAATATTGCGGGCATGAAGAATAGTGAGTCATCTTGTGACTCAGGATTATTGTATAACTCTCCGAAATGATTAAAGGCTCGAAAGCTTACTGGGTTAGGTCTCCACAATTCTTCTCACAGGATCTCTAGAATTTCCAAACTTAGGATGACTCTGATGTTGATAGTGTACAATTGTGCCGAATCTGATTTTTTCTAAGTTTTCAAACCTGCTGTAGTCACACTTGACTTGACTCAATGCTAACTTTAAACAAAAATTGACATCCTCAATACTGACTTAACGAAGGTTTTTAGCTAATCAAAGTCAGGGTATTTGACACATTTTTGAAATTCTAGAAAACTTTTGGAGAACATCGGAAATCACCCAAAAAAAAAAAAAATTTTTTTTTTTTTTTTTTTTTTTTTTTTTTTTTTTTTTTTTTATAAAGACATGAGTTTTGGTAAATACCCACCCCCAACCAAAATATAGCACCGTCCTCGGTGCTCAATACTGGGACATAAAATGATAACAAATCAGAGATGATGATGCAAAGATTCAGGAAGGATGTTACCAAGTCGGCAGAAACTCGACAGTGTGTGGTACCTGATGATCGGAAGACTGAATGTACCTGCATTTCCAGAGATATAACAGTAATAACAAATGCATGAGACTCATGTACTCTAGGAATACCGGAATTGCCTTTCCGAAAGCGCTAAGTTTTACGTCTTCAGCCAGACATGACGGGGGTGACAGGCACCCCCAACCAAGTTGGAGCACAGGAGACTGAGTAGATCATCAGTCGACATAGGCAGGATCGATGAGATCGATCTCAAAAGTCTGAATGAACAATACGTCAAGTTCATGGAACTGTTTTAGACGCTGCCCATTGACCTGGAATGAGGAGTGATCCTTGGGATCCTCAATAGTGATTGCCCCGAAGGGTGTGACTGCTGTGACCGTATAAGGACCGGTCCACCTAGATTTCAGTTTTCCAGGGAAGAGATGAAGACGAGAATTATAAAGAAGGACCTTCTGTCCTGGATGGAACTCTTTCCTGAGGATGCTCTTGTCATGTATCCACTTCATTTTGGCTTTGTAATTCTTGGACAAGTTGTAGGCATCATTTCTGAGTTCTTCTAACTCATTCATTTGAAGTTTCCGCTCCTCCCCTGCGGAGTCTAGGTCGAAGTTGAGCTTCTTAATGGCCCACAGAGCACGATGTTCAATCTCTACCGGTAGATGACAGGGTTTCCCAAAGACGAGACGATAGGGAGACATATTGAGTGGGGTCTTGTAGGCGGTTCTGTATGCCCATAAAGCATCAGTGAGACGAGTAGACCAGTCTTTACGTGTGGTATTGACTGTCTTCTCCAAGATCTGCTTGATCTGACGATTAGAAACCTCCACTTGACCACTAGTCTGCGGATGATAAGCTAGGGCAACCTTGTGGGTTACCCCATACTTTTTCATTAAGTTCTCGAATATCTTATTGCAGAAATGGGTGCCCCCATCACTAATGATGGCCTTAGGGGCACCGAATCGGGCGAAGATGAACTCCTTTAGGAATTTGACCACCACTTTGTGGTCATTGGTCTTGGTGGGAATGGCTTCTATCCATTTGGATACATAGTCTACCGCAAGGAGAATGTACTCAAAACCATATGAAATGGGAAAGGGGCCCATGAAGTCGATGCCCCAAATGTCAAATATTTCATCGACCTGGATGGGAGTGAGGGGCATCATGTTCCTCTGGGAGATGCGGCCTAGATGCTGGCAATTAGGACAAGTTTTGCTGTAGATATGGGCATCTTTAAATAATGTGGGCCAGTAGAATCCGCATTGCAGCACTTTTTCTGCAGTCTTCTTAGTGCTGAAATGACCACCACAAGGTTGGTCATGACATGAGGACAAGATACTGAGTTGGTCCGACTCAGGGACACAGAGACGAATGATCTGGTCAGGACAGTATTTATACAAATAAGGGTCAT
Source organism: Euptelea pleiosperma (assembly GCA_035048495.1). Taxonomy (NCBI): domain Eukaryota; kingdom Viridiplantae; phylum Streptophyta; class Magnoliopsida; order Ranunculales; family Eupteleaceae; genus Euptelea; species Euptelea pleiosperma. Next base: position 20,807,509 of record CM068547.1, read on the forward strand.
CCCAAGAGTAGTACTTAACTCTTGCTAGGAATTGGCTTTTGTCCTGTTTTGACCAGTGTGAAGGCGTTTCTTCGGTGACAAGGTAGTTGACAATGTCAGCATACCAAGGATTAACAGAGATGGCGAACAGTTGTTCGTCTGGAAAGGTTTCAGGGATGGGCTGGGTGTCGAAGGATGACTCTAAAGTCAGTCTAGACAAGTGATCAGCCACTACATTCTCAGTTCCTTTCTTATCCTTAATCTCGAGGTCGAATTCCTGCAGTAAGAGAATCCATCGAATTAATCGAGGTTTGGTTTCCTTTTTCGACATGAGATAACGAAGGGCTGCATGATCAGTGTACACAACCACCTTAGTGGCTAAGAGGTACTGACGGAATTTATCAAGGGCGAAGACTACCGCCAGGAGTTCTTTCTCAGTGGTGGAGTAATTCATTTGGGCAGAGTTAAGAGTTTTGCTCGCGTAGTAGATCACGTGTGACCTTTTGTCAACTCTCTGCCCTAGAACAGCGCCTAACGCGTAGTCAGAAGCATCGCACATTACCTCGAAAGGTAGAGTCCAATCCGGGGGACGGATAATGGGCGCAGTAGTGAGCTCAGATTTGAGACGCTCAAATGCCTTGACACAGTCAGCATTAAAGTCGAAAGGACTATCTTTAGCTAGAAGATAGGACAGAGGTCGAGCGATTTGAGAGAAGTCCTTGATGAATCGCCTATAGAATCCTCCGTGTCCCAAAAAGGACCGGATGTCACGTACGGACTTAGGAATGGGCAAGGTCGAGATGATATCGATTTTAGCTTTGTCGACCTCAATGCCCTGATGGGAAATGACATGTCCCAGAACTATGCCTTTCTTCACCATGAAGTGGCATTTCTCCCAATTGAGGACAAGTCGCTTGTCCTGACAGCGTTGAAGTACCAGCCCTAGATGGGTCAGACAGTCATCAAAGGATGACCCAAAAACTGAGAAGTCGTCCATAAAGACTTCGAGGAATTTTTCCACCATGTCAGAGAATATACTCATCATACACCTTTGAAAGGTCGCGGGTGCATTGCAGAGGCCAAAGGGCATGCGCTTGTAGGCAAAAGTGCCAAAGGGACAGGTGAAAGTTGTCTTCTCGTGATCCTCAGGGGCGATGGGTATTTGATTATACCCTGAGTAACCATCGAGGAAGCAGTAATAGGAGTGACCTGCTAATCTCTCCAACATTTGGTCTATGAAGGGTAAAGGAAAATGGTCCTTCCTAGTGTTGGTGTTGAGTCGTCGGTAATCGATGCAGACTCTCCACCCTTTCTTCAGACGCTGGGTGACCATTTCCTTGTTCTCATTTTCCACAACTGTGAATCCTGCCTTTTTAGGGACGACATGAATAGGACTCACCCATTTGCTATCGGAGATGGGGTAAATGATACCCGCATCTAACAGTTTAAGGACCTCGTCCCGGACTACATCCTTCAAGACTGGGTTCAACCTCCTCTGGTGTTCTCGAGAGGTTTTGGATTCATCCTCGAGATAGATGTGATGTTGGCACACCGAGGGGTCTATGCCACGAATATCATCTATAGTCCAACCTATCGCAGATTTGTGCTCGTTGAGCAGCTCGAGAAGTTTCTTACGTTCACTCTCAGACAAAGCGGAAGCAATAATGACAGGGTAGGTTTCCTTAGGACCAAGATAGGCATAGGAAAGATCTGTTGGAAGTGGCTTGAGCTCCAATGTTGGAGCAGATGGAGTTGAAGTAGGTGTCACAGAAGACACGGATTGAAGAGGTTTGACTTCAGTAGTAAAAGGAATGATGGGTTCTCTGGCCATGGTTATCAGAGGCTCGAACTCGATGAGTGGAGCGGGGATCTCTAGCAGTGGAGCAGTCTCCAAAAGATCATTGAGATCAGAAATAGCTGACTCTGTTGCAAAGTCAGCCCCAAAGTGTGCTAGACACTGTTTAAGAATATCTTCGGTGGAGTCCGGGATTAGACTCTCAACGGCACACATTTCATCGGTCACTTCGCGATCGGCATCTTGTTGCATTAAACGAAAGATATTGACCTCAGCTTTGAGGTTTCCGAAAGCAATGGACATGTTTCCGTCCCGACAACCGATGTGTGCGTTCGCGGTGGCAAGGAATGGACGGCCTAAGATGACCGGAATGCGGTTATCCTGACACGGCTCGGTGTCTAGAATGATAAAGTCCACAGGATAATAAAAGTCAGCGACTTTTACTAGGACATCTTCAATGATTCCTCTTGGAATCTTGATGGACTGATCAGCCAATTTCAGGGTGACATTGGTAGGCTTCATATCTTTCAGTCCTAACTGCTGATATACCGAGAACGGGATGAGGTTAACGCTAGCCCCTAAATCTAGCAAGGCAGTGCAGCTAAAGTTGTCACCAATTTCACATTGGACAGTTGGGCTACCTGGATCCTTGTGTTTGATCACACTATTGCGTTGAATGAACGCGGTAGCTTTTTCGGCCAAGAAGGCAGCTTTGGGTACATGCGTACGCCGCTTAACTGTGCACAAGTCCTTGAGGAATTTGGCATAGGAAGGGATTTGCTTGATAGCAGAAAGGAATGGGATATTGATCTGGACGTCTTTAAAGACATCTAAGATCTCAGAGAATTGCTGATCCCGCTTATCTTGGACAAGTCTGTCCGGGAAGGGAGGCTTTACTCGACAAATGGCTTTGTCTTTAGCCTTAGATTTCTGCACAGGGATATCTGATGTTGGTGCAGAGGTAGAAGAAGCAGAGGTAGGATTAGGACTAGTTTCCTCTGTGCGAGTGATGGGTGCTGGAGATGGCACCGGTGGTGGTTGGACTCCCATGTCCACAGTTTTTCCAGATCGTAGGGTGGTTACAGCTTGCACCTCCCCTTGACAATTCTCATTCTGGCTTTGAGATTGGGATCCGATCTCATATACTGCCCCTTTGGCATTTCCTTTAGGGTTGGCAATGGGTTGGCTAGGAAAGATCCCCTTAGCTTTCTCAGCTTCCAAGTTACCTAGACGTTGCTCTAGACGAAGCATGGATTGCTGTTGCTGTTGCTCTAGGCGTTGCATAGATTGTTGTTGCTGAGTAATGAGTTGAGCTAGAAGGTCTTCGATACCAGATTTGGGGACCGACTGTTGGGGGGCAGCTAATGGGAGCTGAGGCACCAATTCGCGACTCGAGCTCATTGGGGCATTATAGTTATAGGCTGGAGAATTAGTTGGGACAATCGGTTGGTTCTGAAAGGTCTGTGGGACTCTTTGCTGATTCTGAAATGTGCTCGATTGTCCAGAGTATTGACCCTGTTGGAACTGCTGGTTCTGATTAGATGGGTACTGAGTCTGCTGGTATTGTCCCTGATTGAATTGCCTATTGGGTTGATTGAACCCAGGAGGATACATGCCCTGAGGTTGACGTGGAGGTTGAGCTTGTGGTTGAGTAGACTGAGGCCTCCAAGAAAAGTTAGGGTGGTTTCTCGTGTCCGGATGATAAGATTGACTATACGAGTTCTGAGTGGGTGGTTTGTATGTGCTGAAAGCACAAACTTCTTCCTGAAGAGGATTAGACCACCCTTCATTCAAAGGACAATGCTCAGTAGTATGGGAGGGTTGCAGACAGAGGGTGCAGGATTCCATAGGGCTCTCGTGTCCCACATGCATGACTGGGGTAGACTGTTGAGTAGGCTTTTGGACAGACACAGCCAGTGCCGAGACTGACTTGCTCAACTCTTGAATGACAGATCGAAGCTCCGTATCAGCTGTAGCATCATGTCCCTTGGTTGTCCTTTGGACCGAAGTGGTTCGACTGAACTCTGAGTCAGTCGTCCAATGTTGAGAGTTTTCTCCTAACTCTCCCAAGAATTTGTATGCATCGGTCGGAGTTTGGTGCAGGAATTTTCCTTGGCACATTGACTCTACCATGGTCCGGGACTCATCAGTAAGTCCCTTGTAGAAGACGTGGACAAGATTGCCCTTGTCGATGCTATGGTGGGGACACTTAGTCAAGTAGTCTTGGAATCTATCCCATGCTTCAAAAAATTTCTCATCGGACTTCTGTCTAAAGTCCTGAATGAGTTGCTTCATTTGGTTGGTCCGAGTCATGGGGTAGAATTTAGACATGAATTTGCCCACCAATTCTTTCCAACTGCTGATTGAATCAGCGGGTAAGGAGTAGAGCCAATCTGAGGCTCGGTCTTTGAGCGAGAATGGGAAAACTCGCAGACGGACATTGTCATCATCGAGGTTCTGATTTTTGAAAAGTAGGATGACATGTTGGAATTCCCTAATATGGGAATATGGGTCTTCTCTTGGGAGACCACGAAAGGTTGGCAGCATTTGGATCGTCTGTGGCCTGATCTCAAATTGTACCGCCGTAGTAGGTGGGAGAACAATGCAAGTGGGCGGATTGGCAGAGATAGGAGCGAACGTCTCGATAAGAGGTCGTTCGACTGCCATGACTACAAAGGTAGTAGTACTGGGGGAGGCGGGTGGGGAAAGAGATGGGGAAGAATTCAGTGGAGGATCCACTGTAGGGACGTGATTCTCAGATCGAATCAAGCGCTTGTTCGGGCGAGTCCAACCGGGCATACGCGAATGAGGCAAGCTCTATACTTGGCAAAAAGTTGCCAGAGAGGAACACTATCCTAAATGATGCACACCAAGCACAGATAATCCTATTCTAAGCAATCAGGATATATTTTAGGAATTATCTTAGTTAGTTTTGGGGCTAGAGTAGATTATGACAGTGGGCGGACCACTGGTTTATCTTTTAACCGCCGGACTAACTGTTTTGCACTCAGAGGTTCTCACCAGGCTACACTCTTCAGAGCGAATCCTTTAGTACTAACTCTAGTTAACAACAAGGCAATCCGAAGCCTAGACAGACGTGCGGCACAATGGCTGACTTAAGTACGTCCCAGACTAACCGGATTGGTCAAGTAGATAAGAAGAGTGTTCCCTCGGGTTAAGCTAGGGTTGATGCGTGTTCCTAGTCCACACGCAACTAACCGCCGAATAGTCCAAGATGCCACGTCGAGCTCAGTGTACTTGAGTAGCAGGGACTTATGGGTGTGTTAGACAACAGGGACCCGCGCTCGTGGTCTTATTTCGATTGGATGTTAAGCGGGTTCGCTTTGCGTGGATTTTTCCTCGAACACCGGGCTAATTGGCTCTACTTCTTGATTCTTTTTAATTAAATGGAGCCTTGGGATCAAATCAGTTAGAATGATGAGGTGGGTGATGAAATCCCACCAGTTTCAATTTGGAGCCGGGTCTGCTCTCTTAGAGTTGATTGATTAACGGCCACGCCACGCAAGTCGAATAAGTTGTTGCTAGAAAACAAATAGACAAGCGGCAATGATGCACCCAATATGCTCTGTATCGCACTCAAGGCGAGGATAGAGACTTACCTCCCGTGGGCCACGCCACGGGGTCTCCTCCGTGGGTTAGAGAGGGGTATCCTAATGGGCTTGGGCCCGACTCCACCTCTTTGAGCTTTCGCTCTCTACCCACACTGGATCGTGTTCCTACAGAAAAGTTAGATCGCACGGTCTAGGTATTTGGGATTCTATTTGGAAGATCCTTGCCTTTTTAGGGTTCACTAAACAAGCACTGGATTTAGGCAAGTTTTTGAATTAATTTCCAAATTCGAGATGGGTTAAAATTTAGGAATTCCCAGATTGGAAAATACCTAGATTGGAAAGTTTCCCGAACTGTGGAGATCTTCCAAGAAAGATTTGATTGCGAGATCCCTTATAATTTTGGGAAATTTCCCAAAATTGAAATTCTGCTAGATTTGGGGCGTTTCCTTTTGCAGACTTTTCCAAATTCGGAAGATTTCTAAAGATAGAAATTCTTCTAAAGAGGAAACTTCTAAGAGGGGAAACCCTAATTAAGCAGAGTATCAAGATTTTGGAATCTTTCCAAAAATCGCAAATCCTTGATTGGTGATTTCTAAAAATCTGCAGAATATAAAACCCTAATTTTTTTGAATTTTGATTTTTTAATTTTTTTGGTAATTTCCACTTAATCTAGGGTTTCTAAAAAACCCTAGAACAAGATCTAGCAGTTATATGGAAAGCAGGAAAATTCCTAAATTATTACAAATTGCACTCGGCCTTCCGAGGCATTAAAAATAGTAATTTAAAAACTGCTAAAAATCACTAAAAACAAAAAAAATAGAAAGTTTCCCGAAAAAGGTCGGGCTGTCCAAATTGAGCAGCTTTCCGATTCAGCAACTTTCCAATTCCGTCTTTACGTCCTTTTTCGCACTCCCGAACACCCGAGCGGCAGCGGCGCCATTTGAAAATAGGATTTTTCCGCGTCGTTGGTTACGGAAACCCTAACTTCAACACATTTGTAATTTGATCCGAGTTTTAATCCTGCAAAATATGCGATATTGTATAGGGATTCGTGTCGGATGTCGATCCGCACTCGGGGTTAGTGTGCGTAATTCAAAGACATGAAATGACGGATTTTTATCAAGAAAACATGGAGAGGTGAGAATGGTGATTGTAAGTGATTGAAAACATGATTTTAAAGATAATTTCTAGATTAAGATGCACTGAAAAAAACTCCAAAACATAATATTCAACTTGCTTTATTAATTTATCAAATGTGCATACAATCATAAAACATCAGGAAAACCTAATTAGAAAGCATGAAAATTAGAGAGAGAAATGGAGGATTTAGAGAGGGAAAATAGAGAGAACCTAAGGAAGAGAGAGAGACAAACATTTAGTATCTTACTGGAAAGAAGGATCAAGTTTTGGAGATCGAAGTGATTTGGCCGATAGATCGGCCATGTATGATTGGCCAAGAAAATTGGTGAGTCACTCGAAACGTCCGGCCATGGGTGTGCATCTAGTGCACTACCAGATTAATGGTGAGGCGGCAAGGGAGATGGCTTGATCGGCTTTTGTTGAGGCGGCAAGGGAGATGGCTTCAGCTGGCCATTGAGATGAAGTGCATTGGCCGTGGTTTGAGATGGAGGTGAAGGTTGAGGAGGAGACATGATGCACACGGTTCAACAACGGGTGATTGCTGGTTGTTGGTGCAGGGACATGGCTGGAGATTCTCACCGGAGTTGTAGCAAGTTTTGTTCTCACCGGAGATGCAGCAGGTTGTGCAGGACAGAAGGTGGAGGCTAGAGTGTTGTAGTCCGTCCAAATAGTTTTGCAGGGGCAGTGGAGAAAGCCAGGGCGGTAGAAACGTGGAGATGAGTGAAAGAAGACTACCGTGATCGAGTTGAGGTTGTGAATGAAGGTAGCGGCTAGCGGATGTGATGGTAGCCTGGATGTGGCTCACAGCAAGGCTGCAACAGCAAAAGGGAACCGGCAGTGGAGTGATGAAGAGCAGCAACTTCACAGTGAGGAGCACCGTGTTGCAGGTTGCAACAGTCAAAGGGAGCAAGACGGGGAAAGAGAGGGAAGGGAGGAGGCACCGATGATGCTGGGGTTGCTGGTTTTCTAGAGGAGAGGGGCGGTGGAGAGAGTGAGGGAAGGCAAAAACATGGAGACAGGTGGGGGCGATCTCCCCTTCTCCTTCTTCTTCTCTTCTCTTTGTTCTTTTCTTTTTGTCTTTTTTTTTTTTTGTTTTTCTGGTTTTGTTTTATTTTTTAGAAGATGGAGATCGAGAAGGAGAGAACGGTGCTGGTTCGTGCAAAGTTTAACGGCCTGCAAAGGTTGCAGGCTGTGAACCTGTAGGTGAGGGGCGGCAGGCGGTAGCAAGGAGGTGGGGAGAACTGACGGCCGGAGTTGCAGGTCTGCAACTCCGGCGTTAAAAAAAACGGTAATGAAAAAACGAAAACGAAAACGAAAAAAAAAGAAAAAGAAGAAGAAGAAGAAGAAGAAGAAGAAGAAGAAGAAGAAGAAGAAGGAGAAGAAGGAGAAGAAGGAGAAGAAGGAGAAGAAGGAGACTGATGCCGTGGAGGAGCACTGACGGCCGGAGTTGCAGGCAACTCCGGCGAAGAAGAAGAAGATGAAGAAGAAGAAGAAGAAGAAGAAGAAGAAGGAGAAGAAGGAGAAGAAGGGTGAATGCGGGATTGAGAGGGGGAGAGAAAGGAGAAGATTTGAGGGGGATTAGGGTTCGAACGAACCCTTCTCCCTCCTCTTATAAAGCTCCCTATTTCCATTAATGGAAATAGGGTATTTTTTGAAAATAAAAAAATATTTTTTTTTTTTTTTTTTTTTTTTTTTTTTAAGTAAAAACCTACTTTTCTATGGGGAATCTCCCCAATTAGTGGACCCCCCATTTAATTAAAATTATTTTTGAAATTCGCGGGGTCCACTAACTGGTCGGACAGCGGGTCGATGCTGATGGGCCCGGCTACTGGCCCACATGGACTGATGATGTCCATCGTCTCACAAGATGATGTGACAGGCATTCTGAAGGCGATCGGATGGATGGTGACTTGATTGGGACCCAGATTGGTAGATCGACGGATCTAGAGAGATCCAACGGTCCGATTGAAGATCCAACGGTCCGATGGAAGATCCAACGGTCCGAAAGCTAAGGGAGATGAGATAGAGCTGATAGGCAGGAGTTCTGGGGTTAGGTCAGTAGATTCGAGGATCGAGAGATGAAGAGAGAGAGAGAATAAGGAGAGATGAGAGAAAAAGTATCAAAAAAAATGGAAAAAAGCACTGGCGGAGGGTCTGGAACCCTGGTCTTCACTGTGACCATCCTCACGCTTCTCCAGTAGAGTCGACCATCATTCTTTGCTGACTCATGTGGCTTTAAACGCTTTGGTCCGTCTCTTGGTCATTGGCTCTCCTACTCTCTTCGTTCTTTGGGCCGACTTTTTTGTCCTCTTATTCAGCCCATATTTGGCCCATATCTTCTAGTTATAGCATGTGGGCTTGTTAAGCTTTGATAATGGGCTTTCATGATCGATTTGGGGCCCACAAGTCTCGAAAATCGTCCCATCGGGGTTTCCTGCGACAGAAGAAGCGCGTAATGAGACTTTATCAGAACGGCTTAATATTTAGACTTCCGAAAATGTGTTTAATGCATGCAAATATACCATTTCGTCCAGAAAAGTGTGTTTTACGCAATGAGATAGACTCTTACGTAGAAAAGTGGATAATTAGAGCAGTTTTACGTAGGAGAGTGCAATAACGCTAACAGGATAAGTGCTTAAAATAAGCACTTTTGAGCGAATATCACAACCCCCAACCAGCATATTGCCAATCCTTGGCAATTAGTGCGAAATACATGAGCTTAAAAGGGCTCTGCACATGCTGCACACTTTTTCATATTAGCTCAGGGAAAACCCCGTTCGTCAAATCATTGAATGGATGCAAAAAAAAGTTACATGCTAGCGAAGAGTTGGAAAGTTTTGGCAAGACTACAGACTGATAATCATGACCCAGAATAGTCAGACTCTGCGTGTGTGTGTGCTCAACATTCTCATCATCCGACAGTAAAGATTTCCAGATCACCTCTAAGTTTTTATGCCTCGACCTCAAATCTCACATGTTTAGCACTCATAATAGAATCACACAAGAAGGGTTTTCTTCTTTTCTCTCAATTTATATGTGAGGAGATGTATTTAATATAAAGAGGCAAAAGATCTCACATATGTTTTATTTGAAGGAAGGACATCTTTAACAGAAGAAGATCTCATGATTGGAATACCACTTCACTCGGGAACGTCAGATCAAACTCTATAGCTTCTCTTTCTCCAATCTCCACATTTTATGATCGTACTATCCTAGAATCAAGTAGGACTTTCCTGGGTTGTAATGAGGCTTAGGTCAGGTGTAGAGAGATAAAGGAATACAGGATTTCAAAGATCTTGAGAGGATATTGCCATTTTCTTGAATTTTTCCTGCGACGTAACACCATTATCTGGTTCTTTTTCCTTTTTTTCGTATTTTTCTCTTTTTCTTGATATTTCTGAGACTGCTCAATTTCTTTTCAGCTCTTCTTCATACTTTCTTTTCATATTTTGTTTTCAGCTTGAACCACTTTCTTTTCCTTTTGATTCTTCTTCTTTACTTTTCTTTTTCACGGTACACCCACATCAGTTATTCTTTTGTCCATCTCAAAATAAGGGTAGCTAGTCATGCTTCGTAGCTATACTGGATTTTAGGTTGATGGGATTACAAAGAAAAGGCTTTTATAGAAGGGTTCAAGGGGTTTCTAGTGAAGTATAATTCAGGTGAGTAAAAAGGCTGAATGGTTCAGAAAAATGGCCTAAATCATTTTCTAGGGTTTGCACTATCATGTATACTGTCTTGACTGGATACAGAGAAGGTTCTGTCGTAGTAATCCAATGTTGATGTCGTTCCGAGTTCCATGATCGAAGCAAAAGATAATGAGATCTCTCAACGAATATTGCGGGCATGAAGAATAGTGAGTCATCTTGTGACTCAGGATTATTGTATAACTCTCCGAAATGATTAAAGGCTCGAAAGCTTACTGGGTTAGGTCTCCACAATTCTTCTCACAGGATCTCTAGAATTTCCAAACTTAGGATGACTCTGATGTTGATAGTGTACAATTGTGCCGAATCTGATTTTTTCTAAGTTTTCAAACCTGCTGTAGTCACACTTGACTTGACTCAATGCTAACTTTAAACAAAAATTGACATCCTCAATACTGACTTAACGAAGGTTTTTAGCTAATCAAAGTCAGGGTATTTGACACATTTTTGAAATTCTAGAAAACTTTTGGAGAACATCGGAAATCACCCAAAAAAAAAAAAAATTTTTTTTTTTTTTTTTTTTTTTTTTTTTTTTTTTTTTTTTATAAAGACATGAGTTTTGGTAAATACCCACCCCCAACCAAAATATAGCACCGTCCTCGGTGCTCAATACTGGGACATAAAATGATAACAAATCAGAGATGATGATGCAAAGATTCAGGAAGGATGTTACCAAGTCGGCAGAAACTCGACAGTGTGTGGTACCTGATGATCGGAAGACTGAATGTACCTGCATTTCCAGAGATATAACAGTAATAACAAATGCATGAGACTCATGTACTCTAGGAATACCGGAATTGCCTTTCCGAAAGCGCTAAGTTTTACGTCTTCAGCCAGACATGACGGGGGTGACAGGCACCCCCAACCAAGTTGGAGCACAGGAGACTGAGTAGATCATCAGTCGACATAGGCAGGATCGATGAGATCGATCTCAAAAGTCTGAATGAACAATACGTCAAGTTCATGGAACTGTTTTAGACGCTGCCCATTGACCTGGAATGAGGAGTGATCCTTGGGATCCTCAATAGTGATTGCCCCGAAGGGTGTGACTGCTGTGACCGTATAAGGACCGGTCCACCTAGATTTCAGTTTTCCAGGGAAGAGATGAAGACGAGAATTATAAAGAAGGACCTTCTGTCCTGGATGGAACTCTTTCCTGAGGATGCTCTTGTCATGTATCCACTTCATTTTGGCTTTGTAATTCTTGGACAAGTTGTAGGCATCATTTCTGAGTTCTTCTAACTCATTCATTTGAAGTTTCCGCTCCTCCCCTGCGGAGTCTAGGTCGAAGTTGAGCTTCTTAATGGCCCACAGAGCACGATGTTCAATCTCTACCGGTAGATGACAGGGTTTCCCAAAGACGAGACGATAGGGAGACATATTGAGTGGGGTCTTGTAGGCGGTTCTGTATGCCCATAAAGCATCAGTGAGACGAGTAGACCAGTCTTTACGTGTGGTATTGACTGTCTTCTCCAAGATCTGCTTGATCTGACGATTAGAAACCTCCACTTGACCACTAGTCTGCGGATGATAAGCTAGGGCAACCTTGTGGGTTACCCCATACTTTTTCATTAAGTTCTCGAATATCTTATTGCAGAAATGGGTGCCCCCATCACTAATGATGGCCTTAGGGGCACCGAATCGGGCGAAGATGAACTCCTTTAGGAATTTGACCACCACTTTGTGGTCATTGGTCTTGGTGGGAATGGCTTCTATCCATTTGGATACATAGTCTACCGCAAGGAGAATGTACTCAAAACCATATGAAATGGGAAAGGGGCCCATGAAGTCGATGCCCCAAATGTCAAATATTTCATCGACCTGGATGGGAGTGAGGGGCATCATGTTCCTCTGGGAGATGCGGCCTAGATGCTGGCAATTAGGACAAGTTTTGCTGTAGATATGGGCATCTTTAAATAATGTGGGCCAGTAGAATCCGCATTGCAGCACTTTTTCTGCAGTCTTCTTAGTGCTGAAATGACCACCACAAGGTTGGTCATGACATGAGGACAAGATACTGAGTTGGTCCGACTCAGGGACACAGAGACGAATGATCTGGTCAGGACAGTATTTATACAAATAAGGGTCATCCCAAGAGTAGTACTTAACTCTTGCTAGGAATTGGCTTTTGTCCTGTTTTGACCAGTGTGAAGGCGTTTCTTCGGTGACAAGGTAGTTGACAATGTCAGCATACCAAGGATTAACAGAGATGGCGAACAGTTGTTCGTCTGGAAAGGTTTCAGGGATGGGCTGGGTGTCGAAGGATGACTCTAAAGTCAGTCTAGACAAGTGATCAGCCACTACATTCTCAGTTCCTTTCTTATCCTTAATCTCGAGGTCGAATTCCTGCAGTAAGAGAATCCATCGAATTAATCGAGGTTTGGTTTCCTTTTTCGACATGAGATAACGAAGGGCTGCATGATCAGTGTACACAACCACCTTAGTGGCTAAGAGGTACTGACGGAATTTATCAAGGGCGAAGACTACCGCCAGGAGTTCTTTCTCAGTGGTGGAGTAATTCATTTGGGCAGAGTTAAGAGTTTTGCTCGCGTAGTAGATCACGTGTGACCTTTTGTCAACTCTCTGCCCTAGAACAGCGCCTAACGCGTAGTCAGAAGCATCGCACATTACCTCGAAAGGTAGAGTCCAATCCGGGGGACGGATAATGGGCGCAGTAGTGAGCTCAGATTTGAGACGCTCAAATGCCTTGACACAGTCAGCATTAAAGTCGAAAGGACTATCTTTAGCTAGAAGATAGGACAGAGGTCGAGCGATTTGAGAGAAGTCCTTGATGAATCGCCTATAGAATCCTCCGTGTCCCAAAAAGGACCGGATGTCACGTACGGACTTAGGAATGGGCAAGGTCGAGATGATATCGATTTTAGCTTTGTCGACCTCAATGCCCTGATGGGAAATGACATGTCCCAGAACTATGCCTTTCTTCACCATGAAGTGGCATTTCTCCCAATTGAGGACAAGTCGCTTGTCCTGACAGCGTTGAAGTACCAGCCCTAGATGGGTCAGACAGTCATCAAAGGATGACCCAAAAACTGAGAAGTCGTCCATAAAGACTTCGAGGAATTTTTCCACCATGTCAGAGAATATACTCATCATACACCTTTGAAAGGTCGCGGGTGCATTGCAGAGGCCAAAGGGCATGCGCTTGTAGGCAAAAGTGCCAAAGGGACAGGTGAAAGTTGTCTTCTCGTGATCCTCAGGGGCGATGGGTATTTGATTATACCCTGAGTAACCATCGAGGAAGCAGTAATAGGAGTGACCTGCTAATCTCTCCAACATTTGGTCTATGAAGGGTAAAGGAAAATGGTCCTTCCTAGTGTTGGTGTTGAGTCGTCGGTAATCGATGCAGACTCTCCACCCTTTCTTCAGACGCTGGGTGACCATTTCCTTGTTCTCATTTTCCACAACTGTGAATCCTGCCTTTTTAGGGACGACATGAATAGGACTCACCCATTTGCTATCGGAGATGGGGTAAATGATACCCGCATCTAACAGTTTAAGGACCTCGTCCCGGACTACATCCTTCAAGACTGGGTTCAACCTCCTCTGGTGTTCTCGAGAGGTTTTGGATTCATCCTCGAGATAGATGTGATGTTGGCACACCGAGGGGTCTATGCCACGAATATCATCTATAGTCCAACCTATCGCAGATTTGTGCTCGTTGAGCAGCTCGAGAAGTTTCTTACGTTCACTCTCAGACAAAGCGGAAGCAATAATGACAGGGTAGGTTTCCTTAGGACCAAGATAGGCATAGGAAAGATCTGTTGGAAGTGGCTTGAGCTCCAATGTTGGAGCAGATGGAGTTGAAGTAGGTGTCACAGAAGACACGGATTGAAGAGGTTTGACTTCAGTAGTAAAAGGAATGATGGGTTCTCTGGCCATGGTTATCAGAGGCTCGAACTCGATGAGTGGAGCGGGGATCTCTAGCAGTGGAGCAGTCTCCAAAAGATCATTGAGATCAGAAATAGCTGACTCTGTTGCAAAGTCAGCCCCAAAGTGTGCTAGACACTGTTTAAGAATATCTTCGGTGGAGTCCGGGATTAGACTCTCAACGGCACACATTTCATCGGTCACTTCGCGATCGGCATCTTGTTGCATTAAACGAAAGATATTGACCTCAGCTTTGAGGTTTCCGAAAGCAATGGACATGTTTCCGTCCCGACAACCGATGTGTGCGTTCGCGGTGGCAAGGAATGGACGGCCTAAGATGACCGGAATGCGGTTATCCTGACACGGCTCGGTGTCTAGAATGATAAAGTCCACAGGATAATAAAAGTCAGCGACTTTTACTAGGACATCTTCAATGATTCCTCTTGGAATCTTGATGGACTGATCAGCCAATTTCAGGGTGACATTGGTAGGCTTCATATCTTTCAGTCCTAACTGCTGATATACCGAGAACGGGATGAGGTTAACGCTAGCCCCTAAATCTAGCAAGGCAGTGCAGCTAAAGTTGTCACCAATTTCACATTGGACAGTTGGGCTACCTGGATCCTTGTGTTTGATCACACTATTGCGTTGAATGAACGCGGTAGCTTTTTCGGCCAAGAAGGCAGCTTTGGGTACATGCGTACGCCGCTTAACTGTGCACAAGTCCTTGAGGAATTTGGCATAGGAAGGGATTTGCTTGATAGCAGAAAGGAATGGGATATTGATCTGGACGTCTTTAAAGACATCTAAGATCTCAGAGAATTGCTGATCCCGCTTATCTTGGACAAGTCTGTCCGGGAAGGGAGGCTTTACTCGACAAATGGCTTTGTCTTTAGCCTTAGATTTCTGCACAGGGATATCTGATGTTGGTGCAGAGGTAGAAGAAGCAGAGGTAGGATTAGGACTAGTTTCCTCTGTGCGAGTGATGGGTGCTGGAGATGGCACCGGTGGTGGTTGGACTCCCATGTCCACAGTTTTTCCAGATCGTAGGGTGGTTACAGCTTGCACCTCCCCTTGACAATTCTCATTCTGGCTTTGAGATTGGGATCCGATCTCATATACTGCCCCTTTGGCATTTCCTTTAGGGTTGGCAATGGGTTGGCTAGGAAAGATCCCCTTAGCTTTCTCAGCTTCCAAGTTACCTAGACGTTGCTCTAGACGAAGCATGGATTGCTGTTGCTGTTGCTCTAGGCGTTGCATAGATTGTTGTTGCTGAGTAATGAGTTGAGCTAGAAGGTCTTCGATACCAGATTTGGGGACCGACTGTTGGGGGGCAGCTAATGGGAGCTGAGGCACCAATTCGCGACTCGAGCTCATTGGGGCATTATAGTTATAGGCTGGAGAATTAGTTGGGACAATCGGTTGGTTCTGAAAGGTCTGTGGGACTCTTTGCTGATTCTGAAATGTGCTCGATTGTCCAGAGTATTGACCCTGTTGGAACTGCTGGTTCTGATTAGATGGGTACTGAGTCTGCTGGTATTGTCCCTGATTGAATTGCCTATTGGGTTGATTGAACCCAGGAGGATACATGCCCTGAGGTTGACGTGGAGGTTGAGCTTGTGGTTGAGTAGACTGAGGCCTCCAAGAAAAGTTAGGGTGGTTTCTCGTGTCCGGATGATAAGATTGACTATACGAGTTCTGAGTGGGTGGTTTGTATGTGCTGAAAGCACAAACTTCTTCCTGAAGAGGATTAGACCACCCTTCATTCAAAGGACAATGCTCAGTAGTATGGGAGGGTTGCAGACAGAGGGTGCAGGATTCCATAGGGCTCTCGTGTCCCACATGCATGACTGGGGTAGACTGTTGAGTAGGCTTTTGGACAGACACAGCCAGTGCCGAGACTGACTTGCTCAACTCTTGAATGACAGATCGAAGCTCCGTATCAGCTGTAGCATCATGTCCCTTGGTTGTCCTTTGGACCGAAGTGGTTCGACTGAACTCTGAGTCAGTCGTCCAATGTTGAGAGTTTTCTCCTAACTCTCCCAAGAATTTGTATGCATCGGTCGGAGTTTGGTGCAGGAATTTTCCTTGGCACATTGACTCTACCATGGTCCGGGACTCATCAGTAAGTCCCTTGTAGAAGACGTGGACAAGATTGCCCTTGTCGATGCTATGGTGGGGACACTTAGTCAAGTAGTCTTGGAATCTATCCCATGCTTCAAAAAATTTCTCATCGGACTTCTGTCTAAAGTCCTGAATGAGTTGCTTCATTTGGTTGGTCCGAGTCATGGGGTAGAATTTAGACATGAATTTGCCCACCAATTCTTTCCAACTGCTGATTGAATCAGCGGGTAAGGAGTAGAGCCAATCTGAGGCTCGGTCTTTGAGCGAGAATGGGAAAACTCGCAGACGGACATTGTCATCATCGAGGTTCTGATTTTTGAAAAGTAGGATGACATGTTGGAATTCCCTAATATGGGAATATGGGTCTTCTCTTGGGAGACCACGAAAGGTTGGCAGCATTTGGATCGTCTGTGGCCTGATCTCAAATTGTACCGCCGTAGTAGGTGGGAGAACAATGCAAGTGGGCGGATTGGCAGAGATAGGAGCGAACGTCTCGATAAGAGGTCGTTCGACTGCCATGACTACAAAGGTAGTAGTACTGGGGGAGGCGGGTGGGGAAAGAGATGGGGAAGAATTCAGTGGAGGATCCACTGTAGGGACGTGATTCTCAGATCGAATCAAGCGCTTGTTCGGGCGAGTCCAACCGGGCATACGCGAATGAGGCAAGCTCTATACTTGGCAAAAAGTTGCCAGAGAGGAACACTATCCTAAATGATGCACACCAAGCACAGATAATCCTATTCTAAGCAATCAGGATATATTTTAGGAATTATCTTAGTTAGTTTTGGGGCTAGAGTAGATTATGACAGTGGGCGGACCACTGGTTTATCTTTTAACCGCCGGACTAACTGTTTTGCACTCAGAGGTTCTCACCAGGCTACACTCTTCAGAGCGAATCCTTTAGTACTAACTCTAGTTAACAACAAGGCAATCCGAAGCCTAGACAGACGTGCGGCACAATGGCTGACTTAAGTACGTCCCAGACTAACCGGATTGGTCAAGTAGATAAGAAGAGTGTTCCCTCGGGTTAAGCTAGGGTTGATGCGTGTTCCTAGTCCACACGCAACTAACCGCCGAATAGTCCAAGATGCCACGTCGAGCTCAGTGTACTTGAGTAGCAGGGACTTATGGGTGTGTTAGACAACAGGGACCCGCGCTCGTGGTCTTATTTCGATTGGATGTTAAGCGGGTTCGCTTTGCGTGGATTTTTCCTCGAACACCGGGCTAATTGGCTCTACTTCTTGATTCTTTTTAATTAAATGGAGCCTTGGGATCAAATCAGTTAGAATGATGAGGTGGGTGATGAAATCCCACCAGTTTCAATTTGGAGCCGGGTCTGCTCTCTTAGAGTTGATTGATTAACGGCCACGCCACGCAAGTCGAATAAGTTGTTGCTAGAAAACAAATAGACAAGCGGCAATGATGCACCCAATATGCTCTGTATCGCACTCAAGGCGAGGATAGAGACTTACCTCCCGTGGGCCACGCCACGGGGTCTCCTCCGTGGGTTAGAGAGGGGTATCCTAATGGGCTTGGGCCCGACTCCACCTCTTTGAGCTTTCGCTCTCTACCCACACTGGATCGTGTTCCTGCAGAAAAGTTAGATCGCACGGTCTAGGTATTTGGGATTCTATTTGGAAGATCCTTGCCTTTTTAGGGTTCACTAAACAAGCACTGGATTTAGGCAAGTTTTTGAATTAATTTCCAAATTCGAGATGGGTTAAAATTTAGGAATTCCCAGATTGGAAAATACCTAGATTGGAAAGTTTCCCGAACTGTGGAGATCTTCCAAGAAAGATTTGATTGCGAGATCCCTTATAATTTTGGGAAATTTCCCAAAATTGAAATTCTGCTAGATTTGGGGCGTTTCCTTTTGCAGACTTTTCCAAATTCGGAAGATTTCTAAAGATAGAAATTCTTCTAAAGAGGAAACTTCTAAGAGGGGAAACCCTAATTAAGCAGAGTATCAAGATTTTGGAATCTTTCCAAAAATCGCAAATCCTTGATTGGTGATTTCTAAAAATCTGCAGAATATAAAACCCTAATTTTTTTGAATTTTGATTTTTTAATTTTTTTGGTAATTTCCACTTAATCTAGGGTTTCTAAAAAACCCTAGAACAAGATCTAGCAGTTATATGGAAAGCAGGAAAATTCCTAAATTATTACAAATTGCACTCGGCCTTCCGAGGCATTAAAAATAGTAATTTAAAAACTGCTAAAAATCACTAAAAACAAAAAAAATAGAAAGTTTCCCGAAAAAGGTCGGGCTGTCCAAATTGAGCAGCTTTCCGATTCAGCAACTTTCCAATTCCGTCTTTACGTCCTTTTTCGCACTCCCGAACACCCGAGCGGCAGCGGCGCCATTTGAAAATAGGATTTTTCCGCGTCGTTGGTTACGGAAACCCTAACTTCAACACATTTGTAATTTGATCCGAGTTTTAATCCTGCAAAATATGCGATATTGTATAGGGATTCGTGTCGGATGTCGATCCGCACTCGGGGTTAGTGTGCGTAATTCAAAGACATGAAATGACGGATTTTTATCAAGAAAACATGGAGAGGTGAGAATGGTGATTGTAAGTGATTGAAAACATGATTTTAAAGATAATTTCTAGATTAAGATGCACTGAAAAAAACTCCAAAACATAATATTCAACTTGCTTTATTAATTTATCAAATGTGCATACAATCATAAAACATCAGGAAAACCTAATTAGAAAGCATGAAAATTAGAGAGAGAAATGGAGGATTTAGAGAGGGAAAATAGAGAGAACCTAAGGAAGAGAGAGAGACAAACATTTAGTATCTTACTGGAAAGAAGGATCAAGTTTTGGAGATCGAAGTGATTTGGCCGATAGATCGGCCATGTATGATTGGCCAAGAAAATTGGTGAGTCACTCGAAACGTCCGGCCATGGGTGTGCATCTAGTGCACTACCAGATTAATGGTGAGGCGGCAAGGGAGATGGCTTGATCGGCTTTTGTTGAGGCGGCAAGGGAGATGGCTTCAGCTGGCCATTGAGATGAAGTGCATTGGCCGTGGTTTGAGATGGAGGTGAAGGTTGAGGAGGAGACATGATGCACACGGTTCAACAACGGGTGATTGCTGGTTGTTGGTGCAGGGACATGGCTGGAGATTCTCACCGGAGTTGTAGCAAGTTTTGTTCTCACCGGAGATGCAGCAGGTTGTGCAGGACAGAAGGTGGAGGCTAGAGTGTTGTAGTCCGTCCAAATAGTTTTGCAGGGGCAGTGGAGAAAGCCAGGGCGGTAGAAACGTGGAGATGAGTGAAAGAAGACTACCGTGATCGAGTTGAGGTTGTGAATGAAGGTAGCGGCTAGCGGATGTGATGGTAGCCTGGATGTGGCTCACAGCAAGGCTGCAACAGCAAAAGGGAACCGGCAGTGGAGTGATGAAGAGCAGCAACTTCACAGTGAGGAGCACCGTGTTGCAGGTTGCAACAGTCAAAGGGAGCAAGACGGGGAAAGAGAGGGAAGGGAGGAGGCACCGATGATGCTGGGGTTGCTGGTTTTCTAGAGGAGAGGGGCGGTGGAGAGAGTGAGGGAAGGCAAAAACATGGAGACAGGTGGGGGCGATCTCCCCTTCTCCTTCTTCTTCTCTTCTCTTTGTTCTTTTCTTTTTGTCTTTTTTTTTTTTTGTTTTTCTGGTTTTGTTTTATTTTTTAGAAGATGGAGATCGAGAAGGAGAGAACGGTGCTGGTTCGTGCAAAGTTTAACGGCCTGCAAAGGTTGCAGGCTGTGAACCTGTAGGTGAGGGGCGGCAGGCGGTAGCAAGGAGGTGGGGAGAACTGACGGCCGGAGTTGCAGGTCTGCAACTCCGGCGTTAAAAAAAACGGTAATGAAAAAACGAAAACGAAAACGAAAAAAAAAGAAAAAGAAGAAGAAGAAGAAGAAGAAGAAGAAGAAGAAGAAGAAGAAGAAGGAGAAGAAGGAGAAGAAGGAGAAGAAGGAGAAGAAGGAGACTGATGCCGTGGAGGAGCACTGACGGCCGGAGTTGCAGGCAACTCCGGCGAAGAAGAAGAAGATGAAGAAGAAGAAGAAGAAGAAGAAGAAGAAGGAGAAGAAGGAGAAGAAGGGTGAATGCGGGATTGAGAGGGGGAGAGAAAGGAGAAGATTTGAGGGGGATTAGGGTTCGAACGAACCCTTCTCCCTCCTCTTATAAAGCTCCCTATTTCCATTAATGGAAATAGGGTATTTTTTGAAAATAAAAAATATTTTTTTTTTTTTTTTTTTTTTTTTTTTTTAAGTAAAAACCTACTTTTCTATGGGGAATCTCCCCAATTAGTGGACCCCCCATTTAATTAAAATTATTTTTGAAATTCGCGGGGTCCACTAACTGGTCGGACAGCGGGTCGATGCTGATGGGCCCGGCTACTGGCCCACATGGACTGATGATGTCCATCGTCTCACAAGATGATGTGACAGGCATTCTGAAGGCGATCGGATGGATGGTGACTTGATTGGGACCCAGATTGGTAGATCGACGGATCTAGAGAGATCCAACGGTCCGATTGAAGATCCAACGGTCCGATGGAAGATCCAACGGTCCGAAAGCTAAGGGAGATGAGATAGAGCTGATAGGCAGGAGTTCTGGGGTTAGGTCAGTAGATTCGAGGATCGAGAGATGAAGAGAGAGAGAGAATAAGGAGAGATGAGAGAAAAAGTATCAAAAAAAATGGAAAAAAGCACTGGCGGAGGGTCTGGAACCCTGGTCTTCACTGTGACCATCCTCACGCTTCTCCAGTAGAGTCGACCATCATTCTTTGCTGACTCATGTGGCTTTAAACGCTTTGGTCCGTCTCTTGGTCATTGGCTCTCCTACTCTCTTCGTTCTTTGGGCCGACTTTTTTGTCCTCTTATTCAGCCCATATTTGGCCCATATCTTCTAGTTATAGCATGTGGGCTTGTTAAGCTTTGATAATGGGCTTTCATGATCGATTTGGGGCCCACAAGTCTCGAAAATCGTCCCATCGGGGTTTCCTGCGACAGAAGAAGCGCGTAATGAGACTTTATCAGAACGGCTTAATATTTAGACTTCCGAAAATGTGTTTAATGCATGCAAATATACCATTTCGTCCAGAAAAGTGTGTTTTACGCAATGAGATAGACTCTTACGTAGAAAAGTGGATAATTAGAGCAGTTTTACGTAGGAGAGTGCAATAACGCTAACAGGATAAGTGCTTAAAATAAGCACTTTTGAGCGAATATCACAACCCCCAACCAGCATATTGCCAATCCTTGGCAATTAGTGCGAAATACATGAGCTTAAAAGGGCTCTGCACATGCTGCACACTTTTTCATATTAGCTCAGGGAAAACCCCGTTCGTCAAATCATTGAATGGATGCAAAAAAAGTTACATGCTAGCGAAGAGTTGGAAAGTTTTGGCAAGACTACAGACTGATAATCATGACCCAGAATAGTCAGACTCTGCGTGTGTGTGTGCTCAACATTCTCATCATCCGACAGTAAAGATTTCCAGATCACCTCTAAGTTTTTATGCCTCGACCTCAAATCTCACATGTTTAGCACTCATAATAGAATCACACAAGAAGGGTTTTCTTCTTTTCTCTCAATTTATATGTGAGGAGATGTATTTAATATAAAGAGGCAAAAGATCTCACATATGTTTTATTTGAAGGAAGGACATCTTTAACAGAAGAAGATCTCATGATTGGAATACCACTTCACTCGGGAACGTCAGATCAAACTCTATAGCTTCTCTTTCTCCAATCTCCACATTTTATGATCGTACTATCCTAGAATCAAGTAGGACTTTCCTGGGTTGTAATGAGGCTTAGGTCAGGTGTAGAGAGATAAAGGAATACAGGATTTCAAAGATCTTGAGAGGATATTGCCATTTTCTTGAATTTTTCCTGCGACGTAACACCATTATCTGGTTCTTTTTCCTTTTTTTCGTATTTTTCTCTTTTTCTTGATATTTCTGAGACTGCTCAATTTCTTTTCAGCTCTTCTTCATACTTTCTTTTCATATTTTGTTTTCAGCTTGAACCACTTTCTTTTCCTTTTGATTCTTCTTCTTTACTTTTCTTTTTCACGGTACACCCACATCAGTTATTCTTTTGTCCATCTCAAAATAAGGGTAGCTAGTCATGCTTCGTAGCTATACTGGATTTTAGGTTGATGGGATTACAAAGAAAAGGCTTTTATAGAAGGGTTCAAGGGGTTTCTAGTGAAGTATAATTCAGGTGAGTAAAAAGGCTGAATGGTTCAGAAAAATGGCCTAAATCATTTTCTAGGGTTTGCACTATCATGTATACTGTCTTGACTGGATACAGAGAAGGTTCTGTCGTAGTAATCCAATGTTGATGTCGTTCCGAGTTCCATGATCGAAGCAAAAGATAATGAGATCTCTCAACGAATATTGCGGGCATGAAGAATAGTGAGTCATCTTGTGACTCAGGATTATTGTATAACTCTCCGAAATGATTAAAGGCTCGAAAGCTTACTGGGTTAGGTCTCCACAATTCTTCTCACAGGATCTCTAGAATTTCCAAACTTAGGATGACTCTGATGTTGATAGTGTACAATTGTGCCGAATCTGATTTTTTCTAAGTTTTCAAACCTGCTGTAGTCACACTTGACTTGACTCAATGCTAACTTTAAACAAAAATTGACATCCTCAATACTGACTTAACGAAGGTTTTTAGCTAATCAAAGTCAGGGTATTTGACACATTTTTGAAATTCTAGAAAACTTTTGGAGAACATCGGAAATCACCCAAAAAAAAAAAAATTTTTTTTTTTTTTTTTTTTTTTTTTTTTTTTTTTTTTTTATAAAGACATGAGTTTTGGTAAATACCCACCCCCAACCAAAATATAGCACCGTCCTCGGTGCTCAATACTGGGACATAAAATGATAACAAATCAGAGATGATGATGCAAAGATTCAGGAAGGATGTTACCAAGTCGGCAGAAACTCGACAGTGTGTGGTACCTGATGATCGGAAGACTGAATGTACCTGCATTTCCAGAGATATAACAGTAATAACAAATGCATGAGACTCATGTACTCTAGGAATACCGGAATTGCCTTTCCGAAAGCGCTAAGTTTTACGTCTTCAGCCAGACATGACGGGGGTGACAGGCACCCCCAACCAAGTTGGAGCACAGGAGACTGAGTAGATCATCAGTCGACATAGGCAGGATCGATGAGATCGATCTCAAAAGTCTGAATGAACAATACGTCAAGTTCATGGAACTGTTTTAGACGCTGCCCATTGACCTGGAATGAGGAGTGATCCTTGGGATCCTCAATAGTGATTGCCCCGAAGGGTGTGACTGCTGTGACCGTATAAGGACCGGTCCACCTAGATTTCAGTTTTCCAGGGAAGAGATGAAGACGAGAATTATAAAGAAGGACCTTCTGTCCTGGATGGAACTCTTTCCTGAGGATGCTCTTGTCATGTATCCACTTCATTTTGGCTTTGTAATTCTTGGACAAGTTGTAGGCATCATTTCTGAGTTCTTCTAACTCATTCATTTGAAGTTTCCGCTCCTCCCCTGCGGAGTCTAGGTCGAAGTTGAGCTTCTTAATGGCCCACAGAGCACGATGTTCAATCTCTACCGGTAGATGACAGGGTTTCCCAAAGACGAGACGATAGGGAGACATATTGAGTGGGGTCTTGTAGGCGGTTCTGTATGCCCATAAAGCATCAGTGAGACGAGTAGACCAGTCTTTACGTGTGGTATTGACTGTCTTCTCCAAGATCTGCTTGATCTGACGATTAGAAACCTCCACTTGACCACTAGTCTGCGGATGATAAGCTAGGGCAACCTTGTGGGTTACCCCATACTTTTTCATTAAGTTCTCGAATATCTTATTGCAGAAATGGGTGCCCCCATCACTAATGATGGCCTTAGGGGCACCGAATCGGGCGAAGATGAACTCCTTTAGGAATTTGACCACCACTTTGTGGTCATTGGTCTTGGTGGGAATGGCTTCTATCCATTTGGATACATAGTCTACCGCAAGGAGAATGTACTCAAAACCATATGAAATGGGAAAGGGGCCCATGAAGTCGATGCCCCAAATGTCAAATATTTCATCGACCTGGATGGGAGTGAGGGGCATCATGTTCCTCTGGGAGATGCGGCCTAGATGCTGGCAATTAGGACAAGTTTTGCTGTAGATATGGGCATCTTTAAATAATGTGGGCCAGTAGAATCCGCATTGCAGCACTTTTTCTGCAGTCTTCTTAGTGCTGAAATGACCACCACAAGGTTGGTCATGACATGAGGACAAGATACTGAGTTGGTCCGACTCAGGGACACAGAGACGAATGATCTGGTCAGGACAGTATTTATACAAATAAGGGTCATCCCAAGAGTAGTACTTAACTCTTGCTAGGAATTGGCTTTTGTCCTGTTTTGACCAGTGTGAAGGCGTTTCTTCGGTGACAAGGTAGTTGACAATGTCAGCATACCAAGGATTAACAGAGATGGCGAACAGTTGTTCGTCTGGAAAGGTTTCAGGGATGGGCTGGGTGTCGAAGGATGACTCTAAAGTCAGTCTAGACAAGTGATCAGCCACTACATTCTCAGTTCCTTTCTTATCCTTAATCTCGAGGTCGAATTCCTGCAGTAAGAGAATCCATCGAATTAATCGAGGTTTGGTTTCCTTTTTCGACATGAGATAACGAAGGGCTGCATGATCAGTGTACACAACCACCTTAGTGGCTAAGAGGTACTGACGGAATTTATCAAGGGCGAAGACTACCGCCAGGAGTTCTTTCTCAGTGGTGGAGTAATTCATTTGGGCAGAGTTAAGAGTTTTGCTCGCGTAGTAGATCACGTGTGACCTTTTGTCAACTCTCTGCCCTAGAACAGCGCCTAACGCGTAGTCAGAAGCATCGCACATTACCTCGAAAGGTAGAGTCCAATCCGGGGGACGGATAATGGGCGCAGTAGTGAGCTCAGATTTGAGACGCTCAAATGCCTTGACACAGTCAGCATTAAAGTCGAAAGGACTATCTTTAGCTAGAAGATAGGACAGAGGTCGAGCGATTTGAGAGAAGTCCTTGATGAATCGCCTATAGAATCCTCCGTGTCCCAAAAAGGACCGGATGTCACGTACGGACTTAGGAATGGGCAAGGTCGAGATGATATCGATTTTAGCTTTGTCGACCTCAATGCCCTGATGGGAAATGACATGTCCCAGAACTATGCCTTTCTTCACCATGAAGTGGCATTTCTCCCAATTGAGGACAAGTCGCTTGTCCTGACAGCGTTGAAGTACCAGCCCTAGATGGGTCAGACAGTCATCAAAGGATGACCCAAAAACTGAGAAGTCGTCCATAAAGACTTCGAGGAATTTTTCCACCATGTCAGAGAATATACTCATCATACACCTTTGAAAGGTCGCGGGTGCATTGCAGAGGCCAAAGGGCATGCGCTTGTAGGCAAAAGTGCCAAAGGGACAGGTGAAAGTTGTCTTCTCGTGATCCTCAGGGGCGATGGGTATTTGATTATACCCTGAGTAACCATCGAGGAAGCAGTAATAGGAGTGACCTGCTAATCTCTCCAACATTTGGTCTATGAAGGGTAAAGGAAAATGGTCCTTCCTAGTGTTGGTGTTGAGTCGTCGGTAATCGATGCAGACTCTCCACCCTTTCTTCAGACGCTGGGTGACCATTTCCTTGTTCTCATTTTCCACAACTGTGAATCCTGCCTTTTTAGGGACGACATGAATAGGACTCACCCATTTGCTATCGGAGATGGGGTAAATGATACCCGCATCTAACAGTTTAAGGACCTCGTCCCGGACTACATCCTTCAAGACTGGGTTCAACCTCCTCTGGTGTTCTCGAGAGGTTTTGGATTCATCCTCGAGATAGATGTGATGTTGGCACACCGAGGGGTCTATGCCACGAATATCATCTATAGTCCAACCTATCGCAGATTTGTGCTCGTTGAGCAGCTCGAGAAGTTTCTTACGTTCACTCTCAGACAAAGCGGAAGCAATAATGACAGGGTAGGTTTCCTTAGGACCAAGATAGGCATAGGAAAGATCTGTTGGAAGTGGCTTGAGCTCCAATGTTGGAGCAGATGGAGTTGAAGTAGGTGTCACAGAAGACACGGATTGAAGAGGTTTGACTTCAGTAGTAAAAGGAATGATGGGTTCTCTGGCCATGGTTATCAGAGGCTCGAACTCGATGAGTGGAGCGGGGATCTCTAGCAGTGGAGCAGTCTCCAAAAGATCATTGAGATCAGAAATAGCTGACTCTGTTGCAAAGTCAGCCCCAAAGTGTGCTAGACACTGTTTAAGAATATCTTCGGTGGAGTCCGGGATTAGACTCTCAACGGCACACATTTCATCGGTCACTTCGCGATCGGCATCTTGTTGCATTAAACGAAAGATATTGACCTCAGCTTTGAGGTTTCCGAAAGCAATGGACATGTTTCCGTCCCGACAACCGATGTGTGCGTTCGCGGTGGCAAGGAATGGACGGCCTAAGATGACCGGAATGCGGTTATCCTGACACGGCTCGGTGTCTAGAATGATAAAGTCCACAGGATAATAAAAGTCAGCGACTTTTACTAGGACATCTTCAATGATTCCTCTTGGAATCTTGATGGACTGATCAGCCAATTTCAGGGTGACATTGGTAGGCTTCATATCTTTCAGTCCTAACTGCTGATATACCGAGAACGGGATGAGGTTAACGCTAGCCCCTAAATCTAGCAAGGCAGTGCAGCTAAAGTTGTCACCAATTTCACATTGGACAGTTGGGCTACCTGGATCCTTGTGTTTGATCACACTATTGCGTTGAATGAACGCGGTAGCTTTTTCGGCCAAGAAGGCAGCTTTGGGTACATGCGTACGCCGCTTAACTGTGCACAAGTCCTTGAGGAATTTGGCATAGGAAGGGATTTGCTTGATAGCAGAAAGGAAT
Organism: Euptelea pleiosperma; assembly: GCA_035048495.1. NCBI lineage: Eukaryota > Viridiplantae > Streptophyta > Magnoliopsida > Ranunculales > Eupteleaceae > Euptelea > Euptelea pleiosperma. The sequence continues at coordinate 20,834,644 of CM068547.1, forward strand.
GGGATATTGATCTGGACGTCTTTAAAGACATCTAAGATCTCAGAGAATTGCTGATCCCGCTTATCTTGGACAAGTCTGTCCGGGAAGGGAGGCTTTACTCGACAAATGGCTTTGTCTTTAGCCTTAGATTTCTGCACAGGGATATCTGATGTTGGTGCAGAGGTAGAAGAAGCAGAGGTAGGATTAGGACTAGTTTCCTCTGTGCGAGTGATGGGTGCTGGAGATGGCACCGGTGGTGGTTGGACTCCCATGTCCACAGTTTTTCCAGATCGTAGGGTGGTTACAGCTTGCACCTCCCCTTGACAATTCTCATTCTGGCTTTGAGATTGGGATCCGATCTCATATACTGCCCCTTTGGCATTTCCTTTAGGGTTGGCAATGGGTTGGCTAGGAAAGATCCCCTTAGCTTTCTCAGCTTCCAAGTTACCTAGACGTTGCTCTAGACGAAGCATGGATTGCTGTTGCTGTTGCTCTAGGCGTTGCATAGATTGTTGTTGCTGAGTAATGAGTTGAGCTAGAAGGTCTTCGATACCAGATTTGGGGACCGACTGTTGGGGGGCAGCTAATGGGAGCTGAGGCACCAATTCGCGACTCGAGCTCATTGGGGCATTATAGTTATAGGCTGGAGAATTAGTTGGGACAATCGGTTGGTTCTGAAAGGTCTGTGGGACTCTTTGCTGATTCTGAAATGTGCTCGATTGTCCAGAGTATTGACCCTGTTGGAACTGCTGGTTCTGATTAGATGGGTACTGAGTCTGCTGGTATTGTCCCTGATTGAATTGCCTATTGGGTTGATTGAACCCAGGAGGATACATGCCCTGAGGTTGACGTGGAGGTTGAGCTTGTGGTTGAGTAGACTGAGGCCTCCAAGAAAAGTTAGGGTGGTTTCTCGTGTCCGGATGATAAGATTGACTATACGAGTTCTGAGTGGGTGGTTTGTATGTGCTGAAAGCACAAACTTCTTCCTGAAGAGGATTAGACCACCCTTCATTCAAAGGACAATGCTCAGTAGTATGGGAGGGTTGCAGACAGAGGGTGCAGGATTCCATAGGGCTCTCGTGTCCCACATGCATGACTGGGGTAGACTGTTGAGTAGGCTTTTGGACAGACACAGCCAGTGCCGAGACTGACTTGCTCAACTCTTGAATGACAGATCGAAGCTCCGTATCAGCTGTAGCATCATGTCCCTTGGTTGTCCTTTGGACCGAAGTGGTTCGACTGAACTCTGAGTCAGTCGTCCAATGTTGAGAGTTTTCTCCTAACTCTCCCAAGAATTTGTATGCATCGGTCGGAGTTTGGTGCAGGAATTTTCCTTGGCACATTGACTCTACCATGGTCCGGGACTCATCAGTAAGTCCCTTGTAGAAGACGTGGACAAGATTGCCCTTGTCGATGCTATGGTGGGGACACTTAGTCAAGTAGTCTTGGAATCTATCCCATGCTTCAAAAAATTTCTCATCGGACTTCTGTCTAAAGTCCTGAATGAGTTGCTTCATTTGGTTGGTCCGAGTCATGGGGTAGAATTTAGACATGAATTTGCCCACCAATTCTTTCCAACTGCTGATTGAATCAGCGGGTAAGGAGTAGAGCCAATCTGAGGCTCGGTCTTTGAGCGAGAATGGGAAAACTCGCAGACGGACATTGTCATCATCGAGGTTCTGATTTTTGAAAAGTAGGATGACATGTTGGAATTCCCTAATATGGGAATATGGGTCTTCTCTTGGGAGACCACGAAAGGTTGGCAGCATTTGGATCGTCTGTGGCCTGATCTCAAATTGTACCGCCGTAGTAGGTGGGAGAACAATGCAAGTGGGCGGATTGGCAGAGATAGGAGCGAACGTCTCGATAAGAGGTCGTTCGACTGCCATGACTACAAAGGTAGTAGTACTGGGGGAGGCGGGTGGGGAAAGAGATGGGGAAGAATTCAGTGGAGGATCCACTGTAGGGACGTGATTCTCAGATCGAATCAAGCGCTTGTTCGGGCGAGTCCAACCGGGCATACGCGAATGAGGCAAGCTCTATACTTGGCAAAAAGTTGCCAGAGAGGAACACTATCCTAAATGATGCACACCAAGCACAGATAATCCTATTCTAAGCAATCAGGATATATTTTAGGAATTATCTTAGTTAGTTTTGGGGCTAGAGTAGATTATGACAGTGGGCGGACCACTGGTTTATCTTTTAACCGCCGGACTAACTGTTTTGCACTCAGAGGTTCTCACCAGGCTACACTCTTCAGAGCGAATCCTTTAGTACTAACTCTAGTTAACAACAAGGCAATCCGAAGCCTAGACAGACGTGCGGCACAATGGCTGACTTAAGTACGTCCCAGACTAACCGGATTGGTCAAGTAGATAAGAAGAGTGTTCCCTCGGGTTAAGCTAGGGTTGATGCGTGTTCCTAGTCCACACGCAACTAACCGCCGAATAGTCCAAGATGCCACGTCGAGCTCAGTGTACTTGAGTAGCAGGGACTTATGGGTGTGTTAGACAACAGGGACCCGCGCTCGTGGTCTTATTTCGATTGGATGTTAAGCGGGTTCGCTTTGCGTGGATTTTTCCTCGAACACCGGGCTAATTGGCTCTACTTCTTGATTCTTTTTAATTAAATGGAGCCTTGGGATCAAATCAGTTAGAATGATGAGGTGGGTGATGAAATCCCACCAGTTTCAATTTGGAGCCGGGTCTGCTCTCTTAGAGTTGATTGATTAACGGCCACGCCACGCAAGTCGAATAAGTTGTTGCTAGAAAACAAATAGACAAGCGGCAATGATGCACCCAATATGCTCTGTATCGCACTCAAGGCGAGGATAGAGACTTACCTCCCGTGGGCCACGCCACGGGGTCTCCTCCGTGGGTTAGAGAGGGGTATCCTAATGGGCTTGGGCCCGACTCCACCTCTTTGAGCTTTCGCTCTCTACCCACACTGGATCGTGTTCCTGCAGAAAAGTTAGATCGCACGGTCTAGGTATTTGGGATTCTATTTGGAAGATCCTTGCCTTTTTAGGGTTCACTAAACAAGCACTGGATTTAGGCAAGTTTTTGAATTAATTTCCAAATTCGAGATGGGTTAAAATTTAGGAATTCCCAGATTGGAAAATACCTAGATTGGAAAGTTTCCCGAACTGTGGAGATCTTCCAAGAAAGATTTGATTGCGAGATCCCTTATAATTTTGGGAAATTTCCCAAAATTGAAATTCTGCTAGATTTGGGGCGTTTCCTTTTGCAGACTTTTCCAAATTCGGAAGATTTCTAAAGATAGAAATTCTTCTAAAGAGGAAACTTCTAAGAGGGGAAACCCTAATTAAGCAGAGTATCAAGATTTTGGAATCTTTCCAAAAATCGCAAATCCTTGATTGGTGATTTCTAAAAATCTGCAGAATATAAAACCCTAATTTTTTTGAATTTTGATTTTTTAATTTTTTTGGTAATTTCCACTTAATCTAGGGTTTCTAAAAAACCCTAGAACAAGATCTAGCAGTTATATGGAAAGCAGGAAAATTCCTAAATTATTACAAATTGCACTCGGCCTTCCGAGGCATTAAAAATAGTAATTTAAAAACTGCTAAAAATCACTAAAAACAAAAAAAATAGAAAGTTTCCCGAAAAAGGTCGGGCTGTCCAAATTGAGCAGCTTTCCGATTCAGCAACTTTCCAATTCCGTCTTTACGTCCTTTTTCGCACTCCCGAACACCCGAGCGGCAGCGGCGCCATTTGAAAATAGGATTTTTCCGCGTCGTTGGTTACGGAAACCCTAACTTCAACACATTTGTAATTTGATCCGAGTTTTAATCCTGCAAAATATGCGATATTGTATAGGGATTCGTGTCGGATGTCGATCCGCACTCGGGGTTAGTGTGCGTAATTCAAAGACATGAAATGACGGATTTTTATCAAGAAAACATGGAGAGGTGAGAATGGTGATTGTAAGTGATTGAAAACATGATTTTAAAGATAATTTCTAGATTAAGATGCACTGAAAAAAACTCCAAAACATAATATTCAACTTGCTTTATTAATTTATCAAATGTGCATACAATCATAAAACATCAGGAAAACCTAATTAGAAAGCATGAAAATTAGAGAGAGAAATGGAGGATTTAGAGAGGGAAAATAGAGAGAACCTAAGGAAGAGAGAGAGACAAACATTTAGTATCTTACTGGAAAGAAGGATCAAGTTTTGGAGATCGAAGTGATTTGGCCGATAGATCGGCCATGTATGATTGGCCAAGAAAATTGGTGAGTCACTCGAAACGTCCGGCCATGGGTGTGCATCTAGTGCACTACCAGATTAATGGTGAGGCGGCAAGGGAGATGGCTTGATCGGCTTTTGTTGAGGCGGCAAGGGAGATGGCTTCAGCTGGCCATTGAGATGAAGTGCATTGGCCGTGGTTTGAGATGGAGGTGAAGGTTGAGGAGGAGACATGATGCACACGGTTCAACAACGGGTGATTGCTGGTTGTTGGTGCAGGGACATGGCTGGAGATTCTCACCGGAGTTGTAGCAAGTTTTGTTCTCACCGGAGATGCAGCAGGTTGTGCAGGACAGAAGGTGGAGGCTAGAGTGTTGTAGTCCGTCCAAATAGTTTTGCAGGGGCAGTGGAGAAAGCCAGGGCGGTAGAAACGTGGAGATGAGTGAAAGAAGACTACCGTGATCGAGTTGAGGTTGTGAATGAAGGTAGCGGCTAGCGGATGTGATGGTAGCCTGGATGTGGCTCACAGCAAGGCTGCAACAGCAAAAGGGAACCGGCAGTGGAGTGATGAAGAGCAGCAACTTCACAGTGAGGAGCACCGTGTTGCAGGTTGCAACAGTCAAAGGGAGCAAGACGGGGAAAGAGAGGGAAGGGAGGAGGCACCGATGATGCTGGGGTTGCTGGTTTTCTAGAGGAGAGGGGCGGTGGAGAGAGTGAGGGAAGGCAAAAACATGGAGACAGGTGGGGGCGATCTCCCCTTCTCCTTCTTCTTCTCTTCTCTTTGTTCTTTTCTTTTTGTCTTTTTTTTTTTTTGTTTTTCTGGTTTTGTTTTATTTTTTAGAAGATGGAGATCGAGAAGGAGAGAACGGTGCTGGTTCGTGCAAAGTTTAACGGCCTGCAAAGGTTGCAGGCTGTGAACCTGTAGGTGAGGGGCGGCAGGCGGTAGCAAGGAGGTGGGGAGAACTGACGGCCGGAGTTGCAGGTCTGCAACTCCGGCGTTAAAAAAAACGGTAATGAAAAAACGAAAACGAAAACGAAAAAAAAAGAAAAAGAAGAAGAAGAAGAAGAAGAAGAAGAAGAAGAAGAAGAAGAAGAAGGAGAAGAAGGAGAAGAAGGAGAAGAAGGAGAAGAAGGAGACTGATGCCGTGGAGGAGCACTGACGGCCGGAGTTGCAGGCAACTCCGGCGAAGAAGAAGAAGATGAAGAAGAAGAAGAAGAAGAAGAAGAAGAAGGAGAAGAAGGAGAAGAAGGGTGAATGCGGGATTGAGAGGGGGAGAGAAAGGAGAAGATTTGAGGGGGATTAGGGTTCGAACGAACCCTTCTCCCTCCTCTTATAAAGCTCCCTATTTCCATTAATGGAAATAGGGTATTTTTTGAAAATAAAAAAATATTTTTTTTTTTTTTTTTTTTTTTTTTTTTAAGTAAAAACCTACTTTTCTATGGGGAATCTCCCCAATTAGTGGACCCCCCATTTAATTAAAATTATTTTTGAAATTCGCGGGGTCCACTAACTGGTCGGACAGCGGGTCGATGCTGATGGGCCCGGCTACTGGCCCACATGGACTGATGATGTCCATCGTCTCACAAGATGATGTGACAGGCATTCTGAAGGCGATCGGATGGATGGTGACTTGATTGGGACCCAGATTGGTAGATCGACGGATCTAGAGAGATCCAACGGTCCGATTGAAGATCCAACGGTCCGATGGAAGATCCAACGGTCCGAAAGCTAAGGGAGATGAGATAGAGCTGATAGGCAGGAGTTCTGGGGTTAGGTCAGTAGATTCGAGGATCGAGAGATGAAGAGAGAGAGAGAATAAGGAGAGATGAGAGAAAAAGTATCAAAAAAAATGGAAAAAAGCACTGGCGGAGGGTCTGGAACCCTGGTCTTCACTGTGACCATCCTCACGCTTCTCCAGTAGAGTCGACCATCATTCTTTGCTGACTCATGTGGCTTTAAACGCTTTGGTCCGTCTCTTGGTCATTGGCTCTCCTACTCTCTTCGTTCTTTGGGCCGACTTTTTTGTCCTCTTATTCAGCCCATATTTGGCCCATATCTTCTAGTTATAGCATGTGGGCTTGTTAAGCTTTGATAATGGGCTTTCATGATCGATTTGGGGCCCACAAGTCTCGAAAATCGTCCCATCGGGGTTTCCTGCGACAGAAGAAGCGCGTAATGAGACTTTATCAGAACGGCTTAATATTTAGACTTCCGAAAATGTGTTTAATGCATGCAAATATACCATTTCGTCCAGAAAAGTGTGTTTTACGCAATGAGATAGACTCTTACGTAGAAAAGTGGATAATTAGAGCAGTTTTACGTAGGAGAGTGCAATAACGCTAACAGGATAAGTGCTTAAAATAAGCACTTTTGAGCGAATATCACAACCCCCAACCAGCATATTGCCAATCCTTGGCAATTAGTGCGAAATACATGAGCTTAAAAGGGCTCTGCACATGCTGCACACTTTTTCATATTAGCTCAGGGAAAACCCCGTTCGTCAAATCATTGAATGGATGCAAAAAAAAGTTACATGCTAGCGAAGAGTTGGAAAGTTTTGGCAAGACTACAGACTGATAATCATGACCCAGAATAGTCAGACTCTGCGTGTGTGTGTGCTCAACATTCTCATCATCCGACAGTAAAGATTTCCAGATCACCTCTAAGTTTTTATGCCTCGACCTCAAATCTCACATGTTTAGCACTCATAATAGAATCACACAAGAAGGGTTTTCTTCTTTTCTCTCAATTTATATGTGAGGAGATGTATTTAATATAAAGAGGCAAAAGATCTCACATATGTTTTATTTGAAGGAAGGACATCTTTAACAGAAGAAGATCTCATGATTGGAATACCACTTCACTCGGGAACGTCAGATCAAACTCTATAGCTTCTCTTTCTCCAATCTCCACATTTTATGATCGTACTATCCTAGAATCAAGTAGGACTTTCCTGGGTTGTAATGAGGCTTAGGTCAGGTGTAGAGAGATAAAGGAATACAGGATTTCAAAGATCTTGAGAGGATATTGCCATTTTCTTGAATTTTTCCTGCGACGTAACACCATTATCTGGTTCTTTTTCCTTTTTTTCGTATTTTTCTCTTTTTCTTGATATTTCTGAGACTGCTCAATTTCTTTTCAGCTCTTCTTCATACTTTCTTTTCATATTTTGTTTTCAGCTTGAACCACTTTCTTTTCCTTTTGATTCTTCTTCTTTACTTTTCTTTTTCACGGTACACCCACATCAGTTATTCTTTTGTCCATCTCAAAATAAGGGTAGCTAGTCATGCTTCGTAGCTATACTGGATTTTAGGTTGATGGGATTACAAAGAAAAGGCTTTTATAGAAGGGTTCAAGGGGTTTCTAGTGAAGTATAATTCAGGTGAGTAAAAAGGCTGAATGGTTCAGAAAAATGGCCTAAATCATTTTCTAGGGTTTGCACTATCATGTATACTGTCTTGACTGGATACAGAGAAGGTTCTGTCGTAGTAATCCAATGTTGATGTCGTTCCGAGTTCCATGATCGAAGCAAAAGATAATGAGATCTCTCAACGAATATTGCGGGCATGAAGAATAGTGAGTCATCTTGTGACTCAGGATTATTGTATAACTCTCCGAAATGATTAAAGGCTCGAAAGCTTACTGGGTTAGGTCTCCACAATTCTTCTCACAGGATCTCTAGAATTTCCAAACTTAGGATGACTCTGATGTTGATAGTGTACAATTGTGCCGAATCTGATTTTTTCTAAGTTTTCAAACCTGCTGTAGTCACACTTGACTTGACTCAATGCTAACTTTAAACAAAAATTGACATCCTCAATACTGACTTAACGAAGGTTTTTAGCTAATCAAAGTCAGGGTATTTGACACATTTTTGAAATTCTAGAAAACTTTTGGAGAACATCGGAAATCACCCAAAAAAAAAAAAAATTTTTTTTTTTTTTTTTTTTTTTTTTTTTTTTTTTTTTTTTTTTATAAAGACATGAGTTTTGGTAAATACCCACCCCCAACCAAAATATAGCACCGTCCTCGGTGCTCAATACTGGGACATAAAATGATAACAAATCAGAGATGATGATGCAAAGATTCAGGAAGGATGTTACCAAGTCGGCAGAAACTCGACAGTGTGTGGTACCTGATGATCGGAAGACTGAATGTACCTGCATTTCCAGAGATATAACAGTAATAACAAATGCATGAGACTCATGTACTCTAGGAATACCGGAATTGCCTTTCCGAAAGCGCTAAGTTTTACGTCTTCAGCCAGACATGACGGGGGTGACAGGCACCCCCAACCAAGTTGGAGCACAGGAGACTGAGTAGATCATCAGTCGACATAGGCAGGATCGATGAGATCGATCTCAAAAGTCTGAATGAACAATACGTCAAGTTCATGGAACTGTTTTAGACGCTGCCCATTGACCTGGAATGAGGAGTGATCCTTGGGATCCTCAATAGTGATTGCCCCGAAGGGTGTGACTGCTGTGACCGTATAAGGACCGGTCCACCTAGATTTCAGTTTTCCAGGGAAGAGATGAAGACGAGAATTATAAAGAAGGACCTTCTGTCCTGGATGGAACTCTTTCCTGAGGATGCTCTTGTCATGTATCCACTTCATTTTGGCTTTGTAATTCTTGGACAAGTTGTAGGCATCATTTCTGAGTTCTTCTAACTCATTCATTTGAAGTTTCCGCTCCTCCCCTGCGGAGTCTAGGTCGAAGTTGAGCTTCTTAATGGCCCACAGAGCACGATGTTCAATCTCTACCGGTAGATGACAGGGTTTCCCAAAGACGAGACGATAGGGAGACATATTGAGTGGGGTCTTGTAGGCGGTTCTGTATGCCCATAAAGCATCAGTGAGACGAGTAGACCAGTCTTTACGTGTGGTATTGACTGTCTTCTCCAAGATCTGCTTGATCTGACGATTAGAAACCTCCACTTGACCACTAGTCTGCGGATGATAAGCTAGGGCAACCTTGTGGGTTACCCCATACTTTTTCATTAAGTTCTCGAATATCTTATTGCAGAAATGGGTGCCCCCATCACTAATGATGGCCTTAGGGGCACCGAATCGGGCGAAGATGAACTCCTTTAGGAATTTGACCACCACTTTGTGGTCATTGGTCTTGGTGGGAATGGCTTCTATCCATTTGGATACATAGTCTACCGCAAGGAGAATGTACTCAAAACCATATGAAATGGGAAAGGGGCCCATGAAGTCGATGCCCCAAATGTCAAATATTTCATCGACCTGGATGGGAGTGAGGGGCATCATGTTCCTCTGGGAGATGCGGCCTAGATGCTGGCAATTAGGACAAGTTTTGCTGTAGATATGGGCATCTTTAAATAATGTGGGCCAGTAGAATCCGCATTGCAGCACTTTTTCTGCAGTCTTCTTAGTGCTGAAATGACCACCACAAGGTTGGTCATGACATGAGGACAAGATACTGAGTTGGTCCGACTCAGGGACACAGAGACGAATGATCTGGTCAGGACAGTATTTATACAAATAAGGGTCATCCCAAGAGTAGTACTTAACTCTTGCTAGGAATTGGCTTTTGTCCTGTTTTGACCAGTGTGAAGGCGTTTCTTCGGTGACAAGGTAGTTGACAATGTCAGCATACCAAGGATTAACAGAGATGGCGAACAGTTGTTCGTCTGGAAAGGTTTCAGGGATGGGCTGGGTGTCGAAGGATGACTCTAAAGTCAGTCTAGACAAGTGATCAGCCACTACATTCTCAGTTCCTTTCTTATCCTTAATCTCGAGGTCGAATTCCTGCAGTAAGAGAATCCATCGAATTAATCGAGGTTTGGTTTCCTTTTTCGACATGAGATAACGAAGGGCTGCATGATCAGTGTACACAACCACCTTAGTGGCTAAGAGGTACTGACGGAATTTATCAAGGGCGAAGACTACCGCCAGGAGTTCTTTCTCAGTGGTGGAGTAATTCATTTGGGCAGAGTTAAGAGTTTTGCTCGCGTAGTAGATCACGTGTGACCTTTTGTCAACTCTCTGCCCTAGAACAGCGCCTAACGCGTAGTCAGAAGCATCGCACATTACCTCGAAAGGTAGAGTCCAATCCGGGGGACGGATAATGGGCGCAGTAGTGAGCTCAGATTTGAGACGCTCAAATGCCTTGACACAGTCAGCATTAAAGTCGAAAGGACTATCTTTAGCTAGAAGATAGGACAGAGGTCGAGCGATTTGAGAGAAGTCCTTGATGAATCGCCTATAGAATCCTCCGTGTCCCAAAAAGGACCGGATGTCACGTACGGACTTAGGAATGGGCAAGGTCGAGATGATATCGATTTTAGCTTTGTCGACCTCAATGCCCTGATGGGAAATGACATGTCCCAGAACTATGCCTTTCTTCACCATGAAGTGGCATTTCTCCCAATTGAGGACAAGTCGCTTGTCCTGACAGCGTTGAAGTACCAGCCCTAGATGGGTCAGACAGTCATCAAAGGATGACCCAAAAACTGAGAAGTCGTCCATAAAGACTTCGAGGAATTTTTCCACCATGTCAGAGAATATACTCATCATACACCTTTGAAAGGTCGCGGGTGCATTGCAGAGGCCAAAGGGCATGCGCTTGTAGGCAAAAGTGCCAAAGGGACAGGTGAAAGTTGTCTTCTCGTGATCCTCAGGGGCGATGGGTATTTGATTATACCCTGAGTAACCATCGAGGAAGCAGTAATAGGAGTGACCTGCTAATCTCTCCAACATTTGGTCTATGAAGGGTAAAGGAAAATGGTCCTTCCTAGTGTTGGTGTTGAGTCGTCGGTAATCGATGCAGACTCTCCACCCTTTCTTCAGACGCTGGGTGACCATTTCCTTGTTCTCATTTTCCACAACTGTGAATCCTGCCTTTTTAGGGACGACATGAATAGGACTCACCCATTTGCTATCGGAGATGGGGTAAATGATACCCGCATCTAACAGTTTAAGGACCTCGTCCCGGACTACATCCTTCAAGACTGGGTTCAACCTCCTCTGGTGTTCTCGAGAGGTTTTGGATTCATCCTCGAGATAGATGTGATGTTGGCACACCGAGGGGTCTATGCCACGAATATCATCTATAGTCCAACCTATCGCAGATTTGTGCTCGTTGAGCAGCTCGAGAAGTTTCTTACGTTCACTCTCAGACAAAGCGGAAGCAATAATGACAGGGTAGGTTTCCTTAGGACCAAGATAGGCATAGGAAAGATCTGTTGGAAGTGGCTTGAGCTCCAATGTTGGAGCAGATGGAGTTGAAGTAGGTGTCACAGAAGACACGGATTGAAGAGGTTTGACTTCAGTAGTAAAAGGAATGATGGGTTCTCTGGCCATGGTTATCAGAGGCTCGAACTCGATGAGTGGAGCGGGGATCTCTAGCAGTGGAGCAGTCTCCAAAAGATCATTGAGATCAGAAATAGCTGACTCTGTTGCAAAGTCAGCCCCAAAGTGTGCTAGACACTGTTTAAGAATATCTTCGGTGGAGTCCGGGATTAGACTCTCAACGGCACACATTTCATCGGTCACTTCGCGATCGGCATCTTGTTGCATTAAACGAAAGATATTGACCTCAGCTTTGAGGTTTCCGAAAGCAATGGACATGTTTCCGTCCCGACAACCGATGTGTGCGTTCGCGGTGGCAAGGAATGGACGGCCTAAGATGACCGGAATGCGGTTATCCTGACACGGCTCGGTGTCTAGAATGATAAAGTCCACAGGATAATAAAAGTCAGCGACTTTTACTAGGACATCTTCAATGATTCCTCTTGGAATCTTGATGGACTGATCAGCCAATTTCAGGGTGACATTGGTAGGCTTCATATCTTTCAGTCCTAACTGCTGATATACCGAGAACGGGATGAGGTTAACGCTAGCCCCTAAATCTAGCAAGGCAGTGCAGCTAAAGTTGTCACCAATTTCACATTGGACAGTTGGGCTACCTGGATCCTTGTGTTTGATCACACTATTGCGTTGAATGAACGCGGTAGCTTTTTCGGCCAAGAAGGCAGCTTTGGGTACATGCGTACGCCGCTTAACTGTGCACAAGTCCTTGAGGAATTTGGCATAGGAAGGGATTTGCTTGATAGCAGAAAGGAATGGGATATTGATCTGGACGTCTTTAAAGACATCTAAGATCTCAGAGAATTGCTGATCCCGCTTATCTTGGACAAGTCTGTCCGGGAAGGGAGGCTTTACTCGACAAATGGCTTTGTCTTTAGCCTTAGATTTCTGCACAGGGATATCTGATGTTGGTGCAGAGGTAGAAGAAGCAGAGGTAGGATTAGGACTAGTTTCCTCTGTGCGAGTGATGGGTGCTGGAGATGGCACCGGTGGTGGTTGGACTCCCATGTCCACAGTTTTTCCAGATCGTAGGGTGGTTACAGCTTGCACCTCCCCTTGACAATTCTCATTCTGGCTTTGAGATTGGGATCCGATCTCATATACTGCCCCTTTGGCATTTCCTTTAGGGTTGGCAATGGGTTGGCTAGGAAAGATCCCCTTAGCTTTCTCAGCTTCCAAGTTACCTAGACGTTGCTCTAGACGAAGCATGGATTGCTGTTGCTGTTGCTCTAGGCGTTGCATAGATTGTTGTTGCTGAGTAATGAGTTGAGCTAGAAGGTCTTCGATACCAGATTTGGGGACCGACTGTTGGGGGGCAGCTAATGGGAGCTGAGGCACCAATTCGCGACTCGAGCTCATTGGGGCATTATAGTTATAGGCTGGAGAATTAGTTGGGACAATCGGTTGGTTCTGAAAGGTCTGTGGGACTCTTTGCTGATTCTGAAATGTGCTCGATTGTCCAGAGTATTGACCCTGTTGGAACTGCTGGTTCTGATTAGATGGGTACTGAGTCTGCTGGTATTGTCCCTGATTGAATTGCCTATTGGGTTGATTGAACCCAGGAGGATACATGCCCTGAGGTTGACGTGGAGGTTGAGCTTGTGGTTGAGTAGACTGAGGCCTCCAAGAAAAGTTAGGGTGGTTTCTCGTGTCCGGATGATAAGATTGACTATACGAGTTCTGAGTGGGTGGTTTGTATGTGCTGAAAGCACAAACTTCTTCCTGAAGAGGATTAGACCACCCTTCATTCAAAGGACAATGCTCAGTAGTATGGGAGGGTTGCAGACAGAGGGTGCAGGATTCCATAGGGCTCTCGTGTCCCACATGCATGACTGGGGTAGACTGTTGAGTAGGCTTTTGGACAGACACAGCCAGTGCCGAGACTGACTTGCTCAACTCTTGAATGACAGATCGAAGCTCCGTATCAGCTGTAGCATCATGTCCCTTGGTTGTCCTTTGGACCGAAGTGGTTCGACTGAACTCTGAGTCAGTCGTCCAATGTTGAGAGTTTTCTCCTAACTCTCCCAAGAATTTGTATGCATCGGTCGGAGTTTGGTGCAGGAATTTTCCTTGGCACATTGACTCTACCATGGTCCGGGACTCATCAGTAAGTCCCTTGTAGAAGACGTGGACAAGATTGCCCTTGTCGATGCTATGGTGGGGACACTTAGTCAAGTAGTCTTGGAATCTATCCCATGCTTCAAAAAATTTCTCATCGGACTTCTGTCTAAAGTCCTGAATGAGTTGCTTCATTTGGTTGGTCCGAGTCATGGGGTAGAATTTAGACATGAATTTGCCCACCAATTCTTTCCAACTGCTGATTGAATCAGCGGGTAAGGAGTAGAGCCAATCTGAGGCTCGGTCTTTGAGCGAGAATGGGAAAACTCGCAGACGGACATTGTCATCATCGAGGTTCTGATTTTTGAAAAGTAGGATGACATGTTGGAATTCCCTAATATGGGAATATGGGTCTTCTCTTGGGAGACCACGAAAGGTTGGCAGCATTTGGATCGTCTGTGGCCTGATCTCAAATTGTACCGCCGTAGTAGGTGGGAGAACAATGCAAGTGGGCGGATTGGCAGAGATAGGAGCGAACGTCTCGATAAGAGGTCGTTCGACTGCCATGACTACAAAGGTAGTAGTACTGGGGGAGGCGGGTGGGGAAAGAGATGGGGAAGAATTCAGTGGAGGATCCACTGTAGGGACGTGATTCTCAGATCGAATCAAGCGCTTGTTCGGGCGAGTCCAACCGGGCATACGCGAATGAGGCAAGCTCTATACTTGGCAAAAAGTTGCCAGAGAGGAACACTATCCTAAATGATGCACACCAAGCACAGATAATCCTATTCTAAGCAATCAGGATATATTTTAGGAATTATCTTAGTTAGTTTTGGGGCTAGAGTAGATTATGACAGTGGGCGGACCACTGGTTTATCTTTTAACCGCCGGACTAACTGTTTTGCACTCAGAGGTTCTCACCAGGCTACACTCTTCAGAGCGAATCCTTTAGTACTAACTCTAGTTAACAACAAGGCAATCCGAAGCCTAGACAGACGTGCGGCACAATGGCTGACTTAAGTACGTCCCAGACTAACCGGATTGGTCAAGTAGATAAGAAGAGTGTTCCCTCGGGTTAAGCTAGGGTTGATGCGTGTTCCTAGTCCACACGCAACTAACCGCCGAATAGTCCAAGATGCCACGTCGAGCTCAGTGTACTTGAGTAGCAGGGACTTATGGGTGTGTTAGACAACAGGGACCCGCGCTCGTGGTCTTATTTCGATTGGATGTTAAGCGGGTTCGCTTTGCGTGGATTTTTCCTCGAACACCGGGCTAATTGGCTCTACTTCTTGATTCTTTTTAATTAAATGGAGCCTTGGGATCAAATCAGTTAGAATGATGAGGTGGGTGATGAAATCCCACCAGTTTCAATTTGGAGCCGGGTCTGCTCTCTTAGAGTTGATTGATTAACGGCCACGCCACGCAAGTCGAATAAGTTGTTGCTAGAAAACAAATAGACAAGCGGCAATGATGCACCCAATATGCTCTGTATCGCACTCAAGGCGAGGATAGAGACTTACCTCCCGTGGGCCACGCCACGGGGTCTCCTCCGTGGGTTAGAGAGGGGTATCCTAATGGGCTTGGGCCCGACTCCACCTCTTTGAGCTTTCGCTCTCTACCCACACTGGATCGTGTTCCTGCAGAAAAGTTAGATCGCACGGTCTAGGTATTTGGGATTCTATTTGGAAGATCCTTGCCTTTTTAGGGTTCACTAAACAAGCACTGGATTTAGGCAAGTTTTTGAATTAATTTCCAAATTCGAGATGGGTTAAAATTTAGGAATTCCCAGATTGGAAAATACCTAGATTGGAAAGTTTCCCGAACTGTGGAGATCTTCCAAGAAAGATTTGATTGCGAGATCCCTTATAATTTTGGGAAATTTCCCAAAATTGAAATTCTGCTAGATTTGGGGCGTTTCCTTTTGCAGACTTTTCTAAATTCGGAAGATTTCTAAAGATAGAAATTCTTCTAAAGAGGAAACTTCTAAGAGGGGAAACCCTAATTAAGCAGAGTATCAAGATTTTGGAATCTTTCCAAAAATCGCAAATCCTTGATTGGTGATTTCTAAAAATCTGCAGAATATAAAACCCTAATTTTTTTGAATTTTGATTTTTTAATTTTTTTGGTAATTTCCACTTAATCTAGGGTTTCTAAAAAACCCTAGAACAAGATCTAGCAGTTATATGGAAAGCAGGAAAATTCCTAAATTATTACAAATTGCACTCGGCCTTCCGAGGCATTAAAAATAGTAATTTAAAAACTGCTAAAAATCACTAAAAACAAAAAAAATAGAAAGTTTCCCGAAAAAGGTCGGGCTGTCCAAATTGAGCAGCTTTCCGATTCAGCAACTTTCCAATTCCGTCTTTACGTCCTTTTTCGCACTCCCGAACACCCGAGCGGCAGCGGCGCCATTTGAAAATAGGATTTTTCCGCGTCGTTGGTTACGGAAACCCTAACTTCAACACATTTGTAATTTGATCCGAGTTTTAATCCTGCAAAATATGCGATATTGTATAGGGATTCGTGTCGGATGTCGATCCGCACTCGGGGTTAGTGTGCGTAATTCAAAGACATGAAATGACGGATTTTTATCAAGAAAACATGGAGAGGTGAGAATGGTGATTGTAAGTGATTGAAAACATGATTTTAAAGATAATTTCTAGATTAAGATGCACTGAAAAAAACTCCAAAACATAATATTCAACTTGCTTTATTAATTTATCAAATGTGCATACAATCATAAAACATCAGGAAAACCTAATTAGAAAGCATGAAAATTAGAGAGAGAAATGGAGGATTTAGAGAGGGAAAATAGAGAGAACCTAAGGAAGAGAGAGAGACAAACATTTAGTATCTTACTGGAAAGAAGGATCAAGTTTTGGAGATCGAAGTGATTTGGCCGATAGATCGGCCATGTATGATTGGCCAAGAAAATTGGTGAGTCACTCGAAACGTCCGGCCATGGGTGTGCATCTAGTGCACTACCAGATTAATGGTGAGGCGGCAAGGGAGATGGCTTGATCGGCTTTTGTTGAGGCGGCAAGGGAGATGGCTTCAGCTGGCCATTGAGATGAAGTGCATTGGCCGTGGTTTGAGATGGAGGTGAAGGTTGAGGAGGAGACATGATGCACACGGTTCAACAACGGGTGATTGCTGGTTGTTGGTGCAGGGACATGGCTGGAGATTCTCACCGGAGTTGTAGCAAGTTTTGTTCTCACCGGAGATGCAGCAGGTTGTGCAGGACAGAAGGTGGAGGCTAGAGTGTTGTAGTCCGTCCAAATAGTTTTGCAGGGGCAGTGGAGAAAGCCAGGGCGGTAGAAACGTGGAGATGAGTGAAAGAAGACTACCGTGATCGAGTTGAGGTTGTGAATGAAGGTAGCGGCTAGCGGATGTGATGGTAGCCTGGATGTGGCTCACAGCAAGGCTGCAACAGCAAAAGGGAACCGGCAGTGGAGTGATGAAGAGCAGCAACTTCACAGTGAGGAGCACCGTGTTGCAGGTTGCAACAGTCAAAGGGAGCAAGACGGGGAAAGAGAGGGAAGGGAGGAGGCACCGATGATGCTGGGGTTGCTGGTTTTCTAGAGGAGAGGGGCGGTGGAGAGAGTGAGGGAAGGCAAAAACATGGAGACAGGTGGGGGCGATCTCCCCTTCTCCTTCTTCTTCTCTTCTCTTTGTTCTTTTCTTTTTGTCTTTTTTTTTTTTTGTTTTTCTGGTTTTGTTTTATTTTTTAGAAGATGGAGATCGAGAAGGAGAGAACGGTGCTGGTTCGTGCAAAGTTTAACGGCCTGCAAAGGTTGCAGGCTGTGAACCTGTAGGTGAGGGGCGGCAGGCGGTAGCAAGGAGGTGGGGAGAACTGACGGCCGGAGTTGCAGGTCTGCAACTCCGGCGTTAAAAAAAACGGTAATGAAAAAACGAAAACGAAAACGAAAAAAAAAGAAAAAGAAGAAGAAGAAGAAGAAGAAGAAGAAGAAGAAGAAGAAGAAGAAGAAGGAGAAGAAGGAGAAGAAGGAGAAGAAGGAGAAGAAGGAGACTGATGCCGTGGAGGAGCACTGACGGCCGGAGTTGCAGGCAACTCCGGCGAAGAAGAAGAAGATGAAGAAGAAGAAGAAGAAGAAGAAGAAGAAGGAGAAGAAGGAGAAGAAGGGTGAATGCGGGATTGAGAGGGGGAGAGAAAGGAGAAGATTTGAGGGGGATTAGGGTTCGAACGAACCCTTCTCCCTCCTCTTATAAAGCTCCCTATTTCCATTAATGGAAATAGGGTATTTTTTGAAAATAAAAAAATATTTTTTTTTTTTTTTTTTTTTTTTTTTTTTTAAGTAAAAACCTACTTTTCTATGGGGAATCTCCCCAATTAGTGGACCCCCCATTTAATTAAAATTATTTTTGAAATTCGCGGGGTCCACTAACTGGTCGGACAGCGGGTCGATGCTGATGGGCCCGGCTACTGGCCCACATGGACTGATGATGTCCATCGTCTCACAAGATGATGTGACAGGCATTCTGAAGGCGATCGGATGGATGGTGACTTGATTGGGACCCAGATTGGTAGATCGACGGATCTAGAGAGATCCAACGGTCCGATTGAAGATCCAACGGTCCGATGGAAGATCCAACGGTCCGAAAGCTAAGGGAGATGAGATAGAGCTGATAGGCAGGAGTTCTGGGGTTAGGTCAGTAGATTCGAGGATCGAGAGATGAAGACAGAGAGAGAATAAGGAGAGATGAGAGAAAAAGTATCAAAAAAAATGGAAAAAAGCACTGGCGGAGGGTCTGGAACCCTGGTCTTCACTGTGACCATCCTCACGCTTCTCCAGTAGAGTCGACCATCATTCTTTGCTGACTCATGTGGCTTTAAACGCTTTGGTCCGTCTCTTGGTCATTGGCTCTCCTACTCTCTTCGTTCTTTGGGCCGGCTTTTTTGTCCTCTTATTCAGCCCATATTTGGCCCATATCTTCTAGTTATAGCATGTGGGCTTGTTAAGCTTTGATAATGGGCTTTCATGATCGATTTGGGGCCCACAAGTCTCGAAAATCGTCCCATCGGGGTTTCCTGCGACAGAAGAAGCGCGTAATGAGACTTTATCAGAACGGCTTAATATTTAGACTTCCGAAAATGTGTTTAATGCATGCAAATATACCATTTCGTCCAGAAAAGTGTGTTTTACGCAATGAGATAGACTCTTACGTAGAAAAGTGGATAATTAGAGCAGTTTTACGTAGGAGAGTGCAATAACGCTAACAGGATAAGTGCTTAAAATAAGCACTTTTGAGCGAATATCAATTCGTGACAGTCGAAACAAGTTAGCTCCATCCGTGCGTCAACGTCTCAAATTGGACTCAGTTTGTGTGTTACGTTCCGAAGCCTATAACTTGTGACTTTTTCGCAACCGGACCTCGTAATTAGACTCGAATTCTTCCATTACTATTGTTTCAACACATTTGAAGTGTTGGAACAAGATTCGGGACAGTCGAAACAAGTTAGCTCCATCCGTGCGTCAATGTCTTTAATTGGACTCAGTTTGTGTGTTACATTCCGAAGCCTATAACTTGTGACTTTTTCGCAACCGGACCTCGTAATTGGACTCAAACTCTTCCATTACTATTGTTTCAACAGATTTTAAGTGTTGGAACAAGATTTGGGACCGTCGAAACTAGTTAGCTCCATCTGTGCGTCAACGTCTCAAATTGGACTGAGTTTGTGTGTTACGTTCCGAAGCCTATAACTTGTGACTTTTTCGCAACCGGACCTCGTAATTGGACTCAAACTCTTCAATTACTATTGTTTCAACACATTTGAAGTGTTGGAACAAGATTCGGGACAGTCGAAAGAAGTTTGCTCCATCCGTTCGTCAATGTCTCTAATTGGACTCAGTTTGTGTGTTACATTCCAAAGCCTATAACTTGTGACTTTTTCGCAACCGGACCTCGTAATTGGACTCGAACTCTTCAATTACTATTGTTTGAACACATTTGAAGTGTTGGAACAAGATTCGTTTCAGTCGTAACAAGTTAGCTCCATCTGTGCGTCAACGTCTCAAATTGGACTTAGTTTGTGTGTTACGTTCCGAAGCCTATAACTTGTGACTTTTTCGCAATCGGACCTCGTAATTGGACTCAAACTCTTCCATTACTATTGTTTCAACACATTTGAATTGTTGGAACAAGATTCGTGACAGTCGAAACAAGTTAGCTCCATCCGTGCGTCAACGTCTCAAATTGGACTCAGTTTGTGTGTTACGTTCCGAAGCCTATAACTTGTGACTTTTTCGCAACCGGACCTCGTAATTAGACTCGAAATCTTCCATTACTATTGTTTCAACACATTTGAAGTGTTGGAACAAGATTCGGGACAGTCGAAACAAGTTAGCTCCATCCGTGCGTCAATGTCTTTAATTGGACTCAGTTTGTGTGTTACATTCCGAAGCCTATAACTTATGACTTTTTTGCAACCGGACCTCGTAATTGGACTCAAACTCTTCCATTACTATTGTTTCAACAGATTTTAAGTGTTGGAACAAGATTTGGGACAGTCGAAAGAAGTTAGCTCTATCCGTGCGTCAATGTCTTTAATTGGACTCAGTTTGTGTGTTACATTCCGAAGCCTATAACTTATGACTTTTTTGCAACCGGACCTCGTAATTGGACTCAAACTCTTCCATTACTATTGTTTCAACAGATTTTAAGTGTTGGAACAAGATTTGGGACAGTCGAAAGAAGTTAGCTCCATCCGTGCGTCAACGTCTCAAATTGGACTCAGTTTGTGTGTTACGTTCCGAAGCCTATAACTTGTGACTTTTTCGCAACCGGACCTCGTAATTAGACTTGAAATCTTCCATTACTATTGTTTCAACACATTCGAAGTGTTGGAACAAGATTCGGGACAGTCGAAAGAAGTTTGCTCCATCCGTGCGTCAACGTCTCAAATTGGACTCAGTTTGTGTATTACATTCCGAAGCCTATAGCTTGTGACTTTTTCGCAACCGGACCTCGTAATTGGACTCAAACTCTTCCATTACTATTGTTTCAACACATTTGAAGTGTTGGAAGAAGATTCGGGACAGTCGAAAGAAGTTTGCTCAATCCGTTCGTCAATGTCTCTAATTGGACTCAGTTTGTGTGTTACATTCCGAAGCCTATAACTTGTGACTTTTTCGCAACCAGACCTCGTAATTTGACTCAAACTCTTCCATTACAATTGTTTCAACAGATTTGAATTGTTGGAACAAGATTCGTGACAGTCGAAACAAGTTAGCTCCATCCGTGTGTCAACGTCTCAAATTGGACTCAGTTTGTGTGTTACGTTCCGAAGCCTATAACTTGTGACTTTTTCGCAACCGGACCTCGTAATTAGACTCAAATTCTTCCATTACTATTGTTTCAACACATTTGAAGTGTTGGAACAAGATTCGGGACAGTCGAAACAAGTTAGCTCCATCCGTGCGTTAGTGTCTTTAATTGGATTCAGTTTGGGTTACATTCCGAAGCCTATAACTTGTGACTTTTTCGCAACCAGACCTCGTAATTCAAATCAAACTCTTCCATTACTATTGTTCCAACAGATTTAAAGTGTTGGAACAAGATTTGGGACCGTCGAAACTAGTTAGCTCCATCCGTGCGTCAACGTCTCAAATTGGACTCAGTTTGTGTGTTACATTCCGAAGCCTATAACTTGTGACTTTTCGCAACTGGACCTCGTATTTAGACTCGAATTCTTCCATTACTATTGTTTCAACACATTTAAAGTGTTGGAACAAGATTCGGGACAGTCGAAAGAAGTTTGCTCCATCCGTGCGTCAACGTCTCAAATTGGACTCAGTTTGTGTATTACATTCCGAAGCCTATAACTTGTGAATTTTTCGCAACCGGACCTCGTAATTGGACTCAAACTCTTCCATTATTATTGTTTCAACACATTTGAAGTGTTGGAACAAGATTCGTGACAGTCGAAACAAGTTAGCTCCATCCGTGCATCAACGTCTCAAATTGGACTCAGTTTGTGTGTTACATTCTGAAGCCAATAACTTGTGACTTTTTCGCAACCGGACCTCGTAATTGGACTCAAACTCTTCAATTACTATTGTTTCAACACATTTGCAGTATTGGGACAAGATTCGTGACAGTCGAAAGAAGTTTGCTCCATCCGTGCGTCAACGTCTCAAATTGGACTCAGTTTGTGTATTACATTCCGAAGCCTATAACTTGTGACTTTTTCGCAACCGGACCTCGTGATTGGACTCAAACTCTTCCATTACTATTGTTTCAACACATTTGAAGTGTTGGAACAAGATTCGTGACAGTCGAAACAAGTTAGCTCCATCCGTGCGTCAACGTCTCAAATTGCACTCAGTTTGTTTATTACATTCCGAAGCCTATAACTTGTGACTTTTTCGCAACCAGACCTCATAATTCGAATCAAACTCTTCCATTACTATTGTTTCAACAAATTTAAAGTGTTGGAACAAGATTTGGGACCGTCGAAACTAGTTAGCTCCATCCGTGCGTCAACGTCTCAAATTGGACTCAGTCTGTATGTTACATTCCGAAGCCTATAACTTGTGACTTTTTGGCAACCGGACCTCGTAATTGGACTCAAACTCTTCCATTACTATTGTTTCAACACATTTGAATTGTTGGAACAAGATTCGTGACAGTCGAAACAAGTTAGCTCCATCCGTGCGTCAACGTCTCAAATTGGACTCAATTTGTGTGTTACGTTCCGAAGCCTATAACTTGGGATTTTTTCGCAACCGGACCTCGTAATAAGACTCAAATTCTTCCATTACTATTGTTTCAACACATTTGAAGTGTTGGAACAAGATTCGGGACAGTCGAAACAAGTTAGCTCCATCCGTGCGTCAATGTCTTTAATTGGATTCAGTTTGTGTGTTACATTCCTAAGCCTATAACTTGTGACTTTTTCGCAACCAGACCTCGTAATTCGAATCAAACTCTTCCATTACTATTGTTTCAACAAATTTAAAGTGTTGGAACAAGATTTGGGACCGTCGAAACTAGTTAGCTCCATCCGTGCGTCAAGGTCTCAAATTGGACTCAGTTTGTGTGTTACATTCTGAAGCCTATAACTTGTGACTTTTCGCAACTGGTGATATTCGCTCAAAAGTGCTTATTTTAAGCAATTATCCTTTTAGCGTTATTGCATTCTCCTACGTAAAATAGTCTATTTACCTACTTTTCTACGTAAGAGTCTCTTCTGTTGCGTAGAACACACTTTTCTGGACGAAATGGTATATTTGCATGCATTAAACACATTTTCGGAAGTCTAGATATTAAGCCGTTCTGATAAAGTCTCATTACGTGCCTCTTCTGTCGCAGGAAACCCCGATGGGACGATTCTCGAGACTTGTGGGCCCAAATCGATCATGAAAGCCCATTATCAAAGCTTAAAGAGCCCACATGATATGACTAGAAGATATGGGCCAAATATGGGCTGAATAAGATGACCAAAAAGTCGGCCCAAAGAACGAAGAGAGCCGGAGAGCCAATGACCAAGAGACGGACCAAAGCGTTTAAAGCCACATGAGTCAGCAAAGAATGATAGTCGACTCTACTGGAGAAGCGTGAGGATGGTCACAGTGAAGAACAGGGTTCCAGACCCTCCGCCAGTGCTTTTTTCCATTTTTTTTGATACTTTTTCTCTCATCTCTCCTTATTCTCTCTCTCTCTTCATCTCTCGATCCTCGAATCTACTGACCTAACCCCAGAACTCCTGCCTATCAGCTCTATCTCATCTCCCTTAGCTTTCTGACCGTTGGATCTTCCATCGGACCGTTAGATCTTCAATCGGACCGTTGGATCTCTCTAGATCCGTCGATCTACCAATCTGAGTCCCAATCAAGTCACCATCCATCCGATCGCCATCAGACTGTCTGTCACATCATTCTGTGAGATGATGGACATCATCAACCCATGAGGGCCAATAGCCGGGCCCATCTTCATCGACCCGCTGACTGACCAGTTAGTGGACCCCGCGAATTTCAAAAATAATTTTAATTAAATGGGGGGTCCACTAATTGGGGAGATTCCCCATAGAAAAGTAGGTTTTTACTTAAAAAAAAAAAAAAAATATTTTTCTTATTTTTTTATTTTCTAAAATCCCCTATTTCCATTAATGGAAATAGGGAAGCTTTAAAAGGAGAAGGATAGGGGTTCATTCGAACCCTAATCCCCCTCCTATCTTTTCCTCTCTTCCCCCCTTTCAATCCCCCCACGTTCTCCCTCCACCGGTGGACGTTTCTTTTCTTTTTTTTTTTTTTTTTTTTCTTCTTCTTCTTCCTCCTCCACCTTCGCCGGAGTTGCAGGCAGCAACTCCGGCCATCTGGTTCTCCTTCTCTTCCTCCTCCTTCTTCTTCTTCTTCTTCTTCTTCTTCTTCTTCTTCTTCTTCTTCTTCTTCTTGCTGTTGCTGCATAACAGCAGCACCGCTCCTCCTCTTCTCTCGCCGGAGTTGCAGGTCTGCAACTCCGACCACCGCTGCCCTCTCTGCCTGTGCGTCTCTAATCCCCTTCTCCTCCGCTCCTTCTTCTTCTCCTTCGCTTCTTCCTCGTTTCTCCTTCTCCTTCTTCTTCTTCTTCTTCTTCTTCTTCTTCTTGTTTTTTTTTCTTTCTTTTTCATCTTCTTTAAATCTGTCCGCCGGAGTTGCCGCCTGCAACTCCGGCCGACTACTGTACGTTCGTTCTCCTCTTGGCCACCACTGTTAGACCTGCAACTTGCAGGTGCGCCTCCAGCCGTCAATGTCTACACCACGTGGGGATCAAACCCAGCCCCCTTCTACACGTTTTCCTTGAAAGAGAGAGTTCTCTCTTCTTGCTGAAATGCATCGGTCCGTTCCCCTCCTTCCATGCTGGCGCTCGTCGTTTAGCTCCTCCTTACGAGCCCATCCGTCCCTGCTGCACTTCACAGAGCTGCTGTTCTCCACGGGTCAACCTAAACCAGAGGTTTCATCCTCCTCTACACCTGGTTCGACCGCCCTTCCACCGCCATTCATCTCTTATTCCTTCACGGTTTAAGGGCAGCACAACCCATCGTCACAAACCCCAGCCAATCTCCACCGCTCCACCTTAGCTGCTGCAACATCTCCACCTGTCGAACCTCATGTCCAATGCCTTGGCCGTGACCTCCACATGGTAAGTTCCGAAGTTAAAAAAAAAAAAAAAAAAAATAAATAAATAAATAAAAATATTCTATCTCTCCATCTTCTCTCTATCTCACCTCATCTATCTCTATCTTTTATGCTTTTTAGGCTAGTTTCAATTTTTGCTTTTGTTTGTCAATGTAAGCAATTTATATAGATTCAATAAAATTAGGATTCTTTTGAGCTCTTGTTCTTGATTTTCTTTCACCATGAATAGTGGTTTTTAATTCAGTATTTGATAACTTCTTTAATTAAGAGTTGATCCCCATAAAAAAAAAAAAAGAGCATGTTTTAAATCCATTACCTCACCACTCTCACCCCTCCATCATCATTCGCATCAATTTCTATGGAAAAATCCGTCATTTTATGTTCTTATTTGCGCTAATCCGACTAATCCCGAGTGCGGATCGACATCCGACACAAGCCACTGTGCAAAATAGCTCATTTTACAGGTTAAAAGTTTCGGATCAATTAAAAATGTGTTGAAGTTAGGGTTTCCGTAACCAACGACGCGGAAAAACCCTACTTTCAACTGGACCTCGTAATTACACTCGAATTCTTCCATTACTATTGTTTCAACACATTTGAAGTGTTGGAACAAGATTCGGGACAGTCGAAAGAAGTTTGCTCCATCCGTTCGTCAATGTCTCTAATTGGACTCAGTTTGTCTTTTACATTCCGAAGCCTATAACTTGTGACGATTTCGCAACCAGACGTCGTAATTTGACTCAAACTCTTCCATTACAATTGTTTCAACAGATTTTAAGTGTTGGAACATGAGTTGGGACCGTCGATACTAGTTAGATCCATCCGTGCGTCAACGTCTCAAATTGGATTCAGTTTGTGTGTTACATTCCGAAGCCTATAACTTGTGACTTTTTCGCAACCGGACCTCGTAATTGAACTCAAACTCTTCCATTACTATTGTTTCAACACATTTGAATTGTTGGAACAACATTCGTGACAGTCGAAACAAGTTAGCTCCATCCGTGCATCAACGTCTCAAATTGGACTCAGTTTGTGTGTTACATTCCGAAGCCTATAACTTGTGACTTTTTCGCAACCGGACCTCGTAATTGGACTCAAACTCTTCCATTACTATTGTTTCAACACATTTGAATTGTTGGAACAAGATTCGTGACAGTCGAAACAAGTTAGCTCCATCCGTGCGTCAACGTCTCAAATTGGACTCAGTTTGTTTATTACATTCCAAAGCCTATAACTTGTGACTTTTTCGCAACCAGACCTCGTAATTGGAATCAAACTCTTCCATTACTATTGTTTCAACAGATTTAAAGTGTTGGAACAAGATTTGGGACCGTCGAAACTAGTTAGCTCCATCCGTGCGTCAACGTCTCAAATTTGACTAAGTTTGTGTGTTACATTCCGAAGCCTATAACTTGTGACTTTTTCGTAACCAGACCTCGTAATTTGACTCAAACTCTTCCATTACTATTGTTTCAACTTTTTGCAGTGTTGGGACAAGATTCGTGACAGTCGAAAGAAGTTTGCTCCATCCGTGCTTCAACGTCTCAAATTGGACTCAGTTTGTGTATTACAATCCGAAGCCTATAACTTGTGACTTTTTTGCAACCGGACCTCGTAATTGGACTCAAACTCTTCCATTACTATTGTTTCAACACATTTGAAGTTTTGGAACAAGATTCGTGACAGTCGAAACAAGTGAGCTCCATCCGTGCGTCAACGTCTCAAATTGGACTCAATTTGTGTGTTACATTCCGAGGCCTATAACTTGTGACTTTTTCGCAACCGGACCTCGTAATAGAACTCAAACTCTTCCATTATTATTGTTTCAACACATTTGAAGTGTTGGAACAAGATTCGGGACAGTCGAAAGAAGTTTGCTCCATCCGTTCGTCAATGTCTCTAATTGGACTCAGTTTGTCTTTTACATTCCGAAGCCTATAACTTGTGACGATTTCGCAACCAGACGTCGTAATTTGACTCAAACTCTTCCATTACAATTGTTTCAACAGATTTTAAGTGTTGGAACATGAGTTGGGACCGTCGATACTAGTTAGATCCATCCGTGCGTCAACGTCTCAAATTGGATTCAGTTTGTGTGTTACATTCCGAAGCCTATAACTTGTGACTTTTTCGCAACCGGACCTCGTAATTGAACTCAAACTCTTCCATTACTATTGTTTCAACACATTTGAATTGTTGGAACAAGATTCGTGACAGTCGAAACAAGTTAGCTCCATCCGTGCGTCAACGTCTCATATTGGACTCAGTTTGTGTGTTACATTCCAAAGCCTATAACTTGTGACTTTTTCGCAACCGGACCTCGTAATTGGACTCAAACTCTTCCATTACTATTGTTTCAACACATTTGAAGTGTTGGAACAAGATTCGGGACAGTCGAAAGAAGTTTGCTCCATCCGTTCGTCAATGTCTCTAATTGGACTCAGTTTGTGTGTTACATTCCGAAGCCTATAACTTGTGACTTTTTCGCAACCAGACCTCGTACTTTGACTCAAACTCTTCCATTACAATTGTTTCAACCGATTTAAAGTGTTGGAACAAGATTTGGGACTGTCGAAACTAGTTAGCTCCTTCCGTGCGTCAACGTCTAAAATTGGACTCAGTTTGTGTGTTACATTTCGAACCCTATAACTTGTGACTTTTCGCAACTGGACCTCGTAATTAGACTCGAATTCTTCCATTAATATTATTTCAACACATTTGCAGTATTGGGACAAGATTCGTGACAGTCGAAAGAAGTTTGCTCCATCCGTGCGTCATCGTCTCAAATTGGACTCAGTTTGTGTATTACATTCCGAAACCTATAACTTGTGACTTTTTCACAACCGGACCTCGTGATTGGACTCAAACTCTTCCATTACTATTGTTTCAACACATTTGAAGTGTTGGAACAAGATTCGTGACAGTCGAAACAAGTTAGCTCCATCCGTGCGTCAACGTCTCAAATTGCACTCAGTTTGTTTATTGCATTCCGAAGCCTATAACTTGTGACTTTTTCGCAACCAGACCTCGTAATTGGAATCAAACTCTTCTATTACTATTGTTTCAACAGATTTAAAGTGTTGGAACAAGATTTGGGACCGTCGAAACTAGTTAGCTCCATCCGTGCGTCAACGTCTCAAATTGGACTCAGTCTGTGTGTTACATTCCGAAGCCTATAACTTGTGACTTTTTCGCAACCGGACCTCGTAATTGGACTCAAACTCTTCCATTACTATTGTTTCAACACATTTGAATTGTTGGAACAAGATTCGTGACAGTCGAAACAAGTTAGCTCCATCCGTGCGTCAACGTCTCAAATTGGACTCAGTTTGTGTGTTACGTTCCGAAGCCTATAACTTGTGACTTTTTCGCAACCGGACCTCATAATTAGACTCAAATTCTTCCATTACTATTGTTTCAACACATTTGAAGTGTTGGAACAAGATTCGGGACAGTCAAAACAAGTTAGCTCCATCCGTGCGTCAATGTCTTTAATTGGATTCAGTTTGTGTGTTACATTCCTAAGCCTATAACTTGTGACTTTTTCGCAACCAGACCTCGTAATTCAAATCAAACTCTTCCATTACTATTGTTTCAACAAATTTAAAGTGTTGGAACAAGATTTGGGACCGTCGAAACTAGTTAGCTCCATCCGTGCGTGAAGGTCTCAAATTGGACTCAGTTTGTGTGTTACATTCTGAAGCCTATAACTTGTGACTTTTCGCAACTGGACCTCGTAATTAGACTCGAATTCTTCAATTACTATTGTTTCAACACATTTGAAGTGTTGGAACAAGATTCGGGACAGTCGAAAGAAGTTTGCTCCATCCGTGCGTCAACGTCTCAAATTGGACTCAGTTTGTGTATTACATTCCGAAGCCTATAACTTGTGACTTTTTCGCAACCGGACCTCGTAATTGGACTCAAACTCTTCCATTACTATTGTTTCAACACATTTGAAGTGTTGGAACAAGATTCGTGACAGTCGAAACAAGTTAGCTCCATCCGTGCATCAACGTCT
Organism: Euptelea pleiosperma; assembly: GCA_035048495.1. Lineage (NCBI taxonomy): Eukaryota > Viridiplantae > Streptophyta > Magnoliopsida > Ranunculales > Eupteleaceae > Euptelea > Euptelea pleiosperma. Next base: position 20,863,389 of record CM068547.1, read on the forward strand.
CAAATTGGACTCAGTTTGTGTGTTACATTCCGAAGCCAATAACTTGTGACTTTTTCGCAACCGGACCTCGTAATTGGACTCAAACTCTTCAATTACTATTGTTTCAACACATTTGAAGTGTTGGAACAAGATTCGTTACAGTCGAAACAAGTTAGCTTCATCTGTGCGTCAAAGTCTCAAATTGGACTTAGTTTGTGTGTTACGTTCCGAAGCCTATAACTTGTGACTTTTTCGCAATCGGACCTCGTAATTGGACTCAAACTCTTCCATTACTATTGTTTCAACACATTTGAAGTGTTGGAACAAGATTCGGGACAGTCGAAACAAGTTAGCTCCATCCGTGCGTCAACGTCTCAAATTGGACTAAGTTTGTGTGTTATGTTCCGAAGCCTATAACTTGTGACTTTTTCGCAACCGGACCTCGTAATTGGACTCAAACTCTTCAATTACTATTGTTTCAACACATTTGAATTGTTGGAACAAGATTCGTGACAGTCGAAACAAGTTAGCTCCATCCGAGCGTCAACGTCTCTAATTGGACTCAGTTTGTGTGTTACATTCCAAAGCCTATAACTTGTAACTTTTTCGCAACCAGACCTCGTAATTTGACTCAAACTCTTCCATTTCTATTGTTTCAACACATTTGAAGTGTTGGAACTAGATTCGTGACAGTCGAAACAAGTTAGCTCCATCCGTGCGCCAACGTCTCAAATTGGACTCAGTTTGTTTGTTACATTCCGAAGCCTATAACTTATGAGCTTTTAGCAATCGGATATGTAATTGGACTCAAACTCTTCCATTACTATTGCTTCAACACAGTTGAATTGTTGGAACAAGATTCGTGACAGTCGAAACAAGTTAGCTCCATCCGTGCGTCAACGTCTCAAATTGGACTCAGTTTTTGTGTTACATTCCGAAGCCTATAACTTGTGACTTTTTCGCAACCGGACCTCGTAATTGGACTCAAACTCTTCCATTACTATTGTTTCAACATATTTGAAGTGTTGGAACAAGATTCGGGACAGTCGAAACAAGTTAGCTCCATCCGTGCGTCAACGTCTGAAATTGGACTCAGTTTGTGTGTTACATTCCGAAGCCTATAACTTGTGACTTTTTCGCAACCGGACCTCGTAATTGGACTGAAACTCTTCAATTACTATTGTTTCAACACATTTGAAGTGTTGGAACAAGGTTCGGGACAGTCGAAAGAAGTTTGCTCCATCCGTTCGTCAATGTCTCTAATTGGACTCAGTTTGTGTGTTACATTCCAAAGCCTATAACTTGTGACTTTTTCGCAACCAGACCTCGTAATTTGACTCAAACTCTTCCATTACTATTGTTTCAACAAATTTAAAGTGTTGGAACAAGATTTGGGACCGTCGAAACTAGTTAGCTCCATCCGTGCGTCAAGGTCTCAAATTGGACTCAGTTTGTGTGTTACATTCCGAAGCCGATAACTTGTGACTTTTCGCAACCGGACCTCGTAATTAGACTCGAATTCTTCCATTACTATTGTTTCAACACATTTGAAGTGTTGGAACAAGATTCGGGACAGTCGAAAGAAGTTTGCTCCATCCGTGCGTCAACGTCTCAAATTGGACTCAGTTTGTGTATTACATTCCGAAGCCTATAACTTGTGACTTTTTCGCAACCGGCCTCGTAATTGGACTCAAACTCTTCCATTACTATTGTTTCAACACATTTGAATGGTTGGAACAAGATTCGTGACAGTGAAAACAAGTTAGCTCCATCCGTGCATCAACGTCTCAAATTGGACTCAGTTTGTGTGTTAGATTCCGAAGCCAATAACTTGTGACTTTTTCGCAACCGGACCTCGTAATTGGACTCAAACTCTTCAATTACTATTGTTTCAACACATTTGAAGTGTTGGAACAAGATTCGTTACAGTCGAAACAAGTTAGCTCCATCTGTGCGTCAACGTCTCAAATTGGACTTAGTTTGTGTGCTACGTTCCGAAGCCTATAACTTGTGACTTTTTCGCAATAGGACCTCGTAATTGGACTCAAACTCTTCCATTACTATTGTTTCAACACATTTGAATTGTTGGAACAAGATTCGTGACAGTCGAAACAAGTTAGCTCCATCCGTGCGTCAACGTCTCAAATTGGACTCAGTTTTTGTGTTACATTCCAAAGCCTATAACTTGTAACTTTTTCGCAACCAGACCTCGTAATTTGACTCAAACTCTTCCATTTCTATTGTTTCAACACATTTGAAGTGTTGGAACTAGATTCGTGACAGTCGAAACAAGTTAGCTCCATCCGTGCGTCAACGTCTCAAATTGGACTCAGTTTGTTTGTTACATTCCGAAGCCTATAACCTATGAGCTTTTAGCAATCGGATATGTAATTGGACTCAAACTCTTCCATTACTATTGCTTCAACACAGTTGAATTGTTGGAAAAAGATTCGTGACAGTCGAAACAAGTTAGCTCCATCCGTGCGTCAACGTCTCAAATTGGACTCAGTTTTTGTGTTACATTCCGAAGCCTATAACTTGTGACTTTTTCGCAACCAGACCTCGTAATTGGACTCAAACTCTTCCATTACTATTGTTTCAACACATTTGCAGTGTTGGGACAAGATTCGTGACAGTCGAAAGAAGTTTGCTCCATCCGTGCGTCAACGTCTCAAATTGGACTCAGTTTGTTTATTATATTCCGAAGCCTATAACTTGTGACTTTTTCGCAACCAGAGCTCGTAATTGAAATCAAACTCTTCCATTACTATTGTTTCAACAGATTTAAAGTGTTGGAACAAGATTTGGGACCGTCGAAACTAGTTAGCTCAATCCGTGCGTCAACGTCTCAAATTGGACTCTGTTTATGTGTAACATTCCGAAGCCTATAACTTGTGACTTTTTCGCAACCAGACCTCGTAATTGGACTCAAACTCTTCCATTACTATTGTTTGAACACATTTACAGTATTGGGACAAGATTCGTGACAGTCGAAAGAAGTTTGCTCCATCCGTGCGTCAACGTCTCAAATTGGTCTCAGTTTGTGTGTTACATTCCGAAGCCTATAACTTGTGACTTTTCGCAACCGGACCTCGTAATTAGACTCGAATTCTTCCATTACTATTGTTTCAACACATTTGAAGTGTTGGAACAAGATTCGGGACAGTCGAAAGAAGTTTGCTCCATCCGTGCGTCGACGTCTAAAATTGGACTCAGTTTGTGTATTACATTCCGAAGCCAATAACTTGTGACTTTTTCGCAACCGGACCTCGTAATTGGACTCAAACTCTTCAATTACTATTGTTTCAACACATTTGAAGTGTTGGAACAAGATTCGGGATAGTTGAAAGAAGTTTGCTCCATCCGTTCATCAATGTCTCTAATTGGACTCAGTTTGTGTGTTACATTCCAAAGCCTATAACTTGTAACTATTTCGCAACCAGACCTCGTAATTTGACTCAAACTCTTCCATTTCTATTGTTTCAACACATTTAAAGTGTTGGAACTAGATTCGTGACAGTCGAAACAAGTTAGTTCCATCCGTGCGTCAACGTCTCAAATTGGACTCAGTTTGTTTGTTACATTCCGAAGCCTATAACTTATGAGCTTTTAGCAATCGGATATGTAATTGGACTCAAACTCTTCCATTACTATTGTTTCAACACATTTGAATTGTTGGAACAAGATTCGTGACAGTCGAAACAAGTTAGCTCCATCCGTGCGTCAACGTCTCAAATTGGACTCAGTTTTTGTGTTACATTCCAAAGCCTATAACTTGTAACTTTTTCGCAACCAGACCTCGTAATTTGACTCAAACTCTTCCATTTCTATTGTTTCAACACATTTGAAGTGTTGGAACTAGATTCGTGACAGTCGAAACAAGTTAGCTCCATCCGTGCGTCAACGTCTCAAATTGGACTCAGTTTGTTTGTTACATTCCGAAGCCTATAACCTATGAGCTTTTAGCAATCGGATATGTAATTGGACTCAAACTCTTCCATTACTATTGCTTCAACACAGTTGAATTGTTGGAAAAAGATTCGTGACAGTCGAAACAAGTTAGCTCCATCCGTGCGTCAACGTCTCAAATTGGACTCAGTTTTTGTGTTACATTCCGAAGCCTATAACTTGTGACTTTTTCGCAACCAGACCTCGTAATTGGACTCAAACTCTTCCATTACTATTGTTTCAACACATTTGCAGTGTTGGGACAAGATTCGTGACAGTCGAAAGAAGTTTGCTCCATCCGTGCGTCAACGTCTCAAATTGGACTCAGTTTGTTTATTATATTCCGAAGCCTATAACTTGTGACTTTTTCGCAACCAGAGCTCGTAATTGAAATCAAACTCTTCCATTACTATTGTTTCAACAGATTTAAAGTGTTGGAACAAGATTTGGGACCGTCGAAACTAGTTAGCTCAATCCGTGCGTCAACGTCTCAAATTGGACTCTGTTTATGTGTAACATTCCGAAGCCTATAACTTGTGACTTTTTCGCAACCAGACCTCGTAAGTTAGCTCCATCCGTGCGTCAACGTCTCAAATTGGACTCAGTTTGTGTGTTACGTTCTGAAGCCTATAACTTGTGTCTTTTTCGCAATCGGACCTCGTAATTAGACTCAAATTCTTCCATTACTATTGTTTCAACACATTTGAAGCGTTGGAACAAGATTCGGGACAGTCGAAACAAGTTAGCTCCATCCGTGCGTCAATGTCTTTAATTGGATTCAGTTTGTGTGTTACATTCCTAAGCCTATAACTTGTGACTTTTTCGCAACCAGACCTCGTAATTGGACTCAAACTCTTCCATTACTATTGTTTGAACACATTTACAGTATTGGGACAAGATTCGTGACAGTCGAAAGAAGTTTGCTCCATCCGTGCGTCAACGTCTCAAATTGGTCTCAGTTTGTGTGTTACATTCCGAAGCCTATAACTTGTGACTTTTCGCAACTGGACCTCGTAATTAGACTCGAATTCTTCCATTACTATTGTTTCAACACATTTGAAGTGTTGGAACAAGATTCGGGACAGTCGAAAGAAGTTTGCTCCATCCGTGCGTCGACGTCTAAAATTGGACTCAGTTTGTGTATTACATTCCGAAGCCTATAATTTGTGACTTTTTCGCAACCGGACGTCGTAATTGGACTCAAACTCTTCCATTACTATTGTTTCAACACATTTGAAGTGTTGGAACAAGATTCGTGACAGTCGAAACAAGTTAGCTCCATCCGTGCATCAACGTCTCAAATTGGACTCAGTTTGTGTGTTACATTCCGAAGCCAATAACTTGTGACTTTTTCGCAACCGGACCTCGTAATTGGACTCAAACTCTTCAATTACTATTGTTTCAACACATTTGAAGTGTTGGAACAAGATTCGGGATAGTTGAAAGAAGTTTGCTCCATCCGTTCGTCAATGTCTCTAATTGGACTCAGTTTGTGTGTTACATTCCAAAGCCTATAACTTGTAACTATTTCGCAACCAGACCTCGTAATTTGACTCAAACTCTTCCATTTCTATTGTTTCAACACATTTAAAGTGTTGGAACTAGATTCGTGACAGTCGAAACAAGTTAGTTCCATCCGTGCGTCAACGTCTCAAATTGGACTCAGTTTGTTTGTTACATTCCGAAGCCTATAACTTATGAGCTTTTAGCAATCGGATATGTAATTGGACTCAAACTCTTCCATTACTATTGCTTCAACACAGTTGAATTGTTGGAACAAGATTCGTGACAGTCGAAACAAGTTAGCTCCATCCGTGCGTCAACGTCTCAAATTGGACTCAGTTTGTGTGTTACGTTCTGAAGCCTATAACTTGTGTCTTTTTCGCAATCGGACCTCGTAATTAGACTCAAATTCTTCCATTACTATTGTTTCAACACATTTGAAGCGTTGGAACAAGATTCGGGACAGTCGAAACAAGTTAGCTCCATCCGTGCGTCAATGTCTTTAATTGGATTCAGTTTGTGTGTTACATTCCTAAGCCTATAACTTGTGACTTTTTCGCAACCAGACCTCGTAATTGGACTCAAACTCTTCCATTACTATTGTTTGAACACATTTACAGTATTGGGACAAGATTCGTGACAGTCGAAAGAAGTTTGCTCCATCCGTGCGTCAACGTCTCAAATTGGTCTCAGTTTGTGTGTTACATTCCGAAGCCTATAACTTGTGACTTTTCGCAACTGGACCTCGTAATTAGACTCGAATTCTTCCATTACTATTGTTTCAACACATTTGAAGTGTTGGAACAAGATTCGGGACAGTCGAAAGAAGTTTGCTCCATCCGTGCGTCGACGTCTAAAATTGGACTCAGTTTGTGTATTACATTCCGAAGCCTATAATTTGTGACTTTTTCGCAACCGGACGTCGTAATTGGACTCAAACTCTTCCATTACTATTGTTTCAACACATTTGAAGTGTTGGAACAAGATTCGTGACAGTCGAAACAAGTTAGCTCCATCCGTGCATCAACGTCTCAAATTGGACTCAGTTTGTGTGTTACATTCCGAAGCCAATAACTTGTGACTTTTTCGCAACCGGACCTCGTAATTGGACTCAAACTCTTCAATTACTATTGTTTCAACACATTTGAAGTGTTGGAACAAGATTCGGGATAGTTGAAAGAAGTTTGCTCCATCCGTTCGTCAATGTCTCTAATTGGACTCAGTTTGTGTGTTACATTCCAAAGCCTATAACTTGTAACTATTTCGCAACCAGACCTCGTAATTTGACTCAAACTCTTCCATTTCTATTGTTTCAACACATTTAAAGTGTTGGAACTAGATTCGTGACAGTCGAAACAAGTTAGTTCCATCCGTGCGTCAACGTCTCAAATTGGACTCAGTTTGTTTGTTACATTCCGAAGCCTATAACTTATGAGCTTTTAGCAATCGGATATGTAATTGGACTCAAACTCTTCCATTACTATTGCTTCAACACAGTTGAATTGTTGGAACAAGATTCGTGACAGTCGAAACAAGTTAGCTCCATCCGTGCGTCAACGTCTCAAATTGGACTCAGTTTGTGTGTTACGTTCCGAAGCCTATAACTTGTGTCTTTTTCGCAATCGGACCTCGTAATTAGACTCAAATTCTTCCATTACTATTGTTTCAACACATTTGAAGCGTTGCAACAAGATTCGTGACAGTCGAAACAAGTTAGCTCCATCCGTGCGTCAATGTCTTTAATTGGATTCAGTTTGTGTGTTACATTCCTAAGCCTATAACTTGTGACTTTTTCGCAACCAGACCTCGTAATTCGAATCAAAGTCTTCCATTACTATTGTTTCAACAAATTTAAAGTGTTGGAACAAGATTTGGGACCGTCGAAACTAGTTAGCTCCATCCGTGCGTCAACGTCTCAAATTGGACTCAGTCTGTATGTTATATTCCGAAGCCTATAACTTGTGACTTTTTGGCAACTGGACCTCGTAATTGGACTCAAACTCTTCCATTACTATTGTTTCAACACATTTGAATTGTTGGAACAAGATTCGTGACAGTCAAAACAAGTTAGCTCCATCCGTGCGTCAACGTCTCAAATTGGACTCAGTTTGTTTGTTACATTCCGAAGCCTATAACCTATGAGCTTTTACCAATCGGATATGTAATTGGACTCAAACTCTTCCATTACTATTGCTTCAACACAGTTGAATTGTTGGAACAAGATTCGTGACAGTCGAAACAAGTTAGCTCCATCCGTGCGTCAACATCTCAAATTTGACTCAGTTTTTGTGTTACATTCCGAAGCCTATAACTTGTGACTTTTTCGCAACCGGACCTCGTAATTGGACTCAAACTCTTCCATTACTATTGTTTCAACACATTGGCAGTGTTGGGACAAGATTCGTGACAGTCGAAAGAAGTTTGCTCCATCCGTGCGTCAACGTCTCAAATTGGACTCAGTTTGTTTATTACATTCCGAAGCCTATAACTTGTGACTTTTTCGCAACCAGACCTCGTAATTGAAATCAAACTCTTCCATTACTATTGTTTCAACAGATTTAAAGTGTTGGAACAAGATTTGGGACCGTCGAAACTAGTTAGCTCCATCCGTGCGTCAACGTCTCAAATTGCACTCTGTTTGTGTGTAACATTCCGAAGCCTATAACTTGTGACTTTTTCGCAACCAGACCTCGTAATTGGACTCAAACTCTTCCATTACTATTGTTTCAAAACATTTACAGTATTGGGACAAGATTCGTGACAGTCGAAAGAAGTTTGCTCCATCCGTGCGTCAACGTCTCAAATTGGACTCAGTTTGTGTGTTACATTCCGAAGCCTATAACTTGTGACTTTTCGCAACTGGACCTCGTAATTAGACTCGAATTCTTCCATTACTATTGTTTCAACACATTTGAAGTGTTGGAACAAGTTTCGGGACAGTCGAAAGAAGTTTGCTCCATCCGTGCGTCAACGTCTCAAATTGGACTCAGTTTTTGTATTACATTCCGAAGCCTATAACTTGTGACTTTTTCGCAACCGGACCTCGTAATTGGACTCAAACTCTTCCATTACTATTGTTTCAACACATTTGAATGGTTGGAACAAGATTCGTGACAGTCGAAACAAGTTAGCTCCATCCGTGCATCAACGTCTCAAATTGGACTCAGTTTGTGTGTTACATTCCGAAGCCAATAACTTGTGACTTTTTCGCAACCGGACCTCGTAATTGGACTCAAACTCTTCAATTACTATTGTTTCAACACATTTGAAGTGTTGGAACAAGATTCGGGACAGTTGAAAGAAGTTTGCTCCATCCGTTCGTCAATGTCTCTAATTGGACTCAGTTTGTGTGTTACATTCCAAAGCCTATAACTTGTAACTTTTTCGCAACCAGACCTCGTAATTTGACTCAAACTCTTCCATTTCTATTGTTTCAACACATTTAAAGTGTTGGAACTAGATTCGTGACAGTCGAAACAAGTTAGCTCCATCCGTGCGTCAACGTCTCAAATTGGACTCAGTTTGTTTGTTACATTCCGAAGCCTATAACTTATGAGCTTTTAGCAATCGGATATGGAATTGGACTCAAACTCTTCCATTACTATTGCTTCAACACAGTTGAATTGTTGGAACAAGATTCGTGACAGTCGAAACAAGTTAGCTCCATCCGTGCGTCAACGTCTCAAATTGGACTCAGTTTGTGTGTTACGTTCCGAAGCCTATAACTTGTGTCTTTTTCGCAACCGGACCTCGTAATTAGACTCAAATTCTTCCATTACTATTGTTTCAACACATTTGAAGTGTTGGAACAAGATTCGGGACAGTCGAAACAAGTTAGCTCCATCCGTGCGTCAATGTCTTTAATTGGATTCAGTTTGTGTGTTACATTCCTAAGCCTATAACTTGTGACTTTTTCGCAACCAGACCTCGTAATTCGAATCAAACTCTTCCATTACTATTGTTTCAACAAATTTAAAGTGTTGGAACAAGATTTGGGATCGTCGAAACTAGTTAGCTCCATCCGTGCGTCAACGTCTCAAATTGGACTCAGTCTGTATGTTACATTCCGAAGCCTATAACTTGTGACTTTTTGGCAACCGGACCTCGTAATTGGACTCAAACTCTTCCATTACTATTGTTTCAACACATTTGAATTGTTGGAACAAGATTCGTGACAGTCGAAACAAGTTAGCTCCATCTGTGCGTCAACGTCTCAAATTGGACTCAGTTTGTTTGTTACATTCCGAAGCCTATAACCTCTGAGCTTTTAGCAATCGGATATGTAATTGGACTCAAACTCTTCCATTACTATTGCTTCAACACAGTTGAATTGTTGGAACAAGATTCGTGACAGTCGAAACAGGTTAGCTCCATCCGTGCATCAACGTCTCAAATTGGACTCAGTTTTTGTGTTACATTCCGAAGCCTATAACTTGTGACTTTTTCGCAACCGGACCTCGTAATTAGACTCAAACTCTTCCATTACTATTGTTTCAACACATTTGAAGTGTTGGAACAAGATTCGGGACAGTCGAAACAAGTTAGCTCCATCCGTGCGTCAACGTCTCAAATTGGACTCAGTTTTTGTGTTACATTCCGAAGCCTATAACTTGTGACTTTTTCGGAACCGGACCTCGTAATTGGACTCAAACTCTTCAATTACTATTGTTTCAACACATTTGAAGTGTTGGAACAATGTTCGGGACAGTCGAAAGAAGTTTGCTCCATCTGTTCGTCAATGTCTCTAATTGGACTCAGTTTGTGTGTTACATTCCAAAGCCTATAACTTGTGACTTTTTCGCAACCAGACCTCGTAATTTGACTCAAACTCTTCCATTACTATTGTTTCAACAGATTTAAAGTGTTGGAACAAGATTTGGGACCGTCGAAACTAGTTAGCTCCATCCGTGCGTCAAGGTCTCAAATTGGACTCAGTTTGTGTGTTACATTCCGAAGCCTATAACTTGTGACTTTTCGCAACTGGACCTCGTAATTAGACTCGAATTCTTCCATTACTATTGTTTCAACACATTTGAAGTGTTGGAACAAGATTCGGGACAGTCGAAAGAAGTTTGCTCCATCCATGCGTCAACATCTCAAATTGGACTCAGTTTGTGTATTACATTCCGAAGCCTATAACTTGTGACTTTTTCGCAACCGGACCTCGTAATTGGACTCAAACTCTTCCATTACTATTGTTTCAACACATTTGAATGGTTGGAACAAGATTCGTGACAGTCGAAACAAGTTAGCTCCATCCGTGCATCAACGTCTCAAATTGGACTCAGTTTGTGTGTTACATTCCGAAGCCAATAACTTGTGACTTTTTCGCAACCGGACCTCGTAATTGGACTCAAACTCTTCAATTACTATTGTTTCAACACATTTGAAGTGTTGGAACAAGATTCGTTACAGTCGAAACAAGTTAGCTCCATCTGTGCGTCAACGTCTCAAATTGGACTTAGTTTGTGTGTTACGTTCCGAAGCCTATAACTTGTGACTTTTTCGCAATCGGACCTCGTAATTGGACTCAAACTCTTCCATTACTATTGTTTCAACACATTTGAATTGTTGGAACCAGATTCGTGACAGTCGAAACAAGTTAGCTCCATCCGTGCGTCAACGTCTCAAATTGGACTCAGTTTGTGTGTTACATTCCAAAGCCTATAACTTGTAACTTTTTCGCAACCAGACCTCGTAATTTGACTCAAACTCTTCCATTTCTATTGTTTCAACACATTTGAAGTGTTGGAACTAGATTCGTGACAGTCGAAACAAGTTAGCTCCATCCGTGCGTCAACGTCTCAAATTGGACTCAGTTTGTTTGTTACATTCCGAAGCCTATAACTTATGAGCTTTTAGCAATCGGATATGTAATTGGACTCAAACTCTTCCATTACTATTGCTTCAACACAGTTGAATTGTTGGAACAGGATTCGTGACAGTCGAAACAAGTTAGCTCCATCCGTGCGTCAACGTCTCAAATTGGACTCAGTTTGTGTGTTACGTTCCGAAGCCTATAACTTGTGTCTTTTTCGCAACCGGACCTCGTAATTATACTCAAATTCTTCCAATACTATTGTTTCAACACATTTGAAGTGTTGGAACAAGATTCGGGACAGTCGAAACAAGTTAGCTCCATCCGTGCGTCAATGTCTTTAATTGGATTCAGTTTGTTTGTTACATTCCTAAGGCTATAACTTGTGACTTTTTCGCAACCAGACCTCGTAATTCGAATCAAACTCTTCCATTACTATTGTTTCAACAAATTTAAAGTGTTGGAACAAGATTTGGGATCGTCGAAACTAGTTAGCTCCATCCGTGCGTCAACGCCTCAAATTGGACTCAGTCTGTATGTTACATTCCGAAGCCTATAACTTGTGACTTATTGGCAACCGGACCTCGTAATTGGACTCAAACTCTTCCATTACTATTGTTTCAACACATTTGAATTGTTGGAACAAGATTCGTGACAGTCGAAACAAGTTAGCTCCATCCGTGCGTCAACGTCTCAAATTGGACTCAGTTTGTTTGTTACATTCCGAAGCCTATAACCTATGAGCTTTTAGCAATCGGATATGTAATTGGACTCAAACTCTTCCATTACTATTGCTTCAACACAGTTGAATTGTTGGAACAAGATTCGTGACAGTCGAAACAGGTTAGCTCCATCCGTGCGTCAACGTCTCAAATTGGACTCAGTTTTTGTGTTACATTCCGAAGCCTATAACTTGTGACTTTTTCGCAACCGGACCTCGTAATTAGACTCAAACTCTTCCATTACTATTGTTTCAACACATTTGAAGTGTTGGAACAAGATTCGGGACAGTCGAAACAAGTTAGCTCCATCCGTGCGTCAACGTCTCAAATTGGAGTCAGTTTGTGTGTTACATTCCGAAGCCTATAACTTGTGACTTTTTCGCAACCGGACCTCGTAATTGGACTCAAACTCTTCAATTACTATTGTTTCAACACATTTGAAGTGTTGGAACAATGTTCGGGACAGTCGAAAGAAGTTTGCTCCATCCGTTCGTCAATGTCTCTAATTGGACTCAGTTTGTGTGTTACATTCCAAAGCCTATAACTTGTGACTTTTTCGCAACCAGACCTCGTAATTTGACTCAAACTCTTCCATTACTATTGTTTCAACAGATTTAAAGTGTTGGAACAAGATTTGGGACCGTCGAAACTAGTTAGCTCCATCCGTGCGTCAAGGTCTCAAATTGGACTCAGTTTGTGTGTTACATTCCGAAGCCTATAACTTGTAACTTTTCGCAACTGGACCTCGTAATTAGACTCGAATTCTTCCATTACTATTGTTTCAACACATTTGAAGTGTTGGAACAAGATTCGGGACAGTCGAAAGAAGTTTGCTCCATCCGTGCGTCAACGTCTCAAATTGGACTCAGTTTGTGTATTACATTCCGAAGCCTATAACTTGTGACTTTTTCGCAACCGGACCTCGTAATTGGACTCAAACTCTTCCATTACTATTGTTTCAACACATTTGAATGGTTGGAACAAGATTCGTGACAGTCGAAACAAGTTAGCTCCATCCGTGCATCAACGTCTCAAATTGGACTCAGTTTGTGTGTTACATTCCGAAGCCAATAACTTGTGACTTTTTCGCAACCGGACCTCGTAATTGGACTCAAACTCTTCAATTACTATTGTTTCAACACATTTGAAGTGTTGGAACAAGATTCGTTACAGTCGAAACAAGTTAGCTCCATCTGTGCGTCAACGTCTCAAATTGGACTTAGTTTGTGTGTTACGTTCCGAAGCCTATAACTTGTGACTTTTTCGCAATCGGACCCCGTAATTGGACTCAAACTCTTACATTACTATTGTTTCAACACATTTGAATTGTTGGAACAAGATTCGTGACAGTCGAAACAAGTTAGCTCCATCCGTGCGTCAACGTCTCAAATTGGACTCAGTTTGTGTGTTACATTCCAAAGCCTATAACTTGTAACTTTTTCGCAACCAGACCTCGTAATTTGACTCAAACTCTTCCATTTCTATTATTTCAACACATTTGAAGTGTTGGAACTAGATTCGTGACAGTCGAAACAAGTTAGCTCCATCCGTGCGTCAACGTCTCAAATTGGACTCAGTTTGTTTGTTACATTCCGAAGCCTATAACCTATGAGCTTTTAGCAATCGGATATGTAATTGGACTCAAACTCTTCCATTACTATTGCTTCAACACAGTTGAATTGTTGGAAAAAGATTCGTGACAGTCGAAACAAGTTAGCTCCATCCGTGCGTCAACGTCTCAAATTGGACTCAGTTTTTGTGTTACATTCCGAAGCCTATAACTTGTGACTTTTTCGCAACCGGACCTCGTAATTGGACTCAAACTCTTCCATTACTATTGTTTCAACACATTTGCAGTGTTGGGACAAGATTCGTGACAGTCGAAAGAAGTTTGCTCCATCCGTGCGTCAACGTCTCAAATTCGACTCAGTTTGTTTATTACATTCCGAAGCCTATAACTTGTGACTTTTTCGCAACCAGACCTCGTAATTGAAATCAAACTCTTCCATTACTATTGTTTCAACAGATTTAAAGTGTTGGAACAAGATTTGGGACCGTCGAAACTAGTTAGCTCCATCCGTGCGTCAACGTCTCAAATTGGACTCTGTTTGTGTGTAACATTCCGAAGCCTATAACTTGTGACTTTTTCGCAACCAGACCTCGTAATTGGACTCAAACTCTTCCATTACTATTGTTTGAACACATTTACAGTATTGGGACAAGATTCGTGACAGTCGAAAGAAGTTTGCTCCATCCGTGCGTCAACGTCTCAAATTGGACTCAGTTTGTGTGTTATTCCGAAGCCTATAACTTGTGACTTTTCGCAACTGGACCTCGTAATTAGACTAGAATTCTTCCATTACTATTGTTTCAACACATTTGAAGTGTTGGAACAAGATTCGGGACAGTCGAAAGAAGTTTGCTCCATCCGTGCGTCGACGTCTCAACTTGGACTCAGTTTGTGTATTACATTCCGAAGCCTATAACTTGTGACTTTTTCGCAACCAGACCTCGTAATTTGACTCAAACTCTTCCATTACTATTATTTCAACCCATTTACAGTGTTGGGACAAGATTCGTGATAGTCGAAAGAAGTTTGCTCCATCCGTGCGTCAACGTCTCAAATTGGACTCAGTTAGTTTATTACATTCCGAAGCCTATAACTTGTGACTTTTCACAACTGGACCTCGTAATTAGACTCGAATTCTTCCATTACTATTGTTTCAACACATTTGAAGTGTTGGAACAAGATTCGGGACAGTCGAAAGAAGTTTGCTCCATCCGTGCGTCAACGTCTCAAATTGGACTCAGTTTGTGTATTACATTCCGAAGCCTATAACTTGTGACTTTTTCGCAACCGGACCTTGTAATTGGACTCAAACTCTTCCATTACTATTGTTTCAACACATTTGAAGTGTTGGAACAAGATTCGTGACAGTCGAAACAAGTTAGCTCCATCCGTGCATCAACGTCTCAAATTGGACTCAGTTTGTGTGTTACATTCCGAAGCCAATAACTTGTGACTTTTTCGCAACCGGACCTCGTAATTGGACTCAAACTCTTCAATTACTATTGTTTCAACACATTTGAAGTGTTGGAACAAGATTCGGGACAGTTGAAAGAAGTTTGCTCCATCCGTTCGTCAATGTCTCCAATTGGACTCAGTTTGTGTGTTACATTCCAAAGCCTATAACTTGTAACTTTTTCGCAACCAGACCTCGTAATTTGACTCAAACTCTTCCATTTTTATTGTTTCAACATATTTAAAGTGTTGGAACTAGATTCGTGACAGTCGAAACAAGTTAGTTCCATCCGTGCATCAACGTCTCAAATTGGACTCAGTTTGTTTGTTATATTCCGAAGCCTATAACTTATGAGCTTTTATCAATCGGATATGTAATTGGACTCAAACTCTTCCATTACTATTGCTTCAACACAGTTGAATTGTTGGAACAAGATTCGTGACAGTCGAAACAAGTTAGCTCCATCCGTGCGTCAACGTCTCAAATTGGACTCAGTTTGTGTGTTACGTTCCGAAGCCTATAACTTTTGTCTTTTTCGCAACCGGACCTCGTAATTAGACTCAAATTCTACAATTACTATTGTTTCAACACATTTGAAGTGTTGGAACAAGATTCGGGACAGTCGAAACAAGTTAGCTCCATCCGTGCGTCAATGTCTTTAATTGGATTCAGTTTGTGTGTTACATTCCTAAGCCTATAACTTGTGACTTTTTCGCAACCAGACCTCGTAATTCGAATCAAACTGTTCCATTACTATTGTTTCAACAAATTTAAAGTGTGGGAACAAGATTTGGGACCGTCGAAACTAGTTAGCTCCATCCGTGCGTCAACGTCTCAAATTGGACTCAGTCTGTATGTTATATTCCGAAGCCTATAACTTGTGACTTTTTGGCAACCGGACCTCGTAATTGGACTCAAACTCTTCCATTACTATTGTTTCAACACATTTGAATTGTTGGAACAAGATTCGTGACAGTCGAAACAAGTTAGCTCCATCCGTGCGTCAACGTCTCAAATTGGACTCAGTTTGTTTGTTACATTCCGAAGCCTATAACCTATGAGCTTTTAGCAATCGGATATGTAATTGGACTCAAACTCTTCCATTACTATTGCTTCAACACAGTTGAATTGTTGGAACAAGATTCGTGACAGTCGAAACAAGTTAGCTCCATCCGTGCGTCAACGTCTCAAATTGGACTCAGTTTTTTTGTTACATTCCGAAGCCTATAACTTGTGACTTTTTCGCAACCGGACCTCGTAATTGGACTCAAACTCTTCCATTACTATTGTTTCAACACATTTGCAGTGTTGGGACAAGATTCGTGACAGTCGAAAGAAGTTTGCTCCATCCGTGCGTCAACGTCTCAAATTGGACTCAGTTAGTTTATTACATTCCGAAGCCTATAACTTGTGACTTTTTCGCAACCAGACCTCGTAATTGAAATCAAACTCTTCCATTACTATTGTTTCAACAGATTTAAAGTGTTGGAACAAGATTTGGGACCGTCGAAACTAGTTAGCTCCATCCGTGCGTCAACGTCTCAAATTGCACTCTGTTTGTGTGTAACATTCCGAAGCCTATAACTTGTGACTTTTTCGCAACCAGACCTCGTAATTGGACTCAAACTCTTCCATTACTATTGTTTGAACACATTTACAGTATTGGGACAAGATTCGTGACAGTCGAAAGAAGTTTGCTCCATCCGTGCGTCAACGTCTCAAATTGGACACAGTTTGTGTGTTACATTCCGAAGCCTATAACTTGTGACTTTTCGCAACTGGACCTCGTAATTAGACTCGAATTCTTCCATTACTATTGTTTCAACACATTTGAAGTGTTGGAACAAGATTCGGGACAGTCGAAAGAAGTTTGCTCCATCCGTGCGTCAACGTCTCAAATTGGACTCAGTTTGTGTGTTACATTCCGAAGCCTATAACTTGTGACTTTTTCGCAACCGGACCTCGTAATTGGACTCAAACTCTTCCATTACTATTGTTTCAACACATTTGAAGTGTTGGAACAAGATTCGGGACAGTCGAAACAAGTTAGCTCCATCCGTGCGTCAACGTCTCAAATTGGACTCAGTTTGTGTGTTACATTCCGAAGCCAATAACTTGTGACTTTTTCGCAACCGGACCTCGTAATTGGACTCAAACTCTTCAATTACTATTGTTTCAACACATTTGAAGTGTTGGAACATGATTCGGTACAGTTGAAAGAAGTTTGCTCCATCCGTTCGTCAATGTCTCTAATTGGACTCAGTTTGTGTGTTACATTCCAAAGCCTATAACTTGTAACTTTTTCGCAACCAGACCTCGTAATTTGACTCAAACTCTTCCATTTCTATTGTTTCAACACATTTAAAGTGTTGGAACTAGATTTGTGACAGTCGAAACAAGTTAGCTCCATCCGTGCGTCAACGTCTCAAATTGGACTCAGTTTGTTTGTTACATTCCGAAGCCTATAACTTATTAGCTTTTAGCAATCGGATATGTAATTGGACTCAAACTCTTCCATTACTATTGCTTCAAGACAGTTGAATTGTTGGAACAAGATTCGTGACAGTCGAAACAAGTTAGCTCCATCCGTGCGTCAACGTCTCAAATTGGACTCAGTTTGTGTGTTACGTTCCGAAGCCTATAACTTGTGTCTTTTTCGCAACCGGACCTCGTAATTAGACTTAAATTCTTCCATTACTATTGTTTCAACACATTTGAAGTGTTGGAACAAGATTCGGGACAGTCGAAACAAGTTAGCTCCATCCGTGCGTCAATGTCTTTAATTGGATTCAGTTTGTGTGTTACATTCCTAAGCCTATAACTTGTGACTTTTTCGCAACCAGACCTCGTAATTCGAATCAAACTCTTCCATTACTATTGTTTCAACAAATTTAAAGTGTTGGAACAAGATTTGGGATCGTCGAAACTAGTTAGCTCCATCCGTGCGTCAACGTCTCAAATTGGACTCAGTCTGTATGTTACATTCCGAAGCCTATAACTTGTGACTTTTTGGCAACCGGACCTCGTAATTGGACTCAAACTCTTCCATTACTATTGTTTCAACACATTTGAATTGTTGGAACAAGATTCGTGACAGTCGAAACAAGTTAGCTCCATCCGTGCGTCAACGTCTCAAATTGGACTCAGTTTGTTTGTTACATTCCGAAGCCTATAACCTATGAGCTTTTAGCAATCGGATATGTAATTGGACTCAAACTCTTCCATTACTATTGCTTCAACACAGTTGAATTGTTGGAACAAGATTCGTGACAGTCGAAACAAGTTAGCTCCATCCGTGCGTCAACGTCTCAAATTGGACTCAGTTTTTGTGTTACATTCCGAAGCCTATAACTTGTGACTTTTTCGCAACCGGACCTCGTAATTGGACTCAAACTTTTCCATTACTATTGTTTCAACACATTTGAATTGTTCGATCAAGATTCGTGACAGTCGAAACAAGTTAACTCCATCCGTGCGTCAACGTCTCAAATTGGACTCAGTTTGTGTGTTACGTTCCGAAGCCTATACCTTGTGTCTTTTTCGCAACCGGACCTCGTAATTAGACTCAAATTCTTCCATTACTATTGTTTCAACACATTTGAAGTGTTGGAACAAGATTCGGGACAGTCGAAACAAGTTAGCTCCATCCGTGCGTCAACGTCTCAAATTGGACTCAGTTTGTGTGTTACGTTCCGAAGCCTATAACTTGTGACTTTTTCGCAACCGGACCTCGTGATTAGACTCGAATTCTTCCATTACTATTGTTTCAACACATTTGAAGTGTTGGAACTAGATTCGGGACAGTCGAAACAAGTTAGCTCCATCCGTGCGTCAACGTCTCAAATTGGACTAAGTTTGTGTGTTACGTTCCGAAGCCTATAACTTGTGACTTTTTCGCAACCGGACCTCGTAATTGGACTCAAACTCTTCAATTACTATTGTTTCAACACATTTGAATTGTTGGAACAAGATTCGTGACAGTCGAAACAAGTTAGCTCCATCCGTGCGTCAACGTCTCTAATTGGACTCAGTTTGTGTGTTACATTCCAAAGCCTATAACTTGTAACTTTTTCGCAACCAGACCTCGTAATCTGACTCAAACTCTTCCATTTCTATTGTTTCAACACATTTGAAGTGTTGGAACTAGATTCGTGACAGTCGAAACAAGTTAGCTCCATCCGTGCTCCAACGTCTCAAATTGGACTCAGTTTGTTTGTTACATTCCGAAGCCTATAACTTATGAGCTTTTAGCAATCGGATATGTAATTGGACTCAAACTCTTCCATTACTATTGCTTCAACACAGTTGAATTGTTGGAACAAGATTCGTGACAGTCGAAACAACTTAGCTCCATCCGTGCGTCAACGTCTCAAATTGGACTCAGTTTTTGTGTTACATTCCGAAGCCTATAACTTGTGACTTTTTCGCAACCGGACCTCGTAATTGGACTCAAACTCTTCCCTTACTATTGTTTCAACACATTTGAAGTGTTGGAACAAGATTCGGGACAGTCGAAACAAGTTAGCTCCATCCGTGCGTCAACGTCTCAAATTGGACTCAGTTTGTGTGTTACATTCCGAAGCCTATAACTTGTGACTTTTTCGCAACCGGACCTCGTAATTGGACTCAAACTCTTCAATTACTATTGTTTCAACACATTTGAAGTGTTGGAACAAGGTTCGGGACAGTCGAAAGGAGTTTGCTCCATCCGTTCGACAATGTCTCTAATTGGACTCAGTTTGTGTGTTACATTCCAAAGCCTATAACTTGTGACTTTTTCGCAACCAGACCTCGTAATTTGACTCAAACTCTTCCATTACTATTGTTTCAACAGATTTAAAGTGTTGGAACAAGATTTGGGACCGTCGAAACTAGTTAGCTCCATCCGTGCGTCAACGTCTCAAATTGGACTCAGTTTGTGTGTTACGTTCCGAAGCCTATAACTTGTGACTTTTTCGCAACCGGACCTCGTGATTAGACTCGAATTCTTCCATTACTATTGTTTCAACACATTTGAAGTGTTGGAACAAGATTCGGGACAGTCGAAACAAGTTAGCTCCATCCGTGCGTCAACGTCTCAAATTGGACTAAGTTTGTGTGTTACGTTCCGAAGCCTATAACTTGTGACTTTTTCGCAACCGGACCTCGTAATTGGACTCAAACTCTTCAATTACTATTGTTTCAACACATTTGAATTGTTGGAACAAGATTCGTGACAGTCGAAACAAGTTAGCTCCATCCGTGCGTCAACGTCTCTAATTGGACTCAGTTTGTGTGTTACATTCCAAAGCCTATAACTTGTAACTTTTTCGCAACCAGACCTCGTAATTTGACTCAAACTCTTCCATTTCTATTGTTTCAACACATTTGAAGTGTTGGAACTAGATTCGTGACAGTCGAAACAAGTTAGCTCCATCCGTGCTCCAACGTCTCAAATTGGACTCAGTTTGTTTGTTACATTCCGAAGCCTATAACTTATGAGCTTTTAGCAATCGGATATGTAATTGGACTCAAACTCTTCCATTACTATTGCTTCAACACAGTTGAATTGTTGGAACAAGATTCGTGACAGTCGAAACAAGTTAGCTCCATCCGTGCGTCAACGTCTCAAATTGGACTCAGTTTTTGTGTTACATTCCGAAGCCTATAACTTGTGACTTTTTCGCAACCGGACCTCGTAATTGGACTCAAACTCTTCCATTACTATTGTTTCAACACATTTGAAGTGTTGGAACAAGATTCGGGACAGTCGAAACAAGTTAGCTCCATCCGTGCGTCAACGTCTCAAATTGGACTCAGTTTGTGTGTTACATTCCGAAGCCTATAACTTGTGACTTTTTCGCAACCGGACCTCGTAATTGGACTGAAACTCTTCAATTACTATTGTTTCAACACATTTGAAGTGTTGGAACAAGGTTCGGGACAGTCGAAAGAAGTTTGCTCCATCCGTTCGACAATGTCTCTAATTGGACTCAGTTTGTGTGTTACATTCCAAAGCCTATAACTTGTGACTTTTTCGCAACCAGACCTCGTAATTTGACTCAAACTCTTCCATTACTATTGTTTCAACAGATTTAAAGTGTTGGAACAAGATTTGGGACCGTCGAAACTAGTTAGCTCCATCCGTGCGTCAAGGTCTCAAATTGGACTCAGTTTGTGTGTTACATTCCGAAGCCTATAACTTGTGACTTTTCGCAACTGGACCTCGTAATTAGACTCGAATTCTTCCATTACTATTGTTTCAACACATTTGAAGTGTTGGAACAAGATTCGGGACAGTCGAAAGAAGTTTGCTCCATCCGTGCGTCAACGTCTCAAATTGGACTCAGTTTGTGTATTACATTCCGAAGCCTATAACTTGTGACTTTTTCGCAACCGGACCTCGTAATTGGACTCAAACTCTTCCATTACTATTGTTTCAACACATTTGAATGGTTGGAACAAGATTCGTGACAGTCGAAACAAGTTAGCTCCATCCGTGCATCAACGTCTCAAATTGGACTCAGTTTGTGTGTTACATTCCGAAGCCAATAACTTGTGACTTTTTCGCAACCGGACCTCGTAATTGGACTCAAACTCTTCAATTACTATTGTTTCAACACATTTGAAGTGTTGGAACAAGAGTCGTTACAGTCGAAACAAGTTAGCTCCATATGTGCGTCAACGTCTCAAATTGGACTTAGTTTGTGTGTTACGTTCCGAAGCCTATAACTTGTGACTTTTTCGCAATCGGACCTCGTAATTGGACTCAAACTCTTCCATTACTATTGTTTCAACACATTTGAATTGTTGGAACAAGATTCGTGACAGTCGAAACAAGTTAGCTCCATCCGTGCGTCAACGTCTCAAATTGGACTCAGTTTTTGTGTTACATTCCAAAGCCTATAACTTGTAACTTTTTCGCAACCAGACCTCGTAATTTGACTCAAACTCTTCCATTTCTATTGTTTCAACACATTTGACGTGTTGGAACTAGATTCGTGACAGTCGAAACAAGTTAGCTCCATCCGTGCGTCAACGTCTCAAATTGGACTCAGTTTGTTTGTTACATTCCGAAGCCTATAACCTATGAGCTTTTAGCAATCGGATATGTAATTGGACTCAAACTCTTCCATTACTATTGCTTCAACACAGTTGAATTGTTGGAAAAAGATTCGTGACAGTCGAAACAAGTTAGCTCCATCCGTGCGTCAACGTCTCAAATTGGACTCAGTTTTTGTGTTACATTCCGAAGCCTATAACTTGTGACTTTTTCGCAACCGGACCTCGTAATTGGACTCAAACTCTTCCATTACTATTATTTCAACACATTTACAGTGTTGGGACAAGATTCGTGATAGTCGAAAGAAGTTTGCTCCATCCGTGCGTCAACGTCTCAAATTGGACTCAGTTTGTTTATTACATTCCGAAGCCTATAACTTGTGACTTTTTCGCAACCAGACCTCGTAATTGAAATCAAACTCTTCCATTACTATTGTTTCAACAGATTTAAAGTGTTGGAACAAGATTTGGGACCGTCAAAACTAGTTAGCTTCATCCGTGCGTCAACGTCTCAAATTTGACTCTGTTGTGTGTAACATTCCGAAGCCTATAACTTGTGACTTTTTCGCAACCAGACCTCGTAATTGGACTCAAACTCTTCCATTACTATTGTTTGAACACATTTACAGTATTGGGACAAGATTCGTGACAGTCGAAAGAAGTTTGCTCCATCCGTGCGTCAACGTCTCAAATTGGACTCAGTTTGTGTGTTACATTCCGAAGCCTATAACTTGTGACTTTTCGCAACTGGACCTCGTAATTAGACTCGAATTCTTCCATTACTATTGTTTCAACACATTTGAAGTGTTGGAACAAGATTCGGGACAGTCGAAAGAAGTTTGCTCCATCCGTGCGTCAACGTCTCAAATTGGACTCAGTTTGGGTATTACATTCCGAAGCCTATAACTTGTGACTTTTTCGCAACCGGACCTTGTAATTGGACTCAAACTCTTCCATTACTATTGTTTCAACACATTTGAAGTGTTGGAACAAGATTCGTGACAGTCGAAACAAGTTAGCTCCATCCGTGCATCAACGTCTCAAATTGGACTCAGTTTGTGTGTTACATTCCGAAGCCAATAACTTGTGACTTTTTCGCAACCGGACCTCGTAATTGGACTCAAACTCTTCAATTACTATTGTTTCAACATATTTGAAGTGTTGGAACAAGATTCGGGACAGTTGAAAGAAGTTTGCTCCATCCGTTCGTCAATGTCTCTAATTGGACTCAGTTTGTGTGTTACATTCCAAAGCCTATAACTTGTAACTTTTTCGCAACCAGACCTCGTAATTTGACTCAAACTCTTCCATTTCTATTGTTTCAACACATTTAAAGTGTTGGAACTAGATTCGTGACAGTCGAAACAAGTTAGCTCCATCCGTGCGTCAACGTCTCAAATTGGACTCAGTTTGTGTGTTACATTCCGAAGCCTATAACTTGTGACTTTTCGCAACTGGACCTCGTAATTAGACTCAAACTCTTCAATTACTATTGTTTCAACACATTTGAAGTGTTGGAACAAGATTCGGGACAGTTGAAAGAAGTTTGCTCCATCCGTTCGTCAATGTCTCTAATTGGACTCAGTTTGTGTGTTACATTCCAAAGCCTATAACTTGTAACTTTTTCGCAACCAGACCTCGTAATTTGACTCAAACTCTTCCATTTCTATTGTTTCAACACATTTAAAGTGTTGGAACTAGATTCGTGACAGTCGAAACAAGTTAGCTCCATCCGTGCGTCAACGTCTCAAATTGGACTCAGTTTGTTTGTTACATTCCGAAGCCTATAACTTATGAGCTTTTAGCAATCGGATATGTAATTGGACTCAAACTCTTCCATTACTATTGCTTCAACACAGTTGAATTGTTGGAACAAGATTCGTGACAGTCGAAACAAGTTAGCTCCATCCGTGCGTCAACGTCTCAAATTGGACTCAGTTTGTGTGTTACGTTCCGAAGCCTATAACTTGTGTCTTTTTCGCAACCGGACCTCGTAATTAGACTCAAATTCTTCCATTACTATTGTTTCAACACATTTGAAGTGTTGGAACAAGATTCGGGACAGTCGAAACAAGTTAGCTCCATCCGTGCGTCAATGTCTTTAATTGGATTCAGTTTGTGTGTTACATTCCTAAGCCTATAACTTGTGACTTTTTCGCAACCAGACCTCGTAATTCGAATCAAACTCTTCCATTACTATTGTTTCAACAAATTTAAAGTGTAGGAACAAGATTTGGGACCGTCGAAACTAGTTAGCTCCATCCGTGCGTCAACGTCTCAAATTGGACTCAGTCTGTATGTTACATTCCGAAGCCTATAACTTGTGACTTTTTGGCAACCGGACCTCGTAATTGGACTCAAACTCTTCCTTTACTATTGTTTCAACACATTTGAATTGTTGGAATAAGATTCGTGACAGTCGAAACAAGTTAGCTCCATCCGTGCGTCAATGTCTCAAATTGGACTCAATTTGTGTGTTACGTTCCGAAGCCTATAACTTGTGATTTTTTCGCAACCGGACCTCGTAATTAGACTCAAATTCTTCCATTACTATTGTTTCAACACATTTGAAGTGTTGGAACAAGATTCGGGACAGTCGAAACAAGTTAGCTCCATCCGTGCGTCAATGTCTTTAATTGGATTCAGTTTGTGTGTTACATTCCTAAGCCTATAACTTGTGACTTTTTCGCAACCAGACCTCGTAATTCGAATCAAACTCTTCCATTACTATTGTTTGAACAAATTTAAAGTGTTGGAACAAGATTTGGGACCGTCGAAACTAGTTAGCTCCATCCGTGTGTCAAGGTCTCAAATTGGACTCAGTTTGTGTGTTACGTTCCGAAGCCTATAACTTGTGACTTTTTCGCAACCGGACCTCGTAATTAGACTCGAATTCTTCCATTACTATTGTTTCAACACATTTGAAGTGTTGGAACAAGATTCGGGACAGTCGAAACAAGTTAGCTCCATCTGTGCGTCAACGTCTCAAATTGGACTTAGTTTGTGTGTTACGTTCCGAAGCCTATAACTTGTGACTTTTTCGCAATCGGACCTCGTAATTGGACTCAAACTCTTCCATTACTATTGTTTCAACACATTTGAATTGTTGGAACAAGATTCGTGACAGTCGAAACAAGTTAGCTCCATCCGTGAGTCAACGTCTCAAATTGGACTCAGTTTGTGTGTTACGTTCCGAAGCCTATAACTTGTGACTTTTTCGCAACCGGACCTCGTAATTAGACTCGAATTCTTCCATTACTATTGTTTCAACACATTTGAAGTGTTGGAACAAGATTCGGGACAGTCGAAACAAGTTAGCTCCATCCGTGCGTCAATGTCTTTAATTGGACTCAGTTTGTGTGTTACATTCCGAAGCCTATAACTTGTGACTTTTTCGCAACCGGACCTCGTAATTGGACTCAAACTCTTCCATTACTATTGTTTCAACAGATTTTAAGTGTTGGAACAAGATTTGGGACCGTCGAAACTAGTTAGCTCCATCCGTGCGTCAACGTCTCAAATTGGACTAAGTTTGTGTTTTACGTTCCGAAGCCTATGACTTGTGACTTTTTAGCAACCGGACCTCGTAATTGGACTCAAACTCTTCAATTTCTATTGTTTCAACACATTTGAAGTGTTGGAACAAGATTCGGGACAGTCGAAAGAAGTTTGCTCCATCCGTTCGTCAATGTCTCTAATTGGACTCAGTTTGTGTGTTACATTCCAAAGCCTATAACTTGTAACTTTTTCGCAACCAGACCTCGTAATTTGACTCAAACTCTTCCATTTCTATTGTTTCAACACATTTGAAGTGTTGGAACTAGATTCGTGACAGTCGAAACAAGTTAGCTCCATCCGTGGGTCAACGTCTCAAATTGGACTCAGTTTGTTTGTTACATTCTGATATTCGCTCAAAAGTGCTTATTTTAAGCAATTATCCTGTTAGCGTTATTGCATTCTTCTACATAAAATGCTCTATTTATCTACTTTTCTACGTAATAGTTTCTTCTGTTACGTAGAACACACTTTTCTGGACGAAATGGTATATTTGCATGCATTAAACACATTTTCGGAAGTCTAGATATGAAGTCATTCTGATAGAGTCTCATTACGCGCTTCTTCTGTCGTAGGAAACCCCGATGGGACGATTCTCGAGACTTGTGGGCCCAAATCGATCATGAAAGCCCATTATCAAAGCTTAAAGAGCCCACATGCTATGACTAGAAGATATGGGCCAAATATGGGCTGAATAAGAGGACCAAAAAGCCGGCCCAAAGAACGAAGAGAGTAGGAGAGCCAATGACCAAGAGACGGACCAAAGCGTTTAAAGCCACATGAGTCAGCAAGGAATGATAGTCAACTCTACTGGAGAAGCGTGAGGATGGTCACAGTGAAGACCAGGGTTCGAGACCCTCCGCCAGTGCTTTTTTCCATTTTTTTGATACTTTTTATCTCATCTCTTCTTATTCTCTCTCTCTCTTCATCTCTCGATCCTCGAATCTACTGACTTAACCCCAGAACTCCTACCCTTCGGCTCTATCTCATCTCCCTTAGCTTTCTGACCGTTGGATCTTCCATCGGACCGTTGGATCTTCAATAGGACCGTTGGATCTCTCTAGATCCGTCGATCTACCAATCTGGGTCCCAATCAAGTCACCATCCATCCGATCGCCATCAGAATGTCTGTCACATCATCTTGTGAGACGATGGACATCATCAGTCCATGTGGGCCAATAGCCGGGCCCATCATCATCGACCCGCTGTCCGACCAGTTAGTGGACCCCGTGAATTTCAAAATAATTTTAATTAAAAAATGGGGGGTCCACTAAATGGGGAGATTCCCCATAGAAAAGTAGGTTTTTACTTATTTTTCTTATTTTTTTTATTCAAAAAATCCCCTATTTCCATTAAAGGAGATAGGGAAGCTTTAAAAGGAGAAGGATAGGGGTTCGTTCGAACCCTAATCCCCCTCCAATCTCCTCCTCTCCTTCCCCCTATCCTTTCCCTTCTTCCCCGCGACTTCTTTCTCCTCTTTTTCCTCTTTTCTTCTTCATCTTCTTCACCTATACTTCGCCGGAGTTGCAGGTTTGCAACTCCGGCCGTCCTTCTTCTTCCTCCTCTTCTTCTTCTTCTTCTTCTTCTTCTTCTTCTTCTTCTTCTTCTTCTTCTTCTTCTTCTTCTTCTTTCTCCTTCTCTCCTCTGTCTTCTTCTTCTTGCTGTTCTTATTTTTCTTGTTCTCTTCACGTCCCACCGGAGTTGCAGGTTGCAACTCCGGTCGCCAGCGCACCTCTTGAAAGTAGGGTTTTTCCGTCGTTGAGAGAACGACCCTAACTTCAACAATATTTATAATTATCCGAGACTTTTAACCTGTAAAATATGAACTTTTGCATAGTGGCTCGTGTCGGATGTCGATCCGCACTCGGGATTAGTCGGATTAGCGCAAATAAGAACATAAAATGACTGGAAATTTGTAGAAAATGGAACATAATATTATTCAAATCAACTTCATTCAATCAAGCATGTCTCTTACAATGAAAAGCAAACCAAAATAACTAAATTATAAACTAGAGAGAGAATTATAGAAACTAGAGAGAGAAAATTGTAAATGAGAGAGAAGTGGATAGAGAGAGAAAACTAAAGAGAGAAAGAAAATATCCTAGAAGGAAAATTCACCGTTTGATCTCACCTTCAGATGGAAAGCAATGGAAGGGTTGCTAGCAACATGGTAGCAAGGAGTGGTTTGGCTTCGAGATGACAAATCAGAGGAATGGTCCTGCCAATCATTGATGATTCGGTCAAAGTGTCAAACAGTGAAAGGAGATTGATGAAGATGGTGGTGTGTATGGCGTGAAGGAAAGCATGGTGGCTGGCAGTGATGTGCAGCACGTAGAGGAGAGGTGGGGTTGGCGTTGGTTGCTGCCCTTTTGGATGCTGTAGCAGCGTTGACCGAAGTGGACGGTGGTTGGAGCGATGCTACAGTGCAACAAGCGATGATGGAGGGCGACAATGCAGATGGGTAAACTAGCGCGAAGCGCAGCAAGAAGGCGGCTGGACGGTGTGGAGATGGGGGCGTGAGAGATGGACGGTGGCTGTGGTAGGCGGTCCAATCAAGTGAGAGATCTGCCTCTCCCTCGTTCTCTTTTCTTCTTCTTACCTCTTTTTTTTTTTCGTTTATTTCCAAAGAGAAGATGGAGAGACTGTGGTGGGGAGCACTCATGGGCGGACAGGAGTAGTAGAAGCACGCGGTGGTGCGTGCTCAGCTGCAGTAGGTGGAGGAAAGCGGTGCACACAGACGGTGGTGGTCTGCTGGTTCGTGTGAGGGTGTTGGCGTTGTGGCAGGCGGTGGAAGAAGGATGTGCAGGTGGTCGTGATGTGCTGCACAACCAGTCCGTTTGGACCAGCAATGGAGGAGGGACGCACCCCCAACCAGATCGTGAAGGGAGCACGTGGTGGGTTTAGAGAGGAGGTGGCAAGGGTGCTGGTTTCGCCGGAATAGACGGACTGGTGGAATTGAACCAGTCCGCCGGAGGAAGGAGGTAGACTCCTTGCAGAACAAGAAGGAGAGGCCGAAGAAGACTGGCAGAAGGAGGAGGCGCGTGGTGTGTGTAGTGGCAGCAACGGTGGAGAGGCCGTGAGCGACCGGAGTTGCAGTTTTGCAACTCCGGCGTGAAGAAGGGAGGAGGAAGATGACCGGAGTTCTGCAACTCCGGTGTGCAAACGAAGAGAAGCGGAGAAAGAAGAAAGAATAAAAAAGAAGAAGAAGAAGAAGAAGAAGAAGAAGAAGAAGAAGAAGAAGAAGAAGAAGAAGAGGAAGAAGAAAGCCTTACCAGACGGCCGGAGTTGCAGGCAACTCCGGCGAAGACGTGAAGAAGATGAAGAAAAGGGAAAAAAAAGAAAAGAAGAAAAAGAAGGAGAATGGGGCCGAGGGAGAAGGGAAAACGTGGGGAAGAGTAAAGGGAAAGGATTGGAAGAGATTGGAGGGGGATTAGGGTTCGAACGAACCCTTCTCCCTCCTCTTATAAAGCTCCCTATTTCCATTAATGGAAATAGGGTATTTTTTAAATAAAAAAAATATTTTTAATTTTTAATTAAGTAAAAACCTACTTTTCTATGGGGAATCTCCCCAATTAGTGGACCCCCCATTTAATTAAAATTATTTTTGAAATTCGCGGGGTCCACTAACTGGTCGGACAGCGGGTCGATGCTGATGGGCCCGGCTACTGGCCCACATGGACTGATGATGTCCATCGTCTCACAAGATGATGTGACAGGCATTCTGAAGGCGATCGGATGGATGGTGACTTGATTGGGACCCAGATTGGTAGATCGACGGATCTAGAGAGATCCAACGGTCCGATTGAAGATCCAACGGTCCGATGAAAGATCCAACGGTCAGAAAGCTAAGGGAGATGAGATAGAGCTGATAGGCAGGAGTTCTGGGGTTAGGTCAGTAGATTCGAGGATCGAGAGATGAAGAGAGAGAGAGAATAAGGAGAGATGAGAGAAAAAGTATCAAAAAAAATGGAAAAAAGCACTGGCGGAGGGTCTGGAACCCTGTTCTTCATTGTGACCATCCTCACGCTTCTCCAGTAGAGTCGACCATCATTCCTTGCTGACTCATGTGGCTTTAAACGCTTTAGTCCGTCTCTTGGTCATTGGCTCTCCTGCTCTCTTCGTTATTTGGGCCGGCTTTTTGGTCCTCTGATTCAGCCCATATTTGGCCCATATCTTCTAGTCATAGCATGTGGGCTCTTTAAGCTTTGATAATGGGCTCTCATGATCGATTTGGGCCCACAAGTCTCGAGAATCGTCCCATCGGGGTTTCCTGCGACAGAAGAAGCGCGTAATGAGACTTTATCAGAACGGCTTAATATCTAGACTTCCGAAAATGTGTTTAATGCATGCAAATATACCATTTCGTCCAGAAAAGTGTGTTCTACGCAATAGAAGAGACTCTTACGTAGAAAAGTAGATAAATAGAGTATTTTAACGTGGGAGAATGCAATAACGCTAACAGGATCATTGCTTAAAATAAGCACTTTTGAGCGAATATCACAACCCCCAACCAGCATATTGCCAATCCTTGGCAATTAGTGCGAAATAAATGAGCTTAAAAGGGCTCTGCACATGCTGCACACTTTTTCATATTAGCTCAGGGAAAACACAGTTCGTCATATCATTGAATGAATGTAAAAACAGTTACATGCTAGCGAAGAGTTTGAAAGTTTTGGCAAGACTACAGACTGATAATCATGACCCAGAATAGTCAGACTCTGCGTGTGTGTGTGCTCAACATTCTCATCATCCGACAGTAAAGATTTCCAGATCACCTCTAAGTTTTTCTGCCTCGACCTCAAATCTCACATGTTTAGCACTCAGAATAGAATCACACAAGAAGGGTCTTCTTCTTTTTTCTCAATTTATATGTGAGGAGATGTATTTAATATAAAGAGGCAAAAGATCTCACATATGTTTTATTTGAAGGAAGGACATCTTTAACAGAAGAAGATCTCATGATTGGAATACCACTTCACTCGGGAACGTTAGATCAAACTCTATAGCTTCTCCTTCTCCAATCTCCACATTTTATGATCGTGCTATCCTAGAATCAAGTAGGACTTTCCTAGGTTGTAATGAGGCTTAGGTCCGGTGTAGAAAAATAAATGGATACAGGATTTCAAAGATCTTGAGAGGATATTGCCATTTTCTTGAATTTTTCCTGCGACGTAACACCATTATCTGGTTCTTTTTTCCTTTTTTTTTTCGTATTTTTCTCTTTTTCTTGATATTTTTGAGACTGCTCAATTTCTTTTCAGCTCTTCTTCATACTTTCTTTCTATATTTTGTTTTTGGCTTGAACCACTTTCTTTTCCTTTTGATTCTTCTTCTTTACTTTTCTTTTTCACGATACACCCACATCAGTTATTCTTTTGTCCATCTCAAAATAAGGGTAGCCAGTCATGTTTCGTAGCTGGACTGGATTTTAGGTTGATGGGTTTGCAAATAAAAGGCTTTTATAGAACGGCTCAAGGGGTTTCTAGTGAAGTATAATTCAGGTGAGTAAAAAGGCTGAATGGTTCAGAAAAAAAAATGGCCTAAATCATTTTCTAGGGTTTGCACTATCATGTATACTGTCTTGACTGGATACAGAGAAGGTTCTGTCGTAGTAATCCAATGTTGATGTCGTTCCGAGTTCCATGATCGAAGCAAAGGATAATGAGATCTCTCAACGAATATTGCGGGCATGAAGAATAGTGAGTCATCTTGTGACTCATGATTATTGTATAACTCTCCGAAATGATTAAAGGCTCGACAGCTCACTGGGTTTGGTCTCCACAATTATTCTCACAGGATCTCCAGAATTTCCAAACTTAGGATGACTCTGATGTTGATAGTGTACAATTGTGCCAAATCTGAGTTTTTCTGAGTTTTCAAATCTGCTGTAGTCACGCTTGAATTGACTCAACGCTAACTTTAAACAAAAATTGACATCCTCAATACTGACTTAACGGAGGTTTTCAGCTAATCAAAGTCAGGGTATTTGACACATTTTTGAAATTCTAGAAAACTTTTGGAGAACATCGGAAATCACCCCAAACACAATTTTTTTTTTTTTTTTTTTTTTTTTTTTTTTTTTTTTTTATATCAAAATGAAGACATGAGTTTTGGTAAATACCCACCCCCAACCAAAATACAGCACCGTCCTCGGTGCTCATGACCGGGACATAAAATGATGAAAAATCAGTGATGATGATGCAAAGGTTCAGGGAGGATGTTACCAAGTCGGCAGAAACTCGACAGTGTGATACCTGATGATCAGAAGAATGAATGTACCTGCATTTCCAGAGATATAACAGTAATAACAAATGCATGAGACTCATGTACTCTAGGAATACCGGAATTGCCTTTCCGAAAGCGCTAAGTTTTACGTCTTCAGCCAGACATGATGGGGGTATATCAAGTACCCCCAACCAGGATAAAACTCATGGAGACTGAGTGAATCTGCAGTCTTCCTGACACCTAAGGTGGAACGGAAACAATTATCCTATCCCTTGTCTAGGTATACCTGTGTAGAATAGGTCTTTCTCAGTGTAAATTGAGAGAAGGGCATTGAGCTCCCTGAGCAGACTGACAAAAGTACGGAGTTGATCTGGGAGGGATCGAAGCTTCTCAGTAAAGATTGAGAGGAGAGTAGGAGCGGTTTCTCTGAGCAGACCCGCAAAAACATTTAGTTCAGCGGGGAGGGATAGAAGCTTCTCAGTAAAGACTGAGAAGGGAGTAGTAGTGGGTTCTCTGACCGTGGTTAGCAGAGCCGCAAACTCATTGAGTTTTGCGGGAATGTATCTGAATGGAGCAGACTCCTGCAGATCAGTAATACCAGAAATGTTGGACTCCGAGATGAAGTCAGACTCACAGTGTTCATGACACTTGGATAATATATGTTCGGGAGAATCCTAAGTTAGACTCTCTACGACACACGGGTCATCGATAATATCGATGTAGGGTGACGGGTGAAAACTGTTGACCTCTCCCTCGATGTTTCCTAATTTGATAGGGATGTTCCAATCCCTACATTCAATATGTTCCTCCTCGGTGGGGATTGGTAGGTCCAGGACAGCGGGAGGCCCATTTTCTAGACACGGCTCTACGGTGGGAATGTCTGCATTCAGAGCAGAGAGAGAATTATCAGAGATAGAGATGGGACTAAGTTCCTCTGTGCTCAGTCTAGAAGTTGGTGCTGTTAAGGGCACCATAGATGGAGACACGGGTTCATCACTAGTATGGCCTACTCCAAGTGAGATGGGGAGGAACGGTAGATCTAGCACAGTTGGGATCCTTCGATCGAGAAAAAACTCAGTGTCATGATGATCATCTTCAGGGGCAGCAGAGGTAGAGTGAGAATTAGGTTGCTCTGAGGTAGGTTCAAGATTTGGTGTTGTTAAAGGCACCGAAGAAGGAAACACTGGCTCCTCAATAGTCTGGCTCGATCTAGGGGTGGGTACAATTTCAATTTCATCCTTGCAATTCTGGTACTTGGTCCAATTGTACGACTCGTCATTATAGACAGTGGCCATATCATTCTCCTCAAGATAGGCTAGTGGTGGGCTAGTGAATTTGACTTCCTCTCTCTCATTTTCTAATTGAACTAGACGTTGCTCCAAGCTCTCCATAGATAGATGTTGTTGGTGCTCTAGTCCTTTGAAATACTGTTGTTGCTGGGCAATGTACTGAGAGAGAAGGTCCTCTAGGCCGGGTTTAGTAGCCAACGGAGGTGGTTCAGCCAAGGGGAGCTGAGGTGGCAACTCTTGATTGTAGTCCGACTGGGTATGAAAGTTGTAAGGCAAAGTGGAGTCTGGGACTAGTTGCTGACTCTGAAAATCCTGAGGGGCCCATTGTTGATCAGAATAGTCATTCTGTGGATATGACGGGTACTGGGATTGCGAGTATTGCCAGTCATACTCTCCATTGGGTTGATGGAACCCGGAAGGATAATTATCCTGCGGCAGTTGCTGCGGGAGGGCAGACTGTTCCCAACCAAAATTATGGTGACTCCTATTATCCGGATAATAAGTGTTGTCATAGGAGGTCTGCATTGGAGATGGAAAGGTACAGACATCTTGCTGGATAGGAGGGTAATATCCTACAGACTGGGAATGGTACACAGGTTGCTGGACTGCGGCACGAAGGGCAGAGACTGAATTTTTAAGCTCTTGGAGTACAGAATTGTACTCCGGATCTCGTTGATTATCATACCCTGTAGAAGTGTGCGAGACTGGAGTATCATGATGATACGCAGAATTGTCATACCATTGTTGAGAGTGATCACCTCGATTCTCACAGAAACTGTAGTAGGTCTCATACAGAGGCCGTTCATCTGCCATTGGAGGCGATAGAGGGGTGCGGTGGACTAACTCTCAGATCGAGTCAGTAAAAGGTTAGGACAGGTCCAACCGGGCTTCTACTTGAAAAAGCAAGCCCAAGATTTGGCAAAAAGTTGCCAAAAGGAGACACTGGAGTAGTGATTCTAAATGATGCACACCAAGCACAGGTAATCCTATTCTAAACAATCAGGATATATTTTAGGCATTATCTTGTTAGTTTTGGGGCTAGAGTAGATTATGACAGTGGGCGGACCACTGGTTTATCTTTTAGCCGCCGGACTAACTGTGTTGCACTCAGAGGTTCTCACCAGGCTACACTCTTCAGAGCGAATCCTTTAGTACTAACTCTAGTTAACAACAAGGCAATCCGAAGCCTAGACAGACGTGCGGCACAATGGCTGTCTTAAGTACGTCCCAGACTAACCGGATTGGTCAAGTGTATAAGAAGAGTATTCCCTCGGGTTAAGCTAGGGTTGGTGCGTGTTCCTAGTCCACACGCAACTAACCGCAGAATAGTCCAAGATGCCACGTCGAGCTCAGTGTACTTGAGTAGCAGGGACTTATGGGTGTGTTAGACAACAGGGACCCGCGCTCGTGGTCTTATTTCGATTGGATGTTAAGCGGGTTCGCTTTGTATGGATTTTTCCTCGAACACCGGGCTAATTGGCTCTACTTCTTGATTCTTTTTATTATAGATGGATCCTGGGGATCAATTTCAGCTGGAATGATGAGGTGGGTGATGAAATCCCACCAGTTTCAATTTTGGAGCTGGGTCTGCTCGATTAATGTTCAATTATTAACGGCCACGCCACGCAAGTCGAATAGTATGTATGCGAAAGCAAATAGACAAGCGGCAATGATTCACCCAAATTGCTCTGTATCGCACTCAAGGCGAGGATAGAGACTTACCTCCCGTGGGCCACGCCACGGGGTCGCCTCCGTGGGTTAGAGAGGGGTATCCTAATGGGCTTGGGCCCGACTCCACCTCGTTGAGCTTTCGCTCTCTACCCACACTGGATCGTGTTTCTGCAGAAAAGTTAGATTGCAGGGTCTAGGTAGTCGGGATTCTATTTGGAAGATCTTTGCCTTTTTAGGGTTCACAGAACAAGCACTGGATTTAGGCAAGTTTTTGAATTAATTTCCAAGTTCGAGATGGGTTAAAATTTAGGAATTCCCAGATTGGAAAAGACCTAGATTGGAAAGTTTCCCGAACTGTGGAGATCTTCCAAGAAAGATTTGATTGCGAGATCCCTTATAATTTTGGGAAATTTCCCAAAATTGAAATTCTGCTAGATTTGGGGTGTTTCCTTTTTGCAGACTTTTCCAAATTCAGAAGATTTCGAAAGATAGAAATGCTTCTAAAGAGGAAGCTTCTAAGAGGGGAAACCCTAATTAAGCAGAGTTTCAAGATTTTGGAATCTTTCCAAAAATCGCAAATCCTTGATTGGTGATTTCTAAAAATCTGCAGAATATAAAACCCTAATTTTTTTGAATTTTGATTTTTTTATTTTTTTGGTAATTTCCACTTAATCTAGGGTTTCTAAAAAAACCCTAGAACAAGATCTAGCAGTTATATGGAAAGCAATAAAATTCCTAAATTATTACAAATTGCACTCGGCCTTCCGAGGCATTAAAAATAGTAATTAAAAACTGCTAAAAATCACTAAAAACAAAAAAATAGAAAGTTTCCCGAAAATGTCAGGCTGGCCAAATTGAGCAGCTTTTCGCTTCAGCAACTTTCTAATTCCGTCTTTACGTCCTTTTTCGCAGTCCCGAACACCCGAGCGGCAGCGGCGCCATTTGAAAGTAGGGTTTTTCCGTCGTTGAGAGAACGACCCTAACTTCAACAATATTTATAATTATCCGAGACTTTTAACCTGTAAAATATGAACTTTTGCATAGTGGCTCGTGTCGGATGTCGATCCGCACTCGGGATTAGTCGGATTAGCGCAAATAAGAACATAAAATGACTGGAAATTTGCAGAAAATGGAACATAATATTATTCAAATCAACTTCATTCAATCAAGCATGTCTCTTACAATGAAAAGCAAACCAAAATAACTAAATTATAAACTAGAGAGAGAATTATAGAAACTAGAGAGAGAAAATTGTAAATGAGAGAGAAGTGGATAGAGAGAGAAAACTAAAGAGAGAAAGAAAATATCCTAGAAGGAAAATTCACCGTTTGATCTCACCTTCAGATGGAAAGCAATGGAAGGGTTGCTAGCAACATGGTAGCAAGGAGTGGTTTGGCTTCGAGATGACAAATCAGAGGAATGGTCCTGCCAATCATTGATGATTCGGTCAAAGTGTCAAACAGTGAAAGGAGATTGATGAAGATGGTGGTGTGTATGGCGTGAAGGAAAGCATGGTGGCTGGCAGTGATGTGCAGCACGTAGAGGAGAGGTGGGGTTGGCGTTGGTTGCTGCCCTTTTGGATGCTGTAGCAGCGTTGACCGAAGTGGACGGTGGTTGGAGCGATGCTACAGTGCAACAAGCGATGATGGAGGGCGACAATGCAGATGGGTAAACTAGCGCGAAGCGCAGCAAGAAGGCGGCTGGACGGTGTGGAGATGGGGGCGTGAGAGATGGACGGTGGCTGTGGTAGGCGGTCCAATCAAGTGAGAGATCTGCCTCTCCCTCGTTCTCTTTTCTTCTTCTTACCTCTTTTTTTTTTTCGTTTATTTCCAAAGAGAAGATGGAGAGACTGTGGTGGGGAGCACTCATGGGCGGACAGGAGTAGTAGAAGCACGCGGTGGTGCGTGCTCAGCTGCAGTAGGTGGAGGAAAGCGGTGCACACAGACGGTGGTGGTCTGCTGGTTCGTGTGAGGGTGTTGGCGTTGTGGCAGGCGGTGGAAGAAGGATGTGCAGGTGGTCGTGATGTGCTGCACAACCAGTCCGTTTGGACCAGCAATGGAGGAGGGACGCACCCCCAACCAGATCGTGAAGGGAGCACGTGGTGGGTTTAGAGAGGAGGTGGCAAGGGTGCTGGTTTCGCCGGAATAGACGGACTGGTGGAATTGAACCAGTCCGCCGGAGGAAGGAGGTAGACTCCTTGCAGAACAAGAAGGAGAGGCCGAAGAAGACTGGCAGAAGGAGGAGGCGCGTGGTGTGTGTAGTGGCAGCAACGGTGGAGAGGCCGTGAGCGACCGGAGTTGCAGTTTTGCAACTCCGGCGTGAAGAAGGGAGGAGGAAGATGACCGGAGTTCTGCAACTCCGGTGTGCAAACGAAGAGAAGCGGAGAAAGAAGAAAGAATAAAAAAGAAGAAGAAGAAGAAGAAGAAGAAGAAGAAGAAGAAGAAGAAGAAGAAGAAGAAGAGGAAGAAGAAAGCCTTACCAGACGGCCGGAGTTGCAGGCAACTCCGGCGAAGACGTGAAGAAGATGAAGAAAAGGGAAAAAAAAGAAAAGAAGAAAAAGAAGGAGAATGGGGCCGAGGGAGAAGGGAAAACGTGGGGAAGAGTAAAGGGGAAGGATTGGAAGAGATTGGAGGGGGATTAGGGTTCGAACGAACCCTTCTCCCTCCTCTTATAAAGCTCCCTATTTCCATTAATGGAAATAGGGTATTTTTTAAATAAAAAAAATATTTTTAATTTTTAATTAAGTAAAAACCTACTTTTCTATGGGGAATCTCCCCAATTAGTGGACCCCCCATTTAATTAAAATTATTTTTGAAATTCGCGGGGTCCACTAACTGGTCGGACAGCGGGTCGATGCTGATGGGCCCGGCTACTGGCCCACATGGACTGATGATGTCCATCGTCTCACAAGATGATGTGACAGGCATTCTGAAGGCGATCGGATGGATGGTGACTTGATTGGGACCCAGATTGGTAGATCGACGGATCTAGAGAGATCCAACGGTCCGATTGAAGATCCAACGGTCCGATGAAAGATCCAACGGTCAGAAAGCTAAGGGAGATGAGATAGAGCTGATAGGCAGGAGTTCTGGGGTTAGGTCAGTAGATTCGAGGATCGAGAGATGAAGAGAGAGAGAGAATAAGGAGAGATGAGAGAAAAAGTATCAAAAAAAATGGAAAAAAGCACTGGCGGAGGGTCTGGAACCCTGTTCTTCATTGTGACCATCCTCACGCTTCTCCAGTAGAGTCGACTATCATTCCTTGCTGACTCATGTGGCTTTAAACGCTTTAGTCCGTCTCTTGGTCATTGGCTCTCCTGCTCTCTTCGTTATTTGGGCCGGCTTTTTGGTCCTCTGATTCAGCCCATATTTGGCCCATATCTTCTAGTCATAGCATGTGGGCTCTTTAAGCTTTGATAATGGGCTCTCATGATCGATTTGGGCCCACAAGTCTCGAGAATCGTCCCATCGGGGTTTCCTGCGACAGAAGAAGCGCGTAATGAGACTTTATCAGAACGGCTTAATATCTAGACTTCCGAAAATGTGTTTAATGCATGCAAATATACCATTTCGTCCAGAAAAGTGTGTTCTACGTAATAGAAGAGACTCTTACGTAGAAAAGTAGATAAATAGAGTATTTTAACGTGGGAGAATGCAATAACGCTAACAGGATCATTGCTTAAAATAAGCACTTTTGAGCGAATATCACCTCTCCGCCTCCACCATCTTCTCCG
The DNA here is from genome assembly GCA_035048495.1 of Euptelea pleiosperma. Taxonomy (NCBI): domain Eukaryota; kingdom Viridiplantae; phylum Streptophyta; class Magnoliopsida; order Ranunculales; family Eupteleaceae; genus Euptelea; species Euptelea pleiosperma. The sequence continues at coordinate 20,901,896 of CM068547.1, forward strand.
GCCACAGATGCACTTCTTGCAACACCACAGCCATCGCACCACCCCTGCTACCACCGCTGCCATCACCGTCTAAGCACCGCTTCCTCACAGTCGTGCAACCAGTGAGACAGCACACCGTCTTCTCTCCTCGACGGACTGGTTCACCCGTTTTCAAACCGCCTGTGCGATCGCCATCCATACCGCCTTCTTCTCCGCCTGCCTGCGCCACCGCCCTCCACAGGTGCAGATCCTCACCTCTTCACGACCACCATCTTCTTCATTGTTGCTGGAAACGTCCAGCAACAACCTCCACCTGTGCACACCGCCTCCGCCTTCGCCTCTAGCAACCACTACAGTTGTTGCTCCGCCTGAGCTCTCTTCCAAGCCGTAACAACTCCACTCTTCATCGGTTCTGGTGTGAGACCTGCAACACCAGTCAACCGGACTGTATGCCTGCAAATACCGACATCAACACCCAAAAAAATAAAAAAATAAAAAAATTTTAAAATAAAGAGAAGAGCAGCATCTCCAGCCACCGTCTCTTCTTCTTTGGGCGGCTACCATCACGAGCAGCACCACCTTGCTGCCCTTGCACTTGTGCTCCTTGGGTCAAACCATTAACACCTGGAGAAGAAGCTCTTACTCTCTCAACCAGTGATCTCATTGGCAGCTTTGCAGCCTCCACATCGTGTTCACTTTCTGAGGTATCAACTTGATATTCGCTCAAAAGTGCTTATTTTAAGCACTTATCCTGTTAGCGTTATCGCACTCTCCTACGTAAAACTGCTCTAATTATCCACTTTTCTACGTAAGAGTCTATCTCATTGCGTAAAACACACTTTTCTGGACGAAATGGTATATTTGCATGCATTAAACACATTTTCGGAAGTCTAGATATTAAGCCGTTCTGATAAAGTCTCATTACGCGCTTCTTCTGTCGCAGGAAACCCCGATGGGACGATTCTCAAGACTTGTGGGCCCAAATCGATCATGAAAGCCCATTATCAAAGCTTAAAAAGCCCACATGCTATGACTAGAAGATATGGGCCAAATATGGGCTGAATAAGAGGACCAAAAAGCCGACCCAAAGAACGAAGAGAGTAGGAGAGCCAATGACCAAGAGACGGACCAAAGCGTTTAAAGCCACATGAGTCAGCAAAGAATGATGGTCGACTCTACTGGAGAAGCGTGAGGATGTCACAGTGAAGACCAGGGTTCCAGACCCTCCGCCAGTGCTTTTTTCCATTTTTTTTGATACTTTTTCTCTCATTTCTTCTTATTCTCTCTCTCTCTTCATCTCTCGATCCTCGAATCTACTGACTTAACCCCAGAACTCCTACCCTTCGGCTCTATCTCATCTCCCTTACCTTTCTGACCGTTGGATCTTCAATCGGACCGTTGGATCTCTCTAGATCCGTCGATCTACCAATCTGGGTCCCAATCAAGTCACCATCCATCCGATCGCCTTCAGAATGCCTGTCACATCATCTTGTGAGACGATGGACATCATCAGTCCATGTGGGCCAGTAGCCGGGCCCATCAGCATCGACCCGCTGTCCGACGAGTTAGTGGACCCCGCGAATTTCAAAAATAATTTTAATTAAATGGGGGGTCCACTAATTGGGGAGATTCCCCATAGAAAAGTAGCATTTTACTTAAAAAAAAAAAAAAAAAAAAAAATTAAAAATATTTTTTTTATTTAAAAAATACCCTATTTCCATTAATGGAAATAGGGAGCTTTATAAGAGGAAGGAGAAGGGTTCGTTCGAACCCTAATCCCCCCCCTTTCTCTTCCATTCTCTCCCCCTATCAATCCCGCACAGATCTCTACTCCTTCTGGCCCCATCTTCCCTTCTTCTTAATTTTTTTTTTCTTCTTCTTCCTCCTCATCTTCGCCGGAGTTGCAGGCAGCAACTCCGGCCATCAAGGTCTTCCTCCTCCTCCTCTTCTTCTTCTTCTTTTTCTTCTTCTTCTTCTTCTTCTTCTTCTTCTCTTCCTCCTCCTCTTCTTCTTCTTCGTCTTCTTATTTTTCTGCATAGTCGCCGGAGTTGCAGGCAGCAACTCCGGTCGTCGTCGTCCTCACCACAGCAAGCTGGTGAGGGTCCTCCCCCTCTTCTTCTTCCTTCTCTTCCTTCCTCTTCCTCCCTTCCCTTCCTCCTTCTTTCTTCTTCTTCTTCTTCTTCTTCTTCTCTGCTGCGTCTTCTTTGTCTTCTTAGCTCGCCGGAGTTGCAGACAGCAACTCCGGTCGTCGTCTCCACCGCCAGCACGTCGTCCTCCCCCCTCTCCTCCTATCCGTCTTCTGCCTCTTCGTTTTCTTCTTCCTCCTAGTCGTTTTCTTCTTCTTCTCATCCTCAGACTCCTTCTTCTTCTTTTCTTTTAATTCCACCGGAGTTGCAGGTGCAACTCCGGTCGTCTTCTACGGCGAGAAGCTCGCCGGAAACCTCCATTACAGCGGCTATATCCTGCTGCACCTTATACCATTCCAAATCCACGGCACCCAAGATACTTCACCCTCGCCTCTCTCACCAAAACAGAAAAAGAAATAAAAAAAAAGGGAAAGAACGGTGGCCGTCCATTCCATTCTCCTCCCCGTTGACGCCTTCATCACCACCGTTTCTCCACTGCCCGTGCTCCACAACACCGGCCTCATCTTCATCTCCACCTGGTGCTATCTCTCATCCTCTCAGGGTAGCAACGGAGTGCTATTCCTCTTCCATTACCGTGTGGTCCATAGCAGCTCAATCCATTACAAATAGTTGCTGCCTCCTATTCAGCTAGTGATCTTCATCGGTACCTCTTCTTCACCAGGTAAGTGTTATCGAGAATCAACGGATATACATTCTCCTTGCTGCCCCACGGCACATCCTTGATCCACATTCCATAGATCTGCCTGTGCATTCAAGCAAGATCCATGGTGCAACTTGCTATCTCCAATCTCCACGGTTTCTTGTTCAAGTTGCAACCTCTGAAACTCAAAGTTCAGCACCTTCCAACGACTGCCATGTGCATTCTTCAAGTCACCACAACCCTCCATTCACAGCCAAGGTAAGAGCAATAGGTTTCTCTCTTCTTCTACCACTTTCTCTCTCTCTTCTTTAACATTTCTCTCACTTCCTCTCTCTAACATTCTCTCTCTAGGGTAGTTTTCTCTCTAGATTTCTCTATCTATTTCTCTCTTCGATACATAGTTTCTCTCTCTAGAATAGCCTTCTTGATAGTTCTCTCTCTCTAGAAATACTACCTCACTTCATTTTCTCTCTCTAACTCTCTCTAGAATTTTCTTCTTTAAAATTGCTTTTTAGTTTATCTTCTTAGATGTTATTTTCGATTCAAGCATTGTAATAAACATTTGATCACTGAATGATAAAGTTTGTGTTTATCTATTATTTCTTGTGATGATCTGTCATTTTATGTTCTTATTCGCGCTAATCCGACTAATCCCGAGTGCGGATCGACATCCGACACGAATCCCTATACAAATCTATCAATTTTGCTGGATAATCGGATAAAAATTACAAATATGTTGAAGTTAGGGTTTCCGTAACCAACGACGCGGAAAAATCCTACTTTCACAACTCCCTCATCTTCACCACCACGATCCTCATCCCGTACATCTTCCACCATGGTAAGTTGAATGTTCTCCTATTTTTCTCTCTTCTTTCTCTTCTCTCTTCTCGCTTTTCTCTCTCTAGATTTCCCTATCTATCTCTACAATCTCCTCTCTAATTTCTCTCTCTAGATTTCTCTATTTTCTCTATCTAGTTCTCTCTTTCTCTCTCTAGTTTATTTTTTTTAAAGCTTTATAATTTAGTTATTTTTACTTAATTGTAAGAGACATGTTCAAATGAATGAAGTTGATTTGAATAAAATTGTGTTCCATTTTCAGGAAATTTTCTGTCATTTTATGTTCTTATTTGCGCTAATCCGACTAATCCCGAGTGCGGATCGACATCCGACACGAATCCCTATACAAATCTATCAATTTTGCAGGATAATCGGATAAAAATTACAAATATGTTGAAGTTAGGGTTTCCGTAACCAACGACGCGGAAAAATCCTACTTTCACATTCCGAAGCCTATAACTTATGAGCTTTTAGCAATCGGATATGTAATTGGACTCAAACTCTTCCATTAGTATTGCTTCAACACAGTTGAATTGTTGGAACAAGATTCGTGACAGTCGAAACAAGTTAGCTCCATCCGTGCGTCAACGTCTCAAATTGGACTCAGTTTTTGTGTTACATTCCGAAGCCTATAACTTGTGACTTTTTCGCAACCGGACCTCGTAATTGGACTGAAACTCTTCAATTACTATTGTTTCAACACATTTGAAGTGTTGGAACAAGGTTCGGGACAGTCGAAACAAGTTTGCTCCATCCGTTCGTCAATGTCTCAAATTGGACTTAGTTTGTGTGTTACGTTCCGAAGCCTATAACTTGTGACTTTTTCGCAATCGGACCTCGTAATTGGACTCAAACTCTTCCATTACTATTGTTTCAACACATTTGAATGGTTGGAACAAGATTCGTGACAGTCGAAACAAGTTAGCTCCATCCGTGCATCAACGTCTCAAATTGGACTCAGTTTGTGTGTTACATTCCGAAGCCAATAACTTGTGACTTTTTCGCAACCGGACCTCGTAATTGGACTCAAACTCTTCAATTACTATTGTTTCAACACATTTGAAGTGTTGGAACAAGATTCGTTACAGTCGAAACAAGTTAGCTCCATCTGTGCGTCAACGTCTCAAATTGGACTTAGTTTGTGTGTTACGTTCCGAAGCCTATAACTTGTGACTTTTTCGCAACCGGACCTCGTAATTGGACTCAAACTCTTCAATTACTATTCTTTCAACACATTTGAAGTGTTGGAACAAGGTTCGGGACAGTCGAAAGAAGTTTGCTCCATCCGTTCGTCAATGTCTCTAATTGGACTCAGTTTGTGTGTTACATTCCAAAGCCTATAACTTGTGACTTTTTCGCAACCAGACCTCGTAATTTGACTCAAACTCTTCAATTACTATTGTTTCAACACATTTGAAGTGTTGGAACAAGGTTCGGGACAGTCGAAAGAAGTTTGCTCCATCCGTTCGTCAATGTCTCTAATTGGACTCAGTTTGTGTGTTACATTCCAAAGCCTATAACTTGTGACTTTTTCGCAACCAGACCTCGTAATTTGACTCAAACTCTTCCATTACTATTGTTTTAACAAATTTAAAGTGTTGGAACAAGATTTTGGACCGTCGAAACTAGTTAGCTCCATCCGTTCGTCAACGTCTCAAATTGGACTCAGTTTGTGTGTTACATTCCAAAGCCTATAACTTGTAACTTTTTCGCAACCAGACCTCGTAATTTGCTTCAAACTCTTCCATTTCTATTGTTTCAACACATTTGAAGTGTTGGAACTAGATTCGTGACAGTCGAAACAAGTTAGCTCCATCCGTGCGTCAACGTCTCAAATTGGACTCAGTTTGAGTGTTACATTCCGAAGCCTATAACTTGTGACTTTTTCGCAATCGGAGCTCGTAATTGGACTCAAACTCTTCCATTACTATTGTTTCAACACATTTGAATTGTTGGAACAAGATTCGTGACAGTCGAAACAAGTTAGCTCCATCCGTGCATCAACGTCTCAAATTGGACTCAGTTTGTGTGTTACGTTCCGAAGCCTATAACTTGTGACTTTTTCGCAACCGGACCTCGTGATTAGACTCGAATTCTTCCATTACTATTGTTTCAACACATTTGAAGTGTTGAAACAAGATTCGGGACAGTCGAAACAAGTTAGCTCCATCCGTTCGTCAACGTCTCAAATTGGACTAAGTTTGTGTGTTACGTTCCGAAGCCTATAACTTGTGACTTTTTCGCAACCGGACCTCGTAATTGGACTCAAACTCTTCAATTACTATTGTTTCAACACATTTGAAGTGTTGGAACAAGATTCGGGACAGTCGAAAGAAGTTTGCTCCATCCGTTCGTCAAAGTCACTAATTGGACTCAGTTTGTGTGTTACATTCCAAAGCCTATAACTTGTAACTTTTTCGCAATCAGACCTCGTAATTTGACTCAAACTCTTCCATTTCTATTGTTTCAACACATTTGAAGTGTTGGAACTAGATTCGTGACAGTCGAAACAAGTTAGCTCCATCCGTGCGCCAACGTCTCAAATTGGACTCAGTTTGTTTGTTACATTCCGAAGCCTATAACTTATGAGCTTTTAGCAATCGGATATGTAATTGGACTCAAACTCTTCCATTACTATTGCTTCAACACAGTTGAATTGTTGGAACAAGATTCGTGACAGTCGAAACAGGTTAGCTCCATCTGTGCGTCAACGTCTCAAATTGGACTCAGTTTTTGTGTTACATTCCGAAGCCTATAACTTGTGACTTTTTCGCAACCGGACCTCGTAATTAGACTCAAACTCTTCCATTACTATTGTTTCAACACATTTGAAGTGTTGGAACAAGATTCGGGACAGTCGAAACAAGTTAGCTCCATCCGTGCGTCAACGTCTCAAATTGGACTCAGTTTGTGTGTTACATTCCGAAGCCTATAACTTGTGACTTTTTCGCAACCGGACCTCGTAATTGGACTCAAACTCTTCCATTACTATTGTTTAAACACATTTGAAGTGTTGGAACAAGATTCGTGACAGTCGAAACAAGTTACCTCCATCCGTGCATCAACGTCTCAAATTGGACTCAGTTTGTGTGTTACATTCCGAAGCCAATAACTTGTGACTTTTTCGCAACCGGACCTCGTAATTGGACTCAAACTCTTCAATTACTATTGTTTCAACACATTTGAAGTGTTGGAACAAGATTCGTTACAGTCGAAATAAGTTAGCTCCATCTGTGCGTCAACGTCTCAAATTGGACTTAGTTTGTGTGTTACGTTCCGAAGCCTATAACTTGTGACTTTTTCGCAATCGGACCTCGTAATTGGACTCAAACTCTTCCATTACTATTGTTTCAACACATTTGAATTGTTGGAACAAGATTCGTGACAGTCGAAACAAGTTAGCTCCATCCGTGCGTCAACGTCTCAAATTGGACTCAGTTTGTGTGTTACATTCCGAAGCCTATAACTTGTGACTTTTTCACAACCGGACCTCGTAATTGGACTCAAACTCTTCAATTACTATTGTTTCAACACATTTGAAGTGTTGGAACAAGGTTCGGGACAGTCGAAAGAAGTTTGCTCCATCCGTTCGTCAATGTCTCTAATTGGACTCAGTTTGTGTGTTACATTCAAAAGCCTATAACTTGTGACTTTTTCGCAACCAGACCTCGTAATTTGACTCAAACTCTTCCATTACTATTGTTTCAACAGATTTAAAGTGTTGGAACAAGATTTGGGACCGTCGAAACTAGTTAGCTCCATCCGTGCGTCAAGGTCTCAAATTGGACTCAGTTTGTGTGTTACATTCCGAAGCCTATAACTTGTGACTTTTCGCAACTAGACCTCGTAATTAGACTCGAATTCTTCCATTACTACTGTTTCAACACATTTGAAGTGTTGGAACAAGATTCGGGACAGTCGAAAGAAGTTTGCTCCATCCGTGCGTCAACATCTCAAATTGGACTCAGTTTGTGTATTACATTCCGAAGCCTATAACTTGTGACTTTTTCGCAACCGGACCTCGTAATTGGACTCAAACTCTTCCATTACTATTGTTTCAACACATTTGAAGTGTTGGAACAAGATTCGTGACAGTCGAAACAAGTTAGCTCCATCCGTGCATCAACGTCTCAAATTGGACTCAGTTTGTGTGTTACATTCCGAAGCCAATAACTTGTGACTTTTTCGCAACCGGACCTCGTAATTGGACTCAAACTCTTCAATTACTATTGTTTCAACACATTTGAAGTGTTGGAACAAGATTCGTTACAGTCGAAACAAGTTAGCTCCATCTGTGCGTCAACGTCTCAAATTGGACTTAGTATGTGTGTTACGTTCCGAAGCCTATAACTTGTGACTTTTTCGCAATCGGACCGCGTAATTGGACTCAAACTCTTCCATTACTATTGTTTCAACACATTTGAATTGTTGGAACAAGATTCGTGACAGTCGAAACAAGTTAGCTCCATCCGTGCGTTAACGTCTCAAATTGGACTCAGTTTGTGTGTTACATTCCAAAGCCTATAACTTGTAACTTTTTCGCAACCAGACCTCGTAATTTGACTCAAACACTTCCATTTCTATTGTTTCAACACATTTGAAGTGTTGGAACTAGATTCGTGACAGTCGAAACAAGTTAGCTCCATCCGTGCGTCAACGTCTCAAATTGGACTCAGTTTGTTTGTTACATTCCGAAGCCTATAACCTATGAGCTTTTAGCAATCGGATATGTAATTGGACTCAAACTCTTCCATTACTATTGCTTCAACACAGTTGAATTGTTGGAACAAGATTCGTGACAGTCGAAACAACTTAGCTCTATCCGTGCGTCAACGTCTCAAATTGGACTCAGTTTTTGTGTTACATTCCGAAGCCTATAACTTGTGGCTTTTTCGCAATCGGACCTCGTAATTGCACTGAAACTCTTCCATTACTATTGTTTGAACACATTTGCAGTGTTGGGACAAGATTCGTGACAGTCGAAAGAAGTTTGCTCCATCCGTGCGTCAACGTCTCAAATTGGACTCAGTTTGTTTATTACATTCCGAAGCCTATAACTTGTGACTTTTTCGCAACCAGACCTCGTAATTGAAATCAAACTCTTCAATTACTATTGTTTCAACAGATTTAAAGTGTTGGAACAAGATTTGGGACCGTCGAAACTAGTTAGCTCCATCCGTGCGTCAACGTCTCAAATTGGACTCTGTTTGTGTGTAAAATTCCGAAGCCTATAACTTGTGACTTTTTCGCAACCAGACCTCGTAATTGGACTCAAACTCTTCCATTACTATTGTTTGAACACATTTACAGTATTGGGACAAGATTCGTGACAGTCGAAAGAAGTTTGCTCCATCCGTGCGTCAACGTCTCAAATTGGACTCAGTTTGTGTGTTACATTCCGAAGCCTATAACTTGTGACTTTTCGCAACTGGACCTCGTAATTAGACTCGAATTCTTCCATTACTATTGTTTCAACACATTTGAAGTGTTGGAACAAGATTCGGGACAGTCGAAAGAAGTTTGCTCCATCCGTGCGTCAACGTCTCAAATTGGACTCAGTTTGTGTACTACATTCCGAAGCCTATAACTTGTGACTTTTTCGCAACCGGACCTCGTAATTGGACTCAAACTCTTCCATTACTATTGTTTCAACACATTTGAAGTGTTGGAACAAGATTCGTGACAGTCGAAACAAGTTAGCTCCATCCGTCCATCAACGTCTCAAATTGGACTCAGTTTGTGTGTTACATTCCGAAGCCAATAACTTGTGACTTTTTCGCAACCGGACCTCGTAATTGGACTCAAACTCTTCAATTACTATTGTTTCAACACATTTGAAGTGGTGGAACAAGATTCGTGACAGTCGAAACAAGTTAGCTCCATCCGTGCATCAACGTCTCAAATTGGACTCAGTTTGTGTGTTACATTCCGAAGCCTATAACTTGGGACTTTTTCGCAACTGGACCTCGTAATTGGACTCAAACTCTTCCATTACTATTGTTTCAACACATTTGAAGTGTTGGAACAAGATTCGGGACAGTCAAAAGAAGTTTGCTCCATCCGTTCGTCAACGTCTCTAATTGGACTCAGTTTGTGTGTTACATTCCGAAGCCTATAACTTGTGACTTTTTCGCAACCAGACCTCGTACTTTGACTCAAACTCTTCCATTACAATTGTTTCAACCGATTTAAAGTGTTGGAACAAGATTTGGGACTGTCGAAACTAGTTAGCTCCTTCCGTGCGTCAACGTCTCAAATTGGACTCAGTTTGTGTGTTACATTCCGAAGCCTATAACTTATGACTTTTCGCAACTGGACCTCGTAATTAGACTCGAATTCTTCCATTAATATTGTTTCAACACATTTGCAGTATTGGGACAAGATTCGTGACAGTCGAAAGAAGTTTGCTCCATCCGTGCGTCAACGTCTCAAATTGGACTCAGTTTGTGTATTACATTCCGAAGCCTATAACTTGTGACTTTTTCGCAACCGGACCTCGTGATTGGACTCAAACTCTTCCATTACTATTGTTTCAACACATTTGAAGTGTTGGAACAAGATTCGTGACAGTCGAAACAAGTTAGCCCCATCCGTGCGTCAACGTCTCAAATTGCACTCAGTTTGTTTATTGCATTCCGAAGCCTATAACTTGTGACTTTTTCGCAACCAGACAGCGTAATTGGAATCAAACTCTACCATTACTATTGTTTCAACAGATTTAAAGTGTTGGAACAAGATTTGGGACCGTCGAAACTAGTTAGCTCCATCCGTGCGTCAACGTCTCAAATTGGACTCAGTCTGTGTGTTACATTCCGAAGCCTATAACTTGTGACTTTTTCGCAACCGGACCTCGTAATTGGACTCAAACTCTTCCATTACTATTGTTTCAACACATTTGAATTGTTGGAACAAGATTTGTGACAGTCGAAACAAGTTAGCTCCATCCGTGCGTCAACGTCTCAAATTGGACTCAGTTTGTTTATTACATTCCGAAGCCTATAACTTGTGACTTTTTCGCAACCAGACCTCGTAATTGAAATCAAACTCTTCCATTACTATTGTTTCAACAGATTTAAAGTGTTGGAACAAGATTTGGGACCGTCGAAACTAGTTAGCTCCATCCTTGCGTCAATGTCTCAAATTGGACTCTGTTTGTGTGTAACATTCCGAAGCCTATAACTTGTGACTTGTTCGCAACCGGACCTCGTAATTGAACTCAAACTCTTCCATTACTATTGTTTCAACACATTTGAATTGTTGGAACAAGATTCGTGACAGTCGAAACAAGTTAGCTCCATCCGTGCGTCAACGTCTCAAATTGGACTCAGTTTGTGTGTTACGTTCCGAAGCCTATAACTTGTGACTTTTTCGCTACCGGACCTCGTAATTAGACTCAAATTCTTCCATTACTATTGTTTCAACACATTTGAAGTGTTGGAACAAGATTCGGGACAGTCGAAACAAGTTAGCTCCATCCGTGCGTTAGTGTCTTTAATTGGATTCAGTTTGTGTGTTACATTCCGAAGCCTATAACTTGTGACTTTTTCGCAACCAGACCTCGTAATTCGAATCAAACTCTTCCATTACTATTGTTTCAACAGATTTAAAGTGTTGGAACAAGATTTGGGACCGTCGAAACTAGTTAGCTCCATCCGTGCGTCAACGTCTCAAATTGGACTCAGTTTGTGTGTTACATTCCGAAGCCTATAACTTGTGACTTTTTGCAACTGGACCTCGTAATTAGACTCGAATTCTTCCATTACTATTGTTTCAACACATTTGAAGTGTTGGAACAAGATTCGGGACAGTCGAAAGAAGTTTGCTCCATCCGTGCGTCAACGTCTCAAATTGGACTCAGTTTGTGTATTACATTCCGAAGCCTATAACTTGTGACTTTTCCGCAACCGGACCTCGTAATTGGACTCAAACTCTTCCATTACTATTGTTTCAACACATTTTAAGTGTTGGAACAAGATTCGTGACAGTCGAAACAAGTTAGCTCCATCCGTGCATCAACGTCTCAAATTGGACTCAGTTTGTGTGTTACATTCCGAAGCCAATAACTTGTGACTTGTTCGCAACCGGACCTCGTAATTGGACTCAAACTCTTCAATTACTATTGTTTCAACACATTTGAAGTGTTGGAACAAGATTCGTAACAGTCGAAACAAGTTAGCTCCATCCGTGCATCAACGTCTCAAATTGGACTCAGTTTGTGTGTTACATTCCGAAGCCTATAACTTGGGACTTTTTCGCAACCGGACCTCGTAATTGGACTTAAACTCTTCCATTACTATTGTTACAACACATTTGAAGTGTTGGAACAAGATTCGGGACAGTCGAAAGAAGTTTGCTCCATCCGTTCGTCAATGTCTCTAATTGGACTCAGTTTGTGTGTTACATTCCGAAGCCTATAACTTGTGACTTTTTCGCAACCAGACCTCGTAATTTGACTCAAACTCTTCCATTACAATTGTTTCAACCGATTTAAAGTGTTGGAACAAGATTTGGGACTGTCGAAACTAGTTAGCTCCATCCGTGCGTCAACGTCTCAAATTGGACTCAGTTTGTGTGTTACATTCCGAAGCCTATAACTTGTGACTTTTCGCAACTGGACCTCGTAATTAAACTCGAATTCTTCCATTACTATTGTTTCAACACATTTGCAGTATTGGGACAAGATTCGTGACAGTCGAAAGAAGTTTGCTCCATCCGTGGGTCAACGTCTCAAATTGGACTCAGTTTGTGTATTACATTCCGAAGCCTATAACTTGTGACTTTTTCGCAACCGGACCTCGTGATGGGACTCAAAATCTTCCATTACTATTGTTTCAACACATTTGAAGTGTTCGAACAAGATTCGTGACAGTCGAAAAAAGTTAGCTCCATCCGTGCGTCAACGTCTCAAATTGCACTCAGTTTGTTTATTACATTCCGAAGCCTATAACTTGTGACTTTTTCGCAACCAGACCTCCTAATTGGAATCAAACTCTTCCATTACTATTGTTTCAACAGATTTAAAGTGTTGGAACAAGATTTGGGACCGTCGAAACTAGTTAGCTCCATCCGTGCGTCAACGTCTCAAATTGGACTCAGTCTGTGTGTTACATTCCGAAGCCTATAACTTGTGACTTTTTCGCAACCGGACCTCGTAATTGGACTCAAACTCTTCCATTACTATTGTTTCAACACATTTGAATTGTTGGAACAAGATTCGTGACAGTCGAAACAAGTTAGCTCCATCCGTGCGTCAACGTCTCAAATTGGACTCAGTTTGTGTGTTACGTTCCGAAGCCTATAACTTGTGACTTTTTCGCAACCGGACCTCGTAATTAGACTCAAATTCTTCCATTACTATTGTTTCAACACATTTGAAGTGTTGGAACATGATTCGGGACAGTCGAAACAAGTTAGCTCCATCCGTGCGTCAATGTCTTTAATTGGATTCAGTATGTGTGTTACATTCCTAAGCCTATAACTTGTGACTTTTTCGCAACCAGACCTCGTAATTTGAATCAAACTCTTCCATTACTATTGTTTCAACAAATTTAAAGTGTTCGAACAAGATTTGGGACCGTCGAAACTAGTTAGCTCCATCCGTGCGTCAACGTCTCAAATTGGACTCAGTCTGTATGTTACATTCCGAAGCCTATAACTTGTGACTTTTTGGCAACCAGACCTCGTAATTGGACTCAAACTCTTCCATTACTATTGTTTCAACACATTTGAATTGTTGGAACAAGATTCGTGACAGTCGAAACAAGTTAGCTCCATCCGTGCGTCAACGTCTCAAATTGGACTCAGTTTGTGTGTTACGTTCCGAAGCCTATAACTTGTGACTTTTTCGCAACCGGACCTCGTGATTAGACTCAAATTCTTCCATTACTATTGTTTCAACACATTAGAAGTGTTGGAACAAGATTCGGGACAGTCGAAACAAGTTAGCTCCATCCGTGCGTCAATGTCTTTAATTGGATTCAGTTTGTGTGTTACATTCCTAGGCCTATAACTTGTGACTTTTTCGCAACCAGACCTCGTAATTCAAATCAAACTCTTCCATTACTATTGTTTCAACAAATTTGAAGTGTTGAAACAAGATTTGGGACCGTCGAAACTAGTTAGCTCCATCCGTGCGTCAACGTCTCAAATTGGACTCAGTTTGTGTGTTACATTCCGAAGCCTATAACTTGTGACTTTTCGCAACTGGACCTTGTAATTAGACTCGAATTCTTCCATTACTATTGTTTCAACACATTTGAAGTGTTGGAACCAGATTCGGGACAGTCGAAAGAAGTTTGCTCCATCCGTGCGTCAACGTCTCAAATTGGACTCAGTTTGTGTATTACATTCCGAAGCCTATAACTTGTGACTTTTTCGCCACCGGACCTCGTAATTGGACTCAAACTCTTCCATTACTATTGTTTCAACACATTTGAAGTGTTGGAACAAGATTCGTGACAGTCGAAACAAGTTAGCTCCATCCGTGCATGAACGTCTCAAATTGGACTCAGTTTGTGTGTTACATTCCGAAGCCAATAACTTGTGACTTTTTCGCAACCGGACCTCGTAATTGGACTCAAACTCTTCAATTACTATTGTTTCAACACATTTGAAGTGTTGGAACAAGATTCGTTACAGTCGAAACAAGTTAGCTCCATCTGTGCGTCAACGTCTCAAATTGGGCTTAGTTGGTGTGTTACGTTCCGAAGCCTACAACTTGTGACTTTTTCGCAATCGGACCTCATAATTGGACTCAAACTCTTCCATTACTATTGTTTCAACACATTTGAATTGTTGGAACAAGATTCGTGACAGTCGAAACAATTTAGCTCCATCCGTGCGTCAACGTCTAAAATTGGACTCAGTTTGTGTGTTACGTTCCGAAGCCTATAACTTGTGACTTTTTCGCAATCGGACCTCTTAATTAGACTCGAATTCTTCCATTACTATTGTTTCAACACATTTGAAGTGTTGGAACAAGATTCGGGACAGTCGAAACAAGTTAGCTCCATCCGTGCGTCAACGTCTCAAATTGGACTCAGTTTTTGTGTTACATTCCGAAGCCTATAACTTGGGGCTTTTTCGCAACCGGACCTCGTAATTGGACTCAAACTCTTCCATTACTATTGTTTCAACACATTTGCAGTGTTGGGAAAAGATTCGTGACAGTCGAAAGAAGTTTGCTCCATCCGTGCGTCAACGTCTCAAATTAGACTCTGTTTGTTTATTACATTGCGAAGCCTATAACTTGTGACTTTTTCGCAACCAGACCTCGTAATTGAAATCAAACTCTTCCATTACTATTGTTTCAACAGATTTAAAGTGTTGGAACAAGATTTGGGACCGTCGAAACTAGTTAGCTCCATCCGTGCGTCAACGTCTCAAATTGGACTCTGTTTGTGTGTTACATTCCGAAGCCTATAACTTGAGACTTTTTCGCAACCGGTACTCGTAATTGGACTCAAACTCTTCCATTACTATTGTTTCAACAGATTTTAAGTGTTGGAACAAGATTTGGGACCGTCGAAACTAGTTAGCTCCATCCGTACGTCAACGTCTCAAATTGGACTAAGTTTGTGTGTTACGTTCCGAAGCCTATAACTTGTGACTTTTTCGCAACCGGACCTCGTAATTGGACTCAAACTCTTCAATTACTATTGTTTCAACACATTTGAAGTGTTGGAACAAGATTCGGGACAGTCGAAAGAAGTTTGCTCCATCCGTTCGTCAATGTCTCTAATTGGACTCAGTTTGTGTGTTACATTCCAAAGCCTATAACTTGTAACTTTTTCGCAACCAGACCTCGTAATTTGACTCAAACTCTTCCATTTCTATTGTTTCAACACATTTGAAGTGTTGGAACTAGATTCGTGACAGTCGAAACAAGTTAGCTCCATCCGTGCATCAACGTCTCAAATTGGACTCAGTTTGTGTGTTACATTCCGAAGCCAATAACTTGTGACTTTTTCGCAACCGGACCTCGTAATTGGACTCAAACTCTTCAATTACTATTGTTTCAACACATTTGAAGTGTTGGAACAAGATTCGTTACAGTCGAAACAAGTTAGCTCCATCTGTGCGTCAACGTCTCAAATTGGACTTAGTTTGTGTGTTACGTTCCGAAGCCTATAACTTGTGACTTTTTCGCAATCGGACCTCATAATTGGACTCAAACTCTTCCATTACTATTGTTTCAACACATTTCAATTGTTGGAACAAGATTCGTGACAGTCGAAACAAGTTAGCTCCATCCGTGCGTCAACGTCTAAAATTGGACTCAGTTTGTGTGTTACGTTCCGAAGCCTATAACTAGTGACTTTTTCGCAACCGGACCTCGTAATCAGACTCGAATTCTTCCATTACTATTGTTTCAACACATTTGAAGTGTTGGAACAAGATTCGGGACAGTCGGAACAAGTTAGCTCCATCCGTGCATCAACGTCTCAAATTGGACTCAGTTTTTGTGTTACATTCCGAAGCCTATAACTTGGGACTTTTTCGCAACCGGACCTCGTAATTGGACTCAAACTCTTCCATTACTATTGTTTCAACACATTTGCAGTGTTGGGACAAGATTCGTGACAGTCGAAAGAAGTTTGCTCCATCCGTGCGTCAACGTCTCAAATTAGACTCTGTTTGTTTATTACATTGCGAAGCCTATAACTTGTGACTTTTTCGCAACCAGACCTCGTAATTGAAATCAAACTCTTCCATTACTATTGTTTCAACAGATTTAAAGTGTTGGAACAAGATTTGGGACCGTCGAAACTAGTTAGCTCCATCCGTGCGTCAACGTCTCAAATTGGACTCTGTTTGTGTGTTACATTCCGAAGCCTATAACTTGTGACTTTTTCGCAACCGGTACTCGTAATTGGACTCAAACTCTTCCATTACTATTGTTTCAACAGATTTTAAGTGTTGGAACAAGATTTGGGACCGTCGAAACTAGTTAGCTCCATCCGTGCGTCAACGTCTCAAATTGGACTAAGTTTGTGTGTTACGTTCCGAAGCCTATAACTTGTGACTTTTTCGCAACCGGACCTCGTAATTGGACTCAAACTCTTCAATTACTATTGTTTCAACACATTTGAAGTGTTGGAACAAGATTCGGGACAGTCGAAAGAAGTTTGCTCCATCCGGTCGTCAATGTCTCTAATTGGACTCAGTTTGTGTGTTACATTCCAAAGCCTATAACTTGTAACTTTGTCGCAACCAGACCTCGTAATTTGACTCAAACTCTTCCATTACTATTGTTTTAACAAATTTAAAGTGTTGGAACAAGATTTTGGACCGTCGAAACTAGTTAGCTCCATCCGTGCGTCAACGTCTCAAATTGGACTCAGTTTGTGTGTTACATTCCAAAGCCTATAACTTGTAACTTTTTCGCAACCAGACCTCGTAATTTGCTTCAAACTCTTCCATTTCTATTGTTTCAACACATTTGAAGTGTTGGAACTAGATTCGTGACAGTCGAAACAAGTTAGCTCCATCCGTGCGTCAACGTCTCAAATTGGACTCAGTTTGAGTGTTACATTCCGAAGCCTATAACTTGTGACTTTTTCGCAATTGGACCTCGTAATTGGACTCAAACTCTTCCATTACTATTGTTTCAACACATTTGAATTGTTGGAACAAGATTCGTGACAGTCGAAACAAGTTAGCTCCATCCGTGCGTCAACGTCTCAAATTGGACTCAGTTTGTGTGTTACGTTCCGAAGCCTATAACTTGTGACTTTTTCGCAACCGGACCTCGTGATTAGACTCGAATTCTTCCATTACTATTGTTTCAACACATTTGAAGTGTTGAAACAAGATTCGGCACAGTCGAAACAAGTTAGCTCCATCCGTTCGTCAAAGTCACTAATTGGACTCAGTTTGTGTGTTACATTCCAAAGCCTATAACTTGTAACTTTTTCGCAATCAGACCTCGTAATTTGACTCAAACTCTTCCATTTCTATTGTTTCAACACATTTGAAGTGTTGGAACTAGATTCGTGACAGTCGAAACAAGTTAGCTCCATCCGTGCGCCAACGTCTCAAATTGGACTCAGTTTGTTTGTTACATTCCGAAGCCTATAACTTATGAGCTTTTAGCAATCGGATATGTAATTGGACTCAAACTCTTCCATTACTATTGCTTCAACACAGTTGAATTGTTGGAACAAGATTCGTGACAGTCGAAACAGGTTAGCTCCATCCGTGCGTCAACGTCTCAAATTGGACTCAGTTTTTGTGTTACATTCCGAAGCCTATAACTTGGGACTTTTTCGCAACCGGACCTCGTAATTGGACTCAAACTCTTCCATTACTATTGTTTCAACACATTTGCAGTGTTGGGACAAGATTCGTGACAGTCGAAAGAAGTTTGCTCCATCCGTGCGTCAACGTCTCAAATTAGACTCTGTTTGTTTATTACATTGCGAAGCCTATAACTTGTGACTTTTTCGCAACCAGACCTCGTAATTGAAATCAAACTCTTCCATTACTATTGTTTCAACAGATTTAAAGTCTTGGAACAAGATTTGGGACCGTCGAAACTAGTTAGCTCCATCCGTGCGTCAACGTCTCAAATTGGACTCTGTTTGTGTGTTACATTCCGAAGCCTATAACTTGTGACTTTTTCGCAACCGGTACTCGTAATTGGACTCAAACTCTTCCATTACTATTGTTTCAACAGATTTTAAGTGTTGGAACAAGATTTCGGACCGTCGAAACTAGTTAGCTCCATCCGTGCGTCAACGTCTCAAATTGGACTAAGTTTGTGTGTTACGTTCCGAAGCCTATAACTTGTGACTTTTTCGCAACCGGACCTCGTAATTGGACTCAAACTCTTCAATTACTATTGTTTCAACACATTTGAAGTGTTGGAACAAGATTCGGGACAGTCGAAAGAAGTTTGCTCCATCCGGTCGTCAATGTCTCTAATTGGACTCAGTTTGTGTGTTACATTCCAAAGCCTATAACTTGTAACTTTGTCGCAACCAGACCTCGTAATTTGACTCAAACTCTTCCATTACTATTGTTTTAACAAATTTAAAGTGTTGGAACAAGATTTTGGACCGTCGAAACTAGTTAGCTCCATCCGTGCGTCAACGTCTCAAATTGGACTCAGTTTGTGTGTTACATTCCAAAGCCTATAACTTGTAACTTTTTCGCAACCAGACCTCGTAATTTGCTTCAAACTCTTCCATTTCTATTGTTTCAACACATTTGAAGTGTTGGAACTAGATTCGTGACAGTCGAAACAAGTTAGCTCCATCCGTGCGTCAACGTCTCAAATTGGACTCAGTTTGAGTGTTACATTCCGAAGCCTATAACTTGTGACTTTTTCGCAATCGGACCTCGTAATTGGACTCAAACTCTTCCATTACTATTGTTTCAACACATTTGAATTGTTGGAACAAGATTCGTGACAGTCGAAACAAGTTAGCTCCATCCGTGCGTCAACGTCTCAAATTGGACTCAGTTTGTGTGTTACGTTCCGAAGCCTATAACTTGTGACTTTTTCGCAACCGGACCTCGTGATTAGACTCGAATTCTTCCATTACTATTGTTTCAACACATTTGAAGTGTTGAAACAAGATTCGGCACAGTCGAAACAAGTTAGCTCCATCCGTTCGTCAAAGTCACTAATTGGACTCAGTTTGTGTGTTACATTCCAAAGCCTATAACTTGTAACTTTTTCGCAATCAGACCTCGTAATTTGACTCAAACTCTTCCATTTCTATTGTTTCAACACATTTGAAGTGTTGGAACTAGATTCGTGACAGTCGAAACAAGTTAGCTCCATCCGTGCGCCAACGTCTCAAATTGGACTCAGTTTGTTTGTTACATTCCGAAGCCTATAACTTATGAGCTTTTAGCAATCGGATATGTAATTGGACTCAAACTCTTCCATTACTATTGCTTCAACACAGTTGAATTGTTGGAACAAGATTCGTGACAGTCGAAACAGGTTAGCTCCATCCGTGCGTCAACGTCTCAAATTGGACTCAGTTTTTGTGTTACATTCCGAAGCCTATAACTTGTGACTTTTTCGCAACCGGACCTCGTAATTGGACTCAAACTCTTGCATTACTATTGTTTCAACACATTTGCAGTGTTGGGACAAGATTAGTGACAGTCGCAAGAAGTTTGCTCCATCCGTGCGTCAACGTCTCAAATTGGACTCAGTTTGTTTATTACATTCCGAAGCCTATAACTTGTGACTTTTTCGCAACCAGACCTCGTAATTGAAATCAAACTCTTCCATTACTATTGTTTCAACAGATTTAAAGTGTTGGAACAAGATTTGGGACCGTCGAAACTAGTTAGCTCCATCCGTGCGTTAATGTCTCAAATTGGACTCTGTTTGTGTGTAACATTCCGAAGCCTATAACTTGTGACTTTTTAGCAACCAGACCTCGTAATTGGACTCAAACTCTTCCATTACTATTGTTTGAACACATTTACAGTATTGGGACAAGATTCGTGACAGTCGAAAGAAGTTTGCTCCATCCGTGCGTCAACGTCTCAAATTGGACTCAGTTTGTGTATTACATTCCGAAGCCTATAACTTGTGACTTTTTCGCAATCGGACCTCGTGATTGGACTCAAACTCTTCCATTACTGTTGTTCCAACACATTTGAAGTGTTGGAACAAGATTCGTGACAGTCGAAACAAGTTAGCTCCATCCGTGCGTCAACGTCTCAAATTGGACTCAGTTTGTTTATTACATTCCAAAGCCTATAACTTGTGACTTTTTCGCAACCAGACCTCGTAATTGGAATCAAACTCTTCCATTACTATTGTTTCAACAGATTTAAAGTGTTGGAACAAGATTTGGGACCGTCGAAACTAGTTAGCTCCATCCGTGCGTCAACGTCTCAAATTGGACTAAGTTTGTGTGTTACATTCCGAAGCCTATAACTTGTTACTTTTTCGCAACCAGACCTCGTAATTTGACTCAAACTCTTCCATTACTATTGTTTCAACTTTTTGCAGTGTTGGGACAAGATTCGTGACAGTCGAAAGAAGTTTGCTACATCCGTGCGTCAACGTCTCAAATTCGACTCAGTTTGTGTATTACAATCCGAAGCCTATAACTTGTGACTTTTTCGCAACCGGACCTCGTAATTGGACTCAAACTCTTCCATTACTATTGTTTCAACACATTTGAAGTGTTGGAACAAGATTCGGGACAGTCGAAACAAGTTAGCTCCATCCGTGCGTCAACGTCTCAAATTGGACTCAGTTTTTGTGTTACATTCCGAAGCCTATAACTTGGGACTTTTTCGCAACCGGACCTCGTAATTGGACTCAAACTCTTCCATTACTATTGTTTCAACACATTTGTAGTGTTGGGACAAGATTCGTGACAGTCGAAAGAAGTTTGCTCCATCCGTGCGTCAACGTCTCAAATTAGACTCTGTTTGTTTATTACATTGCGAAGCCTATAACTTGTGACTTTTTCGCAACCAGACCTCGTAATTGAAATCAAACTCTTCCATTACTATTGTTTCAACAGATTTAAAGTGTTGGAACAAGATTTGGGACCGTCGAAACTAGTTAGCTCCATCCGTGCGTCAACGTCTCAAATTGGACTCTGTTTGTGTGTTACATTACGAAGCCTATAACTTGTGACTTTTTCGCAACCGGTACTCGTAATTGGACTCAAACTCTTCCATTACTATTGTTTCAACAGATTTTAAGTGTTGGAACAAGATTTGGGGACCGTCGAAACTAGTTAGCTCCATCCGTGCGTCAACGTCTCAAATTGACTAAGTTTGTGTGTTACGTTCCGAAGCCTATAACTTGTGACTTTTTCGCAACCGGACCTCGTAATTGGACTCAAACTCTTCAATTACTATTGTTTCAACACATTTGAAGTGTTGGAACAAGATTCGGGACAGTCGAAAGAAGTTTGCTCCATCCGTTCGTCAATGTCTTCTAATTGGACTCAGTTTGTGTGTTCATTCCAAAGCCTATAACTTGTAACTTTTTCGCAACCAGACCTCGTAATTTGACTCAAACTCTTCCATTTCTATTGTTTCAACACATTAGAAGTGTTGGAACTAGATTCGTGACAGTCGAAACAAGTTAGCTCCATCCGTGCATCAACGTCTCAAATTGGACTCAGTTTATTTGTTACATTCCGAAGCCTATAACTTATGAGCTTTTAGCAATCGGATATGTAATTGGACTCAAACTCTTCCATTACTATTGCTTCAACACAGTTGAATTGTTGGAACAAGATTCGTGACAGTCGAAACAAGTTAGCTCCATCCGTGCGTCAACGTCTCAAATTGGACTCAGTTTTTGTGTTACATTCCGAAGCCTATAACTTGTGACTTTTCCGCAACCGGACCTCGTACTTGGACTCAAACTCTTCCATTACTATTGTTTCAACACATTTTAAGTGTTGGAAGAAGATTCGTGACAGTCGAAACAAGTTAGCTCCATCCGTGCATCAACGTCTCAAATTGGACTCAGTTTGTGTGTTACATTCCGAAGCCAATAACTTGTGACTTTTTCGCAACCGGACCTCGTAATTGGACTCAAACTCTTCAATTACTATTGTTTCAACACATTTGAAGTGTTGGAACAAGATTCGTACAGTCGAAACGAAGTTAGCTCCATCCGTGCTTCAACGTCTCAAATTGGACTCAGTTTGTGTGTTACATTCCGAAGCCTATAAACTTGTGACTTTTTAGCAACCAGACCTCGTAATTGGACTCAAACTCTTCCATTACTATTGTTTGAACACATTTACAGTATTGGGACTAGATTCGTGACAGTCGAAAGAAGTTTGCTCCATCCGTGCGTCAACGTCTCAAATTGGACTCAGTTTGTGTATACATTCCGAAGCCTATAACTTGTGACTTTTTCGCAATCGGACCTCGTGATTGGACTCAAACTCTTCCATTACTGTTGTTTCAACACATTTGAAGTGTTGGAACAAGATTCGTGACAGTCGAAACAAGTTAGCTCCATCCGTGCGTCAACGTCTCAAATTGGACTCAGTTTGTTTATTACATTCCATAGCCTATAACTTGTGACTTTTTCGCAACCAGACCTCGTAATTGGAATCAAACTCTTCCATTACTATTGTTTCAACAGATTTAAAGTGTTGGGAACAAGATTTGGGACCGTCGAAACTAGTTAGCTCCATCCGTGCGTCAACGTCTCAAATTGGACTAAGTTTGTGTGTTACATTCCGAAGCCTATAACTTGTGACTTTTTCGCAACCAGACCTCGTAATTTGACTCAAACTCTTCCATTACTATTGTTTCAACTTTTTGTAGTGTTGGGACAAGATTCGTGACAGTCGAAAGAAGTTTGCTACATCCGTGCGTCAACGTCTCAAATTGGACTCAGTTTGTGTATTACAATCCGAAGCCTATAACTTGTGACTTTTTCGCAACCGGACCTCGTAATTGGACTCAAACTCTTCCATTACTATTGTTTCAACACATTTGAAGTGTTGGAACAAGATTCGTGACAGTCCAAACAAGTTAGCTCCATCCGTGCGTCAACGTCTCAAATTGGACTCAGTTTGTGTGTTACATTCCGAAGCCTATAACTTGTGACTTTTTCGCAACCGGACCTCGTAATTGAACTCAAACTCTTCCATTACTATTGTTTCAACACATTTGAAGTGTTGGAACAAGATTCGGGACAGTCGAAAGAAGTTGCTCCATCCGTTCGTCAATGTCTCTAATTGGAATCAGTGTGTGTGTTACATTCCGAAGCCTATAACTTGTCACGTTTTCGCAACCAGACGTTGTAATTTGACTCAAACTCTTCCATTACAATTGTTTCAACAGATTTTAAGTGTTGGAACATGATTTGGGACCGTCGATACTCGTTAGATCCATCCGTGCGTCAACGTCTCAAATTGGATTCAGTTTGTGTGTTACATTCCGAAGCCTATAACTTGTGACTTTTTCGCAACCAGACCTCGTAATTGAACACAAACTCTTCCATTACTATTGTTTCAACACATTTGAATTGTTGGAACAAGATTCGTGACAGTCAAAACAAGTTAGCTCCATCCGTGCGTCAACGTCTCAAATTGGACTCAGTTTGTGTGTTACGTTCCGAAGCCTATAACTTGTGACTTTTCTCGCAACCGGACCTCGTAATTAGACTCAAATTCTTCCAGTTACTATTGTTTCAACACATTTGAAGTGTTGGAACAAGATTCGGGATAGTCGAAACAAGTTAGCTCCATCCGTGCGTTAGTGTCTTTAATTGGATTCAGTTTGTGTGTTACATTCCGAAGCCTATAACTTGTGACTTTTCGCAACCAGGACCTCGTAATTCGAATCAAACTCTTCCATACTATTGTTTCAACACATTTGAAGGGTTGGAACAAGATTCGTGGACCGTCGAAACTAGTTAGCTCCATCCGTGCGTCAACGTCTCAAATTGGACTCAGTTTGTGTGTTACATTCCGAAGCCTATAACTTGTGACTTTTCGCAACCGGACCTCGTAATTAGACTGGAATTCTTCCATTACTATTGTTTCAACACATTTGAAGTGTTGGAACAAGATTCGGGACAGTCGAAACAAGTTGCTCCATCCGTGCGTCAACGTCTTCAAATTGGACTCAGTTTGTGTAGTTACATTCCGAAGCCTATAACTTGTGACTTTTTCGCAAACCCGGACCTCGTAATTGGACTCAAACTCTTCATTACTATTGTTTCAACACATTTGAAGTGTTGGAACAAGATTCGTGACAGTCGAAACAAGTTAGCTCCATCCGTGCATCAAACGTCACAAATTGGACTCAGTTTGTGTGTTACATTCCGAAGCCTATAACTTGTGACTTTTCGCAACCGGACCTCGTAATTGACTCAAACTCTTCCATTACTATTGTTTCAACACATTTGAAGTGTTGGAACAAGATTCGGGACAGTCGAAAAGTTTGCTCCATCCGTCGTCAATGTCTCAAATTGGACTCAGTTTGTGTGTTACATTCCGAAGCCTATAACTTGTGACTTTTTCGCAACCGGACCTCGTAATTGGACTCAAACTCTTCCATTACTATTGTTTCAACCATTTGAAGTGTTGGAACAAGATTGGGACAGTCGAAACTAGTTAGCTCCATCCGTGCGTCAACGTCTCAAATTGGACTCAGTTTGTGTGTTACATTCCGAAGCCTATAACTTGTGACTTTTTCGCAACCGGACCTCGTAATTGACTCAAACTCTTCCATTATTATTGTTTCAACACATTTGAAGTGTTGGAACAAGATTCGTGACAGTCGAAAGAAGTTTGCTCCATCCGTGCGTCAACGTCTCAAATTGGACTCAGTTTGTGTGTTACATTCCGAAGCCTATAACTTGTGACTTTTTCGCAACGGACCTCGTAATTGGACTCAAACTCTTCCATTACTATTGTTTCAACACATTTGAAGTGTTGGAACAAGATTCGTGACAGTCGAAACAAGTTAGCTCCATCCGTGCGTCAACGTCTCAAATTGGACTCAGTTTGTTTATTCATTCCGAAGCCTATAACTTGTGACTTTTTCGCAACCAGACCTCGTAATTGACTCAAACTCTTCCATTACTATTGTTTCAACAGATTTGAAGTGTTGGAACAAGATTCGGACGTCGAAACTAGTTAGCTCCATCCGTGCGTCAACGTCTCAAATTGGACTCAGTTTGTGTGTACATTCCGAAGCCTATAACTTGTGACTTTTTCGCAACCAGACCTCGTAATTGGACTCAAACTCTTCCATTACTATTGTTTAAACATTTAAGTGTTGGAACAAGATTCGTGACAGTCGAAATAAGTTAGCTCCATCCGTGCGTCAACGTCTCAAATTGGACTCAGTTTGTGTATTACATTCCGAAGCCTATAACTTGTGACTTTTTCGCAACCGGACCTCGTAATTGCTCAAACTCTTCCATTATTTTTTCAACACATTTGAAGTGTTGGAACAAGATTCGTGACAGTCGAAACAAGTTAGCTCCATCCGTGCGTCAACGTCTCAAATTGGACTCAGTTTGTGTTACATTCCGAAGCCTATAACTTGTGACTTTTTCGCAACCGGACCTCGTAATTGGACTCAAACTCTTCCATTACTATTGTTTCAACACATTTGAATTGTTGGAACAAGATTCGTGACAGTCGAAACAAGTTAGCTCCATCCGTGCGTCAACGTCTCAAATTGGACTCAGTTTGTGTGTTACATTCCGAAGCCTATAACTTGTGACTTTTTCGCAACCGGACCTCGTAATTGACTCAAACTCTTCCATTACTATTGTTTCAACACATTTGAAGTGTTGGAACAAGATTCGGACAGTCGAAACAAGTTAGCTCCATCCGTGCGTCAAGTCAAATTGGACTCAGTTTGTGTGTTACATTCCGAAGCCTATAACTTGTGACTTTTTCGCAATCAGACCTCGTAATTGACTCAAACTCTTCCATTACTATTGTTTCAACACATTTGAAGTGTTGGAACAAGATTCGTGACAGTCGAAACAAGTTAGCTCCATCGTGCGTCAAGTCTCAAATTGGACTCAGTTTGTTATTACATTCCGAAGCCTATAACTTGTGACTTTTTCGCAATCAGACCTCGTAATTGGACTCAAACTCTTCCATTACTATTGTTTCAACACATTTGAAGTGTTGGAACAAGATTCGGACAGTCGAAACAAGTTAGCTCCATCCGTGCGTCAACGTCTCAAATTGGACTCAGTTTGTGTGTTACATTCCGAAGCCTATAACTTGTGACTTTTCGCAACTAGGACCTCGTAATTAGACTCAGAACTCTTCCATTACTATTGTTTCAACTTTTTGCAGTGTTGGACAAGATTCGTGACAGTCGAAAGAAGTTTGCTCCATCCGTGCGTCAACGTCTCAAATTGGATCTCAGTTTGTGTATTTACATTCCGAAGCCTATAACTTGGTGACTTTTTTCGCAACCGGACCTCGTAATTGGACTCAAACTCTTCCATTACTATTGTTTCAACACATTTGAAGTGTTGGAACAAGATTCGGACAGTCGAAACAAGTTAGCTCCATCCGTGCGTCAACGTCTCAAATTGGACTCAGTTTGTGTTTACATCCGAAGCCTATAACTTGTGACTTTTTCGCAACCGGACCTCGTAATTGGACTCAAACTCTTCCATTACTATTGTTTCAACACATTTGAAGTGTTGGAACAAGATTCGTGACAGTCGAAACAAGTTAGCTCCATCCGTGCCGTCAACGTCTCAAATTGGACTCAGTTTGTGTGTTACATTCCGAAGCCTATAACTTGTGACTTTTTCGCAACCGGACCTCGTAATTGGACTCAAAATCTTCCATTACTATTGTTTCAACACATTTGAATTGTTGGAACAAGATTCGGGACAGTCGAAACAAGTTAGCTCCATCCGTGCGTCAAGTCTCTAATTGGACTCAGTTTGTGTGTTACATTCCGAAGCCTATAACTTGTGACTTTTTCGCAACCAGACCTCGTAATTCGAATCAAACTCTTCCATTACTATTGTTTCAACAGATTTAAAGTGTTGGAACAAGATTTGGGACCGTCGAAACTAGTTAGCTCCATCCGTGCGTCAACGTCTCAAATTGGACTCAGTTTGTGTGTTACATTCCGAAGCCTATAACTTGTGACTTTTTCGCAACCGGACCTCGTAATTGAGACTCAAACTCTTCCATTACTATTGTTTCAACACATTTGAAGTGTTGGAACAAGATTCGGGACAGTCGAAAGCGATTTTGCTCCATCCGTGCGTCAACGTCTCAAATTGACTCTGTTTGTGTATACATTCCGAAGCCTATAACTTGTGACTTTTCAGCAACCAGACCTCGTAATTGACTCAAACTCTTCCATTACTATTGTTTCAACATTTAAGTGTTGGACAAGATTCGGACAGTCGAAATAGTTGCTCCATCCGTGCGTCAACGTCTCAAATTGGACTCAGTTTGTGTACATTCCGAAGCCTATAACTTGTGACTTTTTCGCAACCAGACCTCGTGTTTGACTCAAACTCTTCCATTACTATTGTTTCAACACATTTGAAGTGTTGGAACAAGATTCGTGACAGTCGAAACAAGTTAGCTCCATCCGTGCGTCAACGTCTCAAATTGGACTCAGTTTGTGTTACATTCCGAAGCCTATAACTTGTGACTTTTTCGCAACCGGACCTCGTAATTGGACTCAAACTCTTCCATTACTATTGTTTCAACACATTTGAAGTGTTGGAACAAGATTCGTGACAGTCGAAACAAGTTAGCTCCATCCGTGCGTCAACGTCTCAAATTGGACTCAGTTTGTGTGTTACATTCCGAAGCCTATAACTTGTGACTTTTTCGCAACCGGACCTCGTAATTGGACTCAAACTCTTCCATTACTATTGTTTCAACACATTTGAAGTGTTGGAACAAGATTCGGACAGTCGAAACAAGTTAGCTCCATCCGTCGTCAAGTCACTAATTGGACTCAGTTTGTGTGTTACATTCCGAAGCCTATAACTTGTGACTTTTTCGCAACCGGACCTCGTAATTGACTCAAACTCTTCCATTACTATTGTTTCAACACATTTGAAGTGTTGGAAAGATTCGTGACAGTCGAAACAAGTTAGCTCCATCCGTGCGTCAACGTCTCAAATTGGACTCAGTTTGTTGTTACATTCCGAAGCCTATAACTTGGACTTTTTCGCAATCGGATACCTCGTAATTGGACTCAAACTCTTCCATTACTATTGTTTCAACACATTTGAAGTGTTGGAACAAGATTCGTGACAGTCGAAAAGTTAGCTCCATCCGTGCGTCAACGTCTCAAATTGGACTCAGTTTTTTGTGTTACATTCCGAAGCCTATAACTTGTGACTTTTTCGCAACCGGACCTCGTAATTGGACTCAAACTCTTCCATTACTATTGTTTCAACACATTTGAAGTGTTGGAACAAGATTCGTGACAGTCGAAAAGTTAGCTCCATCCGTGCGTCAACGTCTCAAATTGGACTCTTTTGTTTTACATTCCGAAGCCTATAACTTGTGACTTTTTCGCAACCGGACCTCGTAATTGGACTCAAACTCTTCCATTACTATTGTTTCAACACATTTAAGTGTTGGAACAAGATTCGTGACGTCGAAAGTTAGCTCCATCCGTGCGTCAACGTCTCAAATTGGACTCAGTTTGTGTTAACATTCCGAAGCCTATAACTTGTGACTTTTTCGCAACCAGACCTCGTAATTGGACTCAAACTCTTCCATTACTATTGTTTCAACACATTTAAGTGTTGGACAAGATTCGTGACAGTCGAAAGAAGTTTGCTCCATCCGTGCGTCAACGTCTCAAATTGGACTCAGTTTGTGTGTTACATTCCGAAGCCTATAACTTGTGAACTTTTCGCAAACCGACCTCGTAATTGGACTCAAACTCTTCCATTACTATTGTTCCAACACATTTGAAGTGTTGGAACTAGATTCTTGACAGTCGAAACAAGTTAGCTCCATCCGTGCGTCAACGTCTCAAATTGGACTCAGTTTGGTGTATACATTCCGAAAGCCTATAACTTCGTGACTTTTTCGCAACCGGAACCTCGTAATTGGACTCAAACTCTTCCATTACTATTGTTTCAACACATTGAAGTGTTGGAACAAGATTCGTGACAGTCGAAACAAGTTAGCTCCATCCGTGCGTCAACGTCCTCAAATTGGACTCAGTTTGTGTGTTACATTCCGAAGCTATAACTTGTGACTTTTTCGCAACCAGAGACCTCGTAATTGGACTCGAACTCTTCCATTACTATTGTTTCACAATTTTGAAGTGTTGGAACAAGATTCGGACAGTCGAAACAAGTTGCTCCATCCGTGCGTCAACGTACTCAAATTGGACTCAGTTTGTGTGTTACATTCCGAAGCCTATAACTTGTGACTTTTTCGCAACCGGACCTCGTAATTGGACTCAAACTCTTCCATTACTATTGTTTCAACACATTTGAAGTGTTGGAACAAGATTCGGACAGTCGAAACAAGTTAGCTCCATCCGTGCCGTCAACGTCTCAATTGGACTCAGTGTTTGTGTTACATTCCGAAGCCTATAACTTGGGACTTTTTCGCAAGCGACCTCGTAATTGGACTCAAACTCTTCCATTACTATTGTTTCAACACATTTGCAGTGTTGGACAAGATTCGTGACAGTCGAACAGAGTTTGCTCCATCCGTGCGTCAACGTCTCAAATTGGACTCAGTTTGTGTATTACATTCGAAGCCTATAACTTGTGACTTTTTCGCAACCAGACCTCGTAATTGGAATCAAACTCTTCCATTACTATTGTTTCAACAGATTTAAAGTGTTGGAACAAGATTTGGGACCGTCGAAACTAGTTAGCTCCATCCGTGCGTCAACGTCCAAATTGGACTCAGTTTGTGTGTTACATTCCGAAGCCTATAACTTGTGACTTTTTTCGCAACCGGACTCGTAATTGACTCAAACCTCTTCCATTACTATTGTTTCAACAGATTTTAAAGTGTTGGAACAAGATTTGGGACCGTCGAAACTAGTTAGCTCCATCCGTGCGTCAACGTCTCAAATTGGACTAGTTTGTGTGTACATTCCGAAGCCTATAACTTGTGACTTTTTCGCAACCGACCTCGTAATTGGACTCAAACTCTTCATTACTATTGTTGCCAACACATTTGAACTGTTGGAACAAGATTCCGTGGACAGTCGAAAGAGTTTGCTCCATCCGTGCGTCAACGTCTCAAATGGAACCAGTTTGTGTGTTACATTCCGAAGCCTATAACTGTGACTTTTTCGCAACCTGACCTCGTATTGGACTCAAACTCTTCATTACTATTGTTTCAACACATTTGAAGTGTTGGAACAAGATTCGTGACAGTCGAAACAAGTTAGCTCCATCCGTGCGTCAACGTCTCAAATTGGACTCAGTTTAGTTTGTTACATTCCGAAGCCTATTAACTTGTGACTTTTTCGCAACCGGACCTCGTAATTGACTCAAACTCTTCCATTACTATTGTTTCAACACATTTGAAGTGTTGGAACAAGATTCGGGACAGTCGAAAACAAGTTAGCTCCATCCGTGCGTCAACGTCTCAAATTGGACTCAGTTTGTGTGTTACATTCCGAAGCCTATAAACTTGTGACTTTTCGCAACCTAGACCTCGTAATTGGACTCAAACTCTTCCATTACTATTGTTTCAACACATTTGAAGTGTTGGAACAAGATTCGTGACAGTCGAAACAAGTTAGCTCCATCCGTGGATCAACGTCTCAAATTGGACTCAGTTTGTGTGTTACATCCGAAGCCTATAACTTGTGACTTTTTCGCAACCGGACCTCGTAATTGACTCAAACTCTTCCATTACTATTGTTTCAACACATTTAAGTGTTGGAAGAAGATTCGTGACAGTCGATACAAGTTAGCTCCATCCGTGCATCAACGTCTCAAATTGGACTCAGTTTGTGTGTTACATTCCGAAGCCAATAACTTGTGACTTTTTCGCCCGGACCTCGTAATTGGACTCAAACTCTTCAATTACTATTGTTTCAACACATTTGAAGTGTTGGAACAAGATTCGTAACAGTCGAAACAAGTTAGCTCCATCCGTGCGTCAACGTCTCAAATTGGACTCAGTTTGTGTATTACATTCCGAAGCCATAACTTGTGACTTTTCGCAATCGGACCTCGTGATTGGACTCAAACTCTTCCATTACTGTTGTTTCAACACATTTGAAGTGTTGGAACAAGATTCGTGACAGTCGAAACAAGTTAGCTCCATCCGTGCATCAACGTCTCAAATTGGACTCAGTTTGTGTGTTACATTCCGAAGCCATAACTTGTGACTTTTTCGCAACCGGACCTCGTAATTGGACTCAAACTCTTCAATTACTATTGTTTCAACACATTTGAAGTGTTAGAACAAGATTCGTGACAGTCGAAACAAGTTAGCTCCATCCGTGCATCAACGTCTCCAATTGGACTCAGTTTGTTTGTTGTTACACTCCGAAGCCTATAACTTGGACTTTTTCGCACCAGGGACCTCGTAATTGGAATCAACTCTTCCATTACTATTGTTCAAACAGATTTAAAGTGTTGGACAAGATTGGGGGACCGTCGAAACTAGTTTTAGCTCCATCCGTGCGTCACGTCTCAAATTTGACTCAGTCTTGTGTGTTACATTCTCGAAGCTATAACTGTGACTTTTTCGCAACCAGACCTCGTAAGTTGACTCAAACTCTTCCATTACTATTGTTTCACACTTTTTGAAGTGTTGGGACAAGATTCGTGACAGTCCGAAAGCAAGTTAGCTCCATCCGTGCAGTCAACGTCTCAATTGGACTCAGTTCTGTGTATACATCCGAAGCCTATAACTTTTGACTTTTGCAACCGGACCTCGTAATTGGACTCAAACTCTTCCATTACTATAGTTTCAACACATTTAGAAGTGTTGGAACAAGATTTCGTGACAGTCGAAACAAGTTAGCTCCCATCCGTGCGTCAACGTCTCAAATTGGACTCAGTTTTGTGTGTTAACATTCCGAAGCCTATAACTTGTGACTTTTTCCGCAACCGGACCTCGTAATTAGACTCAAACTCTTCCATTACTATGTTTCAACAATTTGAAGTGTTGGAACAAGATTCGGAACCGTCGAAACAAGTTAGCTCCATCCTGTGCGTCAACGTCTTCAAATTGGACTCAGTTTGTGTGTTACATCCGAAAGCCTATAACTTGTGACTTTTCGCAACCAGACCTCGTAATTGGACTCAAACTCTTCCATTACTATTGTTTTCAACACATTTAAGTGTTGGAACAAGATTCATGGACAGTCGAAACAAGTTGCTCCATCCGTGCTTCAAAGTCTCAAATTGGACTCAGTTTGTGTGTTACCATTCCGAAGCCTATAACTTGTGACTTTTCGCAACTCGGACCTCGTAATTGACTCAACTCTTCCATTACTATTGTTTCAACACATTTGAAGTGTTGGAACAAGATTCGTGACAGTCCCCGAAACAAGTTAGCTCATCCGTGCGTCAACGTCTCAAATTGGACTCAGTTTGTGTATTACATTCCGAAGCCTATAACTTGTGACTTTTTCGCAACCCGGACCTCGTAATTGGATCCAAACTCTTCCATTACTATTGTTTCAACACATTTGAAGTGTTGGAACAAGATTCGGGACAGTCGAAACAAGTTAGCTCCATCCGTGCAGTCAACGTCTCAACTTGGACTCAGTTTGTGTGTTACATTCCGAAGCCTATAACTTGTGACTTTTTCGCAAACGACCTCGTAATCTCGACTCAAACTCTTCATTACTATTGTTTCAAACATTTGAAGTGTTGAACAAGATGGTGACAGTCGAAACTAGTTAGCTCCATCCGTGCGTCAAGTCTCAAATTGGACTCAGTTTGTGTTTTACATTCCGAAGCCTATAACTTGGACTTTTTCGCAAACCGGGACCTCGTAATTGGACTCAAACTCTTCCATTACTATTGTTTCAACACATTTGAAGTGTTGGAACAAGATTCGGGACAGTCGAAACAAGTTAGCTCCATCCGTGCGTCAACGTCTCAAATTGGGACTCAGTTTGTGTGTTACATTCCGAAGCTATAAACTTGTGACTTTTTCGCAATCGGAACCTCGTAATTGGACTCAAACTCTTCCATTACTATTGTTTCAACACATTTGAAGTGTTGGAACAAGAATCGTGACAGTCGAAACAAGTTAGCTCATCCGTGCGTCAACGGTCTCAAATTGGACTCAGTTTGTGTGTTACATTCCGAAGCCTATAACTTGTGACTTTTTCGCAACAGGACCTCGTAATTAGACTCAAATCTTCCATTACTATTGTTTTCACACATTTTAAAGTGTTGGAACAAGATTCGGGACAGTCGAAAGAAGTTTGCTCCATCCGTGCGTCAACGTCTCAAATTGGACTCAGTTTGTGTGTTACATTCCGAAGCCTATAACTTGTGACTTTTTCGGCAACCGGACCTCGTAATTGGAACTCAAACTCTTCCATTACTATTGTTTCAAACACATTTGAAGTGTTGGAATAAGATTCGGACAGTCGAAACAGTTAGCTCCATCGCTGCGTCAACGTCTCAAATTGGACTCAGTTTGTGTGTTACATTCCGAAGCCTATAACTTGTGACTTTTTCGCAACCAGACCTCGTAATTGGACTCAAACTCTTCCATTACTATTGTTTGAAACAGATTTTACAGTGTTGGAACATGATTTGGGCCCGTCGAAACAAGTTAGCTCATCCGATGCGTCAACGTCTCAAATTGACTCAGTTTGTGTGTTACATTCCGAAGCCTATACTTGTGACTTTTTCGCAAACCGGACCTCGTTATTGGACTCAAACTCTTCCATTACTATTGTTTCAACACATTTGAAGTGTTGGAACAAGATTCGTGACAGTCGAAACAAGTTAGCTCCATCCGTGCGTCAACGTCTCAAATTGGGACTCAGTTGTGTGTTACGTTCCGAAGCCTATAACTTGTGACTTTTTCGCAACCGACCTCGTAATAGGACTCAAACTCTTCCATTACTATTGTTTCAACAATTTGAAGTGTTGGAACAAGATTCGTGACAGTCGAAACAAGTTAGCTCCATCCGTGCGTCAACGTCTCAAATTGGACTCAGTTTGTGTGTTACATTCGAAGCCTATAACTTGTGACTTTTTCGCAACCAGGACCTCGTAATTGGACTCAAACTCTTCCATTACTATTGTTTCACACATTTGAAGTGTCTGGAACAAGATTTGTGACAGTCGAAACAAGTTAGCTCCATCCGTGCGTCAACGTCTCAAATTGGACTCAGTTTGTGTGTTTACATTCGAAGCCTATAACTTGTGACTTTTTCGCAACCGGACCTCGTAATTGGACTCAAACTCTTCCATTACTATTGTTTCAACACATTTGAAGTGTTGGAACAAAGATTTGTGACAGTCAAACAAGTTAGCTCCATCCGTGCGTCAACGTCTCAAATTGACTCCAGTTTGTGTGTACATTCCTGAAGCCTATAACTTGTGACTTTTTCGCAACCGGACCTCGTAATTGACTCAAACTCTTCCATTACTATTGTTTTCAACACATTTGAACTGTTGGAACAAGATTCGGGACAGTCGAAAGAAGTTTGCTCCATCGTTCGTCAACTGTCTCTTAATTGGAATCAGTTTGTGTGTTACATTCCGAAGCTATAACCTTGTGACGTTTTCGCAACCAGACGTCGTAATTTGACTCAAACTCTTCCATTACAATTGTTTCAACAGATTTTAAGTGTTGGAACATGATTGGGACCGTCGATACTAGTTAGATCCATCCGTGCGTCAACGTCTCAAATTGGATTCAGTCTGTGTGTTACATTCCGAAGCCTATAACTTGTGACTTTTTCGCAACCGGAGCCTCGTAATTGAACTCCAAACTCTTCCATTACTATTGTTCAACACATTTGAAGTGTTGGAACAAGATTCGGGACAGTCGAAACAAGTTAGCTCCATCCGTGCGTAGTCTAATTGGACTCAGTTTGTGTGTTACATTCCGAAGCCTATAACTTGTGACTTTTTCGCAACCAGGACCTCGTAATTGATCAAACTCTTCCATTACTATTGTTTCAACACATTTGAAGTGTTGGAACAAGATTTGGGAGTCGAAACTAGTTAGCTCCATCCGTGCGTCAACGTCTCAAATTGGACTCAGTTTGTGTGTTACATTCCGAAGCCTATAACTTGTGACTTTTTCGCAACGGACCTCGTAATTAGACGAATTCTTCCATTACTATTGTTTCAACACATTTGAAGTGTTGGAACAAGATTGGGAGTCGAAAAGTTTGCTCCATCCGTGCGTCAACGTCTCAAATTGGACTCAGTTTGTGTGTTACATTCCGAAGCCTATAACTTGTGACTTTTCAACGGACCTCGTAATTGGACTCAAACTCTTCCATTACTATTGTTTCAACACATTTGAAGTGTTGGAACAAGATTCGGGACAGTCGAAACAAGTTAGCTCCATCCGTGCGTCAACGTCTCAAATTGGACTCAGTTTGTGTGTTACATTCCGAAGCAATAACTTGTGACTTTTCGCAACCGGACCTCGTAATTGGCTCAAACTCTTCCATTACTATTGTTTCAACCACATTTGAAGTGTTGGAACAAGATTCGTGACCAGTCGAAACAAGTTAGCTCATCCGTGCATCAACGTCTCCAAATTGGACTCAGTTTGGTGTTACATTCCGAAGCCTATAACTTGTGACTTTTTCGCAACAGGACCTCGTAATTTGACTCAAATCTTCCATTACTATTGTTTCAACACATTTGAAGTGTTGGAACAAGATTCGGGACAGTCGAAAGAAGTTTGCTCCATCCGTTCGTCAACTGTCTCTAATTGGACTCAGTTTGTGTGTTACATTCCGAAGCCTATAACTTGTGACTTTTTCGCAACCAGACCTCGTAATTTGAATCAAACTATCCATTACAATTGTTTCAACCGATTTAATGTGTTGGAACAAGATTTGGGACCTGTCGAAACTAGTTAGCTCCTTCCGTGCGTCAACGTCTCAAATTGGACTCAGTTTGTGTGTTACATTCCGAAGCCTATAACTTGTGACCTTTTCGCAAACTGGACCTCGTAATTAGACTCGAATCTCTTCCATTAATATTGTTTCAACACATTTTGCAGTAGTTGGGAAGAAGATTTGTGACAGTCGAAGACTAGTTAGCTCCATCGTGCGTCAACGTCTCAAATTGGACTCAGTTTGTGTTATTACATTCCGAAGCCTATAACTTGTGACTTTTTCGCAACCGGACCTCGTGATTGGACTCAAACTCTTCCATTACTATTGTTTCAACACATTTGAAAGTGTTGGAACAAGATTCGGGACAGTCGAAAGCAAGTTTGCTCCATCCGTTCGTCAATGTCTCTAATTGGACTCAGTTGTGTGTGTTACATTCCGAAGCCTATAACTTGTGACTTTTTCGCAACCAGGACCTCGTAATTGAACCCAACTCTTCCATTACTATTGTTTCAACACATTTGAAAGTGTTGGAACAAGATTCGTGACAGTCGAAACAAGTTAGCTCCATCCGTGGCGTCAACGTCTCAAATTGGACTCAGTTCTGTGTGTTACAGTTCCGAAGCCCTATAACTTGTGACTTTTTCGCAACCGGACCTCGTAATTAGACTCAAACTTCTTCCATTACTATTGTTTCAACACATTTGAAGTGTTGGAACAAGATTCGGGACAGTCGAAACAAGTTAGCTCCATCCGTGCGTCTACGTGCTCTAATTGGATTCAGTTTGTGTGTTACATTCCGAAGCCTATAACTTGTGACTTTTCGCAACCAGACCTCGTAATTGAATCAAAACTCTTCATTACTATTGTTTCAACAGATTTAAAGTGTTTGGAACAAGATTTGGGACCGTCGAAACTAGTTAGCTCCATCCGTGCGTCAACGTCTCAAATTGGACTCAGTTTGTGTGTTACATTCCAAGCCTATAACTTGTGACTTTTTCGCAACCGGGACCTAGTAATTAGACTCGAAACTCTTCCATTACTAATGTTTCAACACATTTAAGTGTTGGAACAAGATTTGGACAGTCGAAACTAAGTTAGCTCCATCAGTGCGTCAACGTCTCAAATTGGACTCAGTTTGTGTGTTTACATTCCGAAGCCTATAACTTGTGACTTTTTCGCAAACCGACCTCGTAATTGACTCAAACTCTTCCATTACTATTGTTTCAACACATTTGAAGTGTTGGAACAAGATTCTGGGACAGTCGAAAGCAAGTTAGCTCCATCCGTGCGTCAAACGTCTCAAATTGGACTCATTTTGTTGTGTACATTCCGAAGCCTATAACTTGTGACTTTTTCGCAACCGAACGCTCGTAATTGACTCAAAGTCTTCATTACATTGTTTCAACAGCATTTGAAGTGTTGAACAAGATTCTGGGACAGTCGAAACAAGTTAGCTCCATCCGTGCGTCAACGTCTCAAATTGGATTCAGTTTGTGTGTTACATTCCGAAGCCCTAAACTTGTGACTTTTTCGCAACCGGACCTCGTAATTGACTCAAACTCTTCCATTACTATTGTTTCAACACATTTGAATTGTTGGAACAAGATTCGTGACAGTCGAAACAAGTTAGCTCCATCCGTGCGTCAACGTCTCAAGTTGGACTCAGTTTGTGTGTTACAGTTCCGAAGCCTATAACTTGTGACTTTTTCGCAACCGGACCTCGTAATATGGACTCAAACTCTTCCATTACTATTGTTTCAACACATTTGAAGTGTTGGAACAAGATTTCGTGACCGTCGAAACAAGTTAGCTCCATCCGTGCATCAACGTCTCAAATTGGACTCAGTTTGTGTGTTACATTCCGAAGCAATAACTTGTGACTTTTTCGCAACCGGACCTCGTAATTGGACTCAAACTCTTCCATTACTATTGTTTCAACACATTTGAAGTGTTGATCAAGATTCGTGACAGTCGAAACAAGGTTAGCTCCATCCGTGCATCAACGTCTCAAATTGGACTCAGTTTCGTGTGTTACATTCCGAAGCCTATAACTTGGGACTTTTTTCGCAACCCGGACCTCGTAATTGGACTCCAAACTCTTCCCATTACTATTGTTTCAACACATTTGAAGTGTTGGAACAAGATTTGTGACAGTCAAAACAAGTTAGCTCCATCCGTGCGTCAACGTCTCAAATTGGACTCAGTTTGTGTGTTACATTCTGACGCCTATAACTTGTGACTTTTTCGCAACCGGACCTCGTAATTGAACTCAAAACTCTTCCATTACTATTGTTTCAACACATTTGAAGTGTTGGAACAAGATTGGGACAGTCGAAAGAAGTTTGCTCCATCCGTTCGTCAATGTCTCTAATTGGAATCCAGTTTGTGTGTTACATTCGAAGCCTATAACTTGTGACGTTTTCGCTACCAGACGTCGTAATTTGACTCAAACTCTTCCATTACAATTGTTTCAACAGATTTTAAAGTGTTGGAACATGAATTCGGGGACCGTCGATACTAGTTAGATCCATCCGTCCGTCAACGTCTCAAATAGGATTCAGTTTGTGTGTTACATTCGAAGCCTATAACTTGTGACTTTTTCGCAACCGGAGCTCGTAATTGAACTCAAACTCTTCCATTACTATTGTTTCAACACATTTGAATTGTTGGAACAAGATCGTGACAGTCGAAACAGTTAGCTCCATCCGTGCGTCAACGTCTCAAGTTGGAC
The DNA here is from genome assembly GCA_035048495.1 of Euptelea pleiosperma. Classification (NCBI taxonomy): domain Eukaryota; kingdom Viridiplantae; phylum Streptophyta; class Magnoliopsida; order Ranunculales; family Eupteleaceae; genus Euptelea; species Euptelea pleiosperma. The sequence goes on from CM068547.1 coordinate 20,940,714, forward strand.
TCAGTTTGTGTGTTACGTTCGAAGCCTATAACTTGTGACTTTTTCGCAACCGGGACCTCGTAATAGACTCAAATTCTTCCATTACTATTGTTTCAACACATTTGAAGTGTTGGAACAAGATTCGGGATAGTCGAAACAAGTTAGCTCCATCCGAGCGTAGTGTCTTTAATTGGATTCAGTTTGTGTGTTACATTCCGAAGCCTATAACTTGTGACTTTTTCGCAACCAGACCTCGTAATTCGAATCAAACTCTTCCATTACTATTGTTTCAACAGATTTAAAGTGTTGGAACAAGATTTGGGACCGTCGAAACTAGTTAGCTCCATCCGTGCGTCAACGTCTCAAATTGGACTCAGTTTGTGTGTTACATTCCGAAGCCTATAACTTGTGACTTTTCGCAACTGGACCTCGTAATTAGACTGAATTCTTCCATTACTATTGTTTCAACACATTTGAAGTGTTGGAACAAGATTCGGGACAGTCGAAAGAAGTTTGCTCCATCCGTGCGTCAACGTCTCAAATTGGACTCAGTTTCTGTATTACATTCCGAAGCCTATAACTTGTGACATTTTCGTAACCGGACCTCGTAATTGGACTCAAACTCTTCCATTACTATTGTTTCAACACATTTGAAGTGTTGGAACAAGATTCATGACAGTCGAAACAAGTTAGCTCCATCCGTGCATCAACGTCTCAAATTGGACTCAGTTTGTGTGTTACATTCCGAAGCCAATAACTTGTGACTTTTTCGCAACCGGACCTCGTAATTGGACTCAAACTCTTCAATTACTATTGTTTCAACACATTTGAAGTGTTAGAACAAGATTCGTGATAGTCGAAACAAGTTAGCTCCATCCGTGCATCAACGTCTCCAATTGGACTCAGTTTGTGTGTTACATTCCGAAGCCTATAACTTGGGACTTTTTCGCAACCGGACCTCGTAATTGGACTCAAACTCTTCCATTACTATTGTTTCAACACATTTGAAGTGTTGGAACAAGATTCGGGACAGTCGAAAGAAGTTTGCTCCATCCGTTCGTCAATGTCTCTAATTGGACTCAGTTTGTGTGTTACATTCCGAAGCCTATAACTTGTGACTTTTTCGCAACCAGACCTCGTACTTTGACTCAAACTATTCCATTACAATTGTTTCAAACGATTTAATGTGTTGGAACAAGATTTGGGACTGTCGAAACTAGTTAGCTCCTTCGTGCGTCAACGTCTCAAATTGGACTCAGTTTGTGTGTTACATTCCGAAGCCTATAACTTGTGACTTTTCGCAACTGGACCTCGTAATTAGACTCGAATTCTTCCATTAATATTGTTTCAACACATTTGCAGTATTGGAGAAGATTCGTGACAGTCGAAAGAAGTTTGCTCCATCCGTGCGTCAACGTCTCAAATTGGACTCAGTTTGTGTATTACATTCCGAAGCCTATAACTTGTGACTTTTTCGCAACCGGACCTCGTGATTGGACTCAAACTCTTCCATTACTATTGTTTCAACACATTTGAAGTGTTGGAACAAGATTCGGGACAGTCGAAAGAAGTTTGCTCCATCCGTTCGTCAATGTCTCTAATTGGACTCAGTTTGTGTGTTACATTCCGAAGCCTATAACTTGTGACTTTTTCGCAACCGGACCTCGTAATTGAACCCAAACTCTTCCATTACTATTGTTTCAACACATTTGAATTGTTGGAACAAGATTCGTGACAGTCGAAACAAGTTAGCTCCATCCGTGCGTCAACGTCTCAAATTGGACTCAGTTTGTGTGTTACGTTCCGAAGCCTATAACTTGTGACTTTTTCGCAACCGGACCTCGTAATTAGACTCAAATTCTTCCATTACTATTGTTTCAACACATTTGAAGTGTTGGAACAAGATTCGGGACAGTCGAAACAAGTTAGCTCCATCCGTGCGTTAGTGTCTTTAATTGGATTCAGTTTGTGTGTTACATTCCGAAGCCTATAACTTGTGACTTTTTCGCAACCAGACCTCGTAATTCGAATCAAACTCTTCCATTACTATTGTTTCAACAGATTTAAATTGTTGGAACAAGATTTGGGGACCGTCGAAACTAGTTAGCTCCATCCGTGCGTCAACGTCTCAAATTGGACTCAGTTTGTGTGTTACATTCCGAAGCCTATAACTTGTGACTTTTCGCAACTGGACCCTCGTAATTAGACTGGAATCTTCCATTACTATTGTTTCAACACATTTGAAGTGTTGGAACAAGATTCGGGACAGTCGAAAGAAGTTTGCTCCATCCGTGCGTCAACGTCTCAATTGGACTCAGTTTGTCTATTACATTCGAAGCCTATAACTTGTGACTTTTTCGCAACCGGACCTCGTAATTGAACTCAAACTCTTCCATTACTATTGTTTCAACACATTTGAAGTGTTGGAACAAGATTCGGGGACAGTCGAAAGAAGTTTGCTCCATCGTTCGTCAATGTCTCTAATTGGAATCAGTTTGTGTGTTACATTCGAAGCCTATAACTTGTGACGTTTTCGCTACCAGACGTCGTAATTTGACTCAAACTCTTCCATTACAATTGTTTCAACAGATTTTAAAGTGTTGGAACATGAATTGGGACCGTCGATACTAGTTAGATCCATCCGTCCGTCAACGTCTCAAATTGGATTTAGTTTGTGTGTTACATTCCGAAGCCTATAACTTGTGACTTTTTCGCAACCGGAGCTCGTAATTGAACTCAAACTCTTCCATTACTATTGTTTCAACACATTTGAATTGTTGGAACAAGATTCGTGACAGTCGAAACAAGTTAGCTCCATCCGTGCGTCAACGTCTCAAGTTGGACTCAGTTTGTGTGTTACGTTCCGAAGCCTATAACTTGTGACTTTTTCGCAACCGGACCTCGTAATTAGACTCAAATTCTTCCATTACTATTGTTTCAACACATTTGAAGTGTTGGAACAAGATTTGGGATAGTCGAAACAAGTTAGCTCCATCGTGCGTTAGTGTCTTTAATTGGATTCAGTTTGTGTGTTACATTCCGAAGCCTATAACTTGTGACTTTTTTTGCAACCAGACCTCGTAATTCGAATCAAACTCTTCCATTACTATTGTTTCAACAGATTTAAAGTGTTGGAACAAGATTTGGGACCGTCGAAACTAGTTAGCTCCATCCGGGCGTCAACGTCTCAAATTGGACTCAGTTTGTGTGTTACATTCCGAAGCCTATAACTTGTGACTTTTCGCAACTGGACCTCGTAATTAGACTGGAATTCTTCCATTACTATTGTTTCAACACATTTGAAGTGTTGGAACAAGATTCGGGACAGTCGAAAGAAGTTTGCTCCATCCGTGCGTCAACGTCTCAAATTGGACTCAGTTTCTGTATTACATTCCGAAGCCTATAACTTGTGACATTTTCGTAACCGGACCTCGTAATTGGACTCAAACTCTTCCATTACTATTGTTTCAACACATTTGAAGTGTTGGAACAAGATTCATGACAGTCGAAACAAGTTAGCTCCATCCGTGCATCAACGTCTCAAATTGGACTCAGTTTGTGTGTTACATTCCGAAGCCAATAACTTGTGACTTTTTCGCAACCGGACCTCGTAATTGGACTCAAACTCTTCAATTACTATTGTTTCAACACATTTGAAGTGTTAGAACAAGATTCGTGATAGTCGAAACAAGTTAGCTCCATCCGTGCATCAACGTCTCCAATTGGACTCAGTTTGTGTGTTACATTCCGAAGCCTATAACTTGGGACTTTTTCGCAACCGGACCTCGTAATTGGACTCAAACTCTTCCATTACTATTGTTTCAACACATTTGAAGTGTTGGAACAAGATTCGGGACAGTCGAAAGAAGTTTGCTCCATCCGTTCGTCAATGTCTCTAATTGGACTCAGTTTGTGTGTTACATTCCGAAGCCTATAACTTGTGACTTTTTCGCAACCAGACCTCGTACTTTGACTCAAACTATTCCATTACAATTGTTTCAACCGATTTAATGTGTTGGAACAAGATTTGGGACTGTCGAAACTAGTTAGCTCCTTCCGTGCGTCAACGTCTCAAATTGGACTCAGTTTGTGTGTTACATTCCGAAGCCTATAACTTGTGACTTTTCGCAACTGGACCTCGTAATTAGACTCGAATTCTTCCATTAATATTGTTTCAACACATTTGCAGTATTGGGAGAAGATTCGTGACAGTCGAAAGAAGTTTGCTCCATCCGTGCGTCAACGTCTCAAATTGGACTCAGTTTGTGTATTACATTCCGAAGCCTATAACTTGTGACTTTTTCGCAACCGGACCTCGTGATTGGACTCAAACTCTTCCATTACTATTGTTTCAACACATTTGAAGTGTTGGAACAAGATTCGGGACAGTCGAAAGAAGTTTGCTCCATCCGTTCGTCAATGTCTCTAATTGGACTCAGTTTGTGTGTTACATTCCGAAGCCTATAACTTGTGACTTTTTCGCAACCGGACCTCGTAATTGAACCCAAACTCTTCCATTACTATTGTTTCAACACATTTGAATTGTTGGAACAAGATTCGTGACAGTCGAAACAAGTTAGCTCCATCCGTGCGTCAACGTCTCAAATTGGACTCAGTTTGTGTGTTACGTTCCGAAGCCTATAACTTGTGACTTTTTCGCAACCGGACCTCGTAATTAGACTCAAATTCTTCCATTACTATTGTTTCAACACATTTGAAGTGTTGGAACAAGATTCGGGACAGTCGAAACAAGTTAGCTCCATCCGTGCGTTAGTGTCTTTAATTGGATTCAGTTTGTGTGTTACATTCCGAAGCCTATAACTTGTGACTTTTTCGCAACCAGACCTCGTAATTCGAATCAAACTCTTCCATTACTATTGTTTCAACAGATTTAAATTGTTGGAACAAGATTTGGGACCGTCGAAACTAGTTAGCTCCATCCGTGCGTCAACGTCTCAAATTGGACTCAGTTTGTGTGTTACATTCCGAAGCCTATAACTTGTGACTTTTCGCAACTGGACCTCGTAATTAGACTGAATTCTTCCATTACTATTGTTTCAACACATTTGAAGTGTTGGAACAAGATTCGGGACAGTCGAAAGAAGTTTGCTCCATCCGTGCGTCAACGTCTCAAATTGGACTCAGTTTGTCTATTACATTCCGAAGCCTATAACTTGTGACTTTTTCGCAACCGGACCTCGTAATTGAACTCAAACTCTTCCATTACTATTGTTTCAACACATTTGAAGTGTTGGAACAAGATTCGGGACAGTCGAAAGAAGTTTGCTCCATCCGTTCGTCAATGTCTCTAATTGGAATCAGTTTGTGTGTTACATTCCGAAGCCTATAACTTGTGACGTTTTCGCAACCAGACGTCGTATTTGACTCATAACCCTTCCATTACAATTGTTTCAACAGATTTTAAAGTGTTGGAACATGATTTGGGACCGTCGATACTAGTTAGATCCATCCGTCCGTCAACGTCTCAAATTGGATTCAGTTTGTGTGTTACATTCCGAAACCTATAACTTGTGACTTTTTCGCAACCGGAGCTCGTAATTGACTCAAACTCTTCCATTACTATTGTTTCAACACATTTGAATTGTTGGAACAAGATTCGTGACAGTCGAAACAAGTTACCTCCATCCGTGCATCAAGTCTCAAATTGGACTCAGTTTGTGTGTTACATTCCGAAGCCAATAACTTGTGACCTTTTTCGCAACCGGACCTCGTAATTGGACTCAAACTCTTCAATTACTATTGTTTCAACACATTTGAAGTGTTAGAACAAGATTGTGACAGTCGAAACAAGTTAGCTCCATCCGTGCATCAACGTCTCCAATTGGACTCAGTTTGTGTGTTACATTCCGAAGCCTATAACTTGGGACTTTTTCGCAACCGGACCTCGTAATTGGACTCAAACTCTTCCATTACTATTGTTTCAACACATTTGAAGTGTTGGAAACAAGATTCGGGACAGTCGAAAGAAGTTTGCTCCATCCGTTCGTCAATGTCTCTAATTGGACTCAGTTTGTGTGTTACATTCCGAAGCCTATAACTTGTGACTTTTTCGCAACCAGACCTCGTACTTTGACTCAAACTATTCCATTACAATTGTTTCAACCGATTTAAAGTGTTGGAACAAGATTTGGGGACTGTCGAAACTAGTTAGCTCCTTCCGTGCGTCAACGTCTCAAATTGGACTCAGTTTGTGTGTTACATTCCGAAGCCTATAACTTGTGACTTTTCGCAACTGGACCTCGTAATTAGACTCGAATTCTTCCATTAATATTGTTTCAACACATTTGCAGTATTGGGACAAGATTCGTGACAGTCGAAAGAAGTTTGCTCCATCCGTGCGTCAACGTCTCAAATTGGACTCAGTTTGTGTATTACATTCCGAAGCCTATAACTTGTGACTTTTCGCAACCGGACCTCGTGATTGGACTGAAACTCTTCCATTACTATTGTTTCAACACATTTGAAGTGTTGGAACAAGATTCGGGACAGTCGAAAGAAGTTTGCTCCATCCGTTCGTCAATGTCTCTAATTGGACTCAGTTTGTGTGTTACATTCCGAAGCCTATAACTTGTGACTTTTTCGCAAACCGGACCTCGTAATTGAACCCAAACTCTTCCATTACTATTGTTTTCAACACATTTGAATTGTTGGAACAAGATTCGTAACAGTCGAAACAAGTTAGCTCCATCCGTGCGTCAACGTCTCAAATTGGACTCAGTTTGTGTGTTACGTTCCGAAGCCTATAACTTGTGACTTTTTCGCAACCGGACCTCGTAATTAGACTCAAATTCTTCCATTACTATTGTTTCAACACATTTGAAGTGTTGGAACAAGATTCGGGACAGTCGAAACAAGTTAGCTCCATCCGTGCGTTAGTGTCTTTAATTGGATTCAGTTTGTGTGTTACATTCCGAAGCCTATAACTTGTGACTTTTTCGCAACCAGACCTCGTAATTCGAATCAAACTCTTCCATTACTATTGTTTCAACAGATTTAAAGTGTTGGAACAAGATTTGGGACCGTCGAAACTAGTTAGCTCCATCCGTGCGTCAACGTCTCAAATTGGACTCAGTTTGTGTGTTACATTCCGAAGCCTATAACTTGTGACTTTTCGCAACTGGACCTCGTAATTAGACTGGAATTCTTCCATTACTATTGTTTCAACACATTTGAAGTGTTGGAACAAGATTCGGGACAGTCGAAAGAAGTTTGCTCCATCCGTGCGTCAACGTCTCAAATTGGACTCAGTTTGTGTATTACATTCCGAAGCCTATAACTTGTGACTTTTTCGCAACCGGACCTCGTAATTGGACTCAAACTCTTCCATTACTATTGTTTCAACACATTTGAAGTGTTGGAACAAGATTCGTGACAGTCGAAACAAGTTAGCTCCATCCGTGCATCAACGTCTCAAATTGGACTCAGTTTGTGTGTTACATTCCGAAGCCAATAACTTGTGACTTTTTCGCAACCGGACCTCGTAATTGGACTCAAACTCTTCAATTACTATTGTTTCAACACATTTGAAGTGTTGGAACAAGATTCGTGACAGTCGAAACAAGTTAGCTCCATCCGTGCATCAACGTCTCAAATTGGACTCAGTTTGTGTGTTACATTCCGAAGCCTATAACTTGGGACTTTTTCGCAACCGGACCTCGTAATTGGACTCAAACTCTTCCATTACTATTGTTTCAACACATTTGAAGTGTTGGAACAATATTCGGGACAGTCGAAAGAAGTTTGCTCCATCCGTGCGTCAACGTCTCAAATTGGACTCAGTTTGTGTATTACATTCCGAAGCCTATAACTTGTGACTTTTTCGCAACCGGACCTCGTAATTGGACTCAAACTCTTCCATTACTATTGTTTCAACACATTTGAAGTGTTGGAACAATATTCGGGACAGTCGAAAGAAGTTTGCTCCATCCGTGCGTCAACGTCTCAAATTGGACTCAGTTTGTGTATTACATTCCGAAGCCTATAACTTGTGACTTTTTCGCAACCGGACCTCGTAATTGGAATCAAACTCTTCCATTACTATTGTTTCAACAGATTTAAAGTGTTGGAACAAGATTTGGGACCGTCGAAACTAGTTAGCTCCATCCGTGCGTCAACGTCTCAAATTGGACTCAGTTTGTGTGTTACATTCCGAAGCCTATAACTTGTGACTTTTCGCAACTGGACCTCGTAATTAGACTGGAATTCTTCCATTACTATTGTTTCAACACATTTGAAGTGTTGGAACAAGATTCGGGACAGTCGAAAGAAGTTTGCTCCATCCGTGCGTCAACGTCTCAAATTGGACTCAGTTTGTGTATTACATTCCGAAGCCTATAACTTGTGACTTTTTCGCAACCGGACCTCGTAATTGGACTCAAACTCTTCCATTACTATTGTTTCAACACATTTGAAGTGTTGGAACAAGATTCGTGACAGTCGAAACAAGTTAGCTCCATCCGTGCATCAACGTCTCAAATTGGACTCAGTTTGTGTGTTACATTCCGAAGCCAATAACTTGTGGCTTTTTCGCAACCGTACCTCGTAATTGGACTCAAACTCTTCAATTACTATTGTTTCAACACATTTGAAGTGTTGGAACAAGATTCGTGACAGTCGAAACAAGTTAGCTCCATCCGTGCATCAACGTCTCAAATTGGACTCAATTTGTGTGTTACATTCCGAAGCCTATAACTTGGGACTTTTTCGCAACCGGACCTCGTAATTGGACTCAAACTCTTCCATTACTATTGTTTCAACACATTTGAAGTGTTGGAACAAGATTCGGGACAGTCGAAAGAAGTTTGCTCCATCCGTTCGTCAATGTCTCTAATTGGACTCAGTTTGTGTGTTACATTCCGAAGCCTATAACTTGTGACTTTTTCGCAACCAGACCTCGTACTTTGACTCAAACTCTTCCATTACTATTGTTTCAACCGATTTAAAGTGTTGGAACAAGATTTGGGACTGTCGAAACTAGTTAGCTCCTTCCGTGCGTCAACGTCTCAAATTGGACTCAGTTTGTGTGTTACATTCCGAAGCCTATAACTTGTGACTTTTCGCAACTGGACCTCGTAATTAGACTTGAATTCTTCCATTAATATTGTTTCAACACATTTGCAGTATTGGGACAAGATTCGTGACAGTCGAAAGAAGTTTGCTCCATCCGTGCGTCAACGTCTCAAATTGGACTCAGTTTGTGTATTACATTCCGAAGCCTATAACTTGTGACTTTTTCGCAACCGGACCTCGTGATTGGACTGAAACTCTTCCATTACTATTGTTTCAACACATTTGAAGTGTTGGAACAAGATTCGGGACAGTCGAAAGAAGTTTGCTCCATCCGTTCGTCAATGTCTCTAATTGGACTCAGTTTGTGTGTTACATTCCGAAGCCTATAACTTGTGACTTTTTCGCAACCGGACCTCGTAATTGAACCCAAACTCTTCCATTACTATTGTTTCAACACATTTGAATTGTTGGAACAAGATTCGTAACAGTCGAAACAAGTTAGCTCCATCCGTGCGTCAACGTCTCAAATTGGACTCAGTTTGTGTGTTACGTTCCGAAGCCTATAACTTGTGACTTTTTCGCAACCGGACCTCGTAATTAGACTCAAATTCTTCCATTACTATTGTTTCAACACATTTGAAGTGTTGGAACAAGATTCGGGACAGTCGAAACAAGTTAGCTCCATCCGTGCGTTAGTGTCTTTAATTGGATTCAGTTTGTGTGTTACATTCCGAAGCCTATAACTTGTGACTTTTTCGCAACCAGACCTCGTAATTCGAATCAAACTCTTCCATTACTATTGTTTCAACAGATTTAAAGTGTTGGAACAAGATTTGGGACCGTCGAAACTAGTTAGCTCCATCCGTGCGTCAACGTCTCAAATTGGACTCAGTTTGTGTGTTACATTCCGAAGCCTATAACTTGTGACTTTTCGCAACTGGACCTCGTAATTAGACTGGAATTCTTCCATTACAATTGTTTCAACACATTTGAAGTGTTGGAACAAGATTCGGGACAGTCGAAAGAAGTTTGCTCCATCCGTGCGTCAACGTCTCAAATTGGACTCAGTTTGTGTATTACATTCCGAAGCCTATAACTTGTGACTTTTTCGCAACCGGACCTCGTACTTGGACTCAAACTCTTCCATTACTATTGTTTCAACACATTTGAAGTGTTGGAACAAGATTCGTGACAGTCGAAACAAGTTAGCTCCATCCGTGCATCAACGTCTCAAATTGGACTCAGTTTGTGTGTTACATTCCGAAGCCAATAACTTGTGACTTTTTCGCAACCGGACCTCGTAATTGGACTCAAACTCTTCAATTACTATTGTTTCAACACATTTGAAGTGTTGGAACAAGATTCGTGACAGTCGAAACAAGTTAGCTCCATCCGTGCATCAACGTCTCAAATTGGACTCAGTTTGTGTGTTACATTCCGAAGCCTATAACTTGGGACTTTTTCGCAACCGGACCTCGTAATTGGACTCAAACTCTTCCATTACTATTGTTTCAACACATTTGAAGTGTTGGAACAATATTCGGGACAGTCGAAAGAAGTTTGCTCCATCCGTGCGTCAACGTCTCAAATTGGACTCAGTTTGTGTATTACATTCCGAAGCCTATAACTTGTGACTTTTTCGCAACCGGACCTCGTAATTGGACTCAAACTCTTCCATTACTATTGTTTCAACACATTTGAAGTGTTGGAACAATATTCGGGACAGTCGAAAGAAGTTTGCTCCATCCGTGCGTCAACGTCTCAAATTGGACTCAGTTTGTGTATTACATTCCGAAGCCTATAACTTGTGACTTTTTCGCAACCGGACCTCGTAATTGGAATCAAACTCTTCCATTACTATTGTTTCAACAGATTTAAAGTGTTGGAACAAGATTTGGGACCGTCGAAACTAGTTAGCTCCATCCGTGCGTCAACGTCTCAAATTGGACTCAGTTTGTGTGTTACATTCCGAAGCCTATAACTTGTGACTTTTCGCAACTGGACCTCGTAATTAGACTGGAATTCTTCCATTACTATTGTTTCAACACATTTGAAGTGTTGGAACAAGATTCGGGACAGTCGAAAGAAGTTTGCTCCATCCGTGCGTCAACGTCTCAAATTGGACTCAGTTTGTGTATTACATTCCGAAGCCTATAACTTGTGACTTTTTCGCAACCGGACCTCGTAATTGGACTCAAACTCTTCCATTACTATTGTTTCAACACATTTGAAGTGTTGGAACAAGATTCGTGACAGTCGAAACAAGTTAGCTCCATCCGTGCATCAACGTCTCAAATTGGACTCAGTTTGTGTGTTACATTCCGAAGCCAATAACTTGTGGCTTTTTCGCAACCGTACCTCGTAATTGGACTCAAACTCTTCAATTACTATTGTTTCAACACATTTGAAGTGTTGGAACAAGATTCGTGACAGTCGAAACAAGTTAGCTCCATCCGTGCATCAACGTCTCAAATTGGACTCAATTTGTGTGTTACATTCCGAAGCCTATAACTTGGGACTTTTTCGCAACCGGACCTCGTAATTGGACTCAAACTCTTCCATTACTATTGTTTCAACACATTTGAAGTGTTGGAACAAGATTCGGGACAGTCGAAAGAAGTTTGCTCCATCCGTTCGTCAATGTCTCTAATTGGACTCAGTTTGTGTGTTACATTCCGAAGCCTATAACTTGTGACTTTTTCGCAACCAGACCTCGTACTTTGACTCAAACTCTTCCATTACTATTGTTTCAACCGATTTAAAGTGTTGGAACAAGATTTGGGACTGTCGAAACTAGTTAGCTCCTTCCGTGCGTCAACGTCTCAAATTGGACTCAGTTTGTGTGTTACATTCCGAAGCCTATAACTTGTGACTTTTCGCAACTGGACCTCGTAATTAGACTTGAATTCTTCCATTAATATTGTTTCAACACATTTGCAGTATTGGGACAAGATTCGTGACAGTCGAAAGAAGTTTGCTCCATCCGTGCGTCAACGTCTCAAATTGGACTCAGTTTGTGTATTACATTCCGAAGCCTGTAACTTGTGACTTTTTCGCAACCGGACCTCGTGATTGGACTCAAACTCTTCCATTACTATTGTTTCAACAGATTTAAAGTGTTGGAACAAGATTTGGGACCGTCGAAACTAGTTAGCTCCATCCGTGCGTCAACGTCTCAAATTGGACTCAGTCTGTGTGTTACATTCCGAAGCCTATAACTTGTGACTTTTTCGCAACCGGACCTCGTAATTGGACTCAAACTCTTCCATTACTATTGTTTCAACACATTTGAATTGTTGGAACAAGATTTGGGACCGTCGAAACTAGTTAGCTCCATCCGTGCGTCAACGTCTCAAATTGGACTCAGTCTGTGTGTTACATTCCGAAGCCTATAACTTGTGACTTTTTCGCAACCGGACCTCGTAATTGGACTCAAACTCTTCCATTACTATTGTTTCAACACATTTGAATTGTTGGAACAAGATTCGTGACAGTCGAAACAAGTTAGCTCCATCCGTGCGTCAACGTCTCAAATTGGACTCAGTTTGTTTATTACATTCCGAAGCCTATAACTTGTGACTTTTTCGCAACCAGACCTCGTAATTGAAATCAAACTCTTCCATTACTATTGTTTGAACACATTTACAGTATTGGGACAAGATTCGTGACAGTCGAAAGAAGTTTGCTCCATCCGTGCGTCAACGTCTCAAATTGGACTCAGTTTGTGTATTACATTCCGAAGCCTATAACTTGTGACTTTTTCGCAACCGGACCTCGTGATTGGACTCAAACTCTTCCATTACTGTTGTTTCAACACATTTGAAGTGTTGGAACAAGATTCGTGACAGTCGAAACAAGTTAGCTCCATCCGTGCGTCAACGTCTCAAATTGGACTCAGTTTGTTTATTACATTCCAAAGCCTATAACTTGTGACTTTTTCGCAACCAGACCTCGTAATTGGAATCAAACTCTTCCATTACTATTGTTTCAACAGATTTAAAGTGGTGGAACAAGATTTGGGACCGTCGAAACAAGTTAGCTCCATCCGTGCATCAACGTCTCAAATTGGACTAAGTTTGTGTGTTACATTCCGAAGCCTATAACTTGTGACTTTTTCGCAACTGGACCTCGTAATTGGACTCAAACTCTTCCATTACTATTGTTTCAACACATTTGAAGTTTTGGAACAAGATTCGTGACAGTCGAAACAAGTTAGCTCCATCCGTGCGTCAACGTCTCAAATTGGACTCAGTTTGTGTGTTACATTCCGAAGCCTATAACTTGTGACTTTTTCGCAACCGGACCTCGTAATTGAACTCAAACTCTTCCATTACTATTGTTTCAACACATTTGAAGTGTTGGAACAAGATTCGGGACAGTCGAAAGAAGTTTGCTCCATCCGTTCGTCAATGTCTCTAATTGGAATCAGTTTGTGTGTTACATTCCGAAGCCTATAACTTGTGACGTTTTCGCAACCAGACGTCGTAATTTGACTCAAACTCTTCCATTACAATTGTTTCAACAGATTTTAAGTGTTGGAACATGATTTGGGACCGTCGATACTAGTTAGCTCCATCCGTGCGTCAACGTCTCAAATTGGACTCAGTTTGTGTGTTACGTTCCGAAGCCTATAACTTGTGACTTTTTCACAACCGGACCTCGTAATTAGACTCAAATTCTTCCATTACTATTGTTTCAACACATTTGAAGTGTTGGAACAAGATTCGGGACAGTCGAAACAAGTTAGCTCCATCCGTGCGTTAGTGTCTTTAATTGGATTCAGTTTGTGTGTTACATTCCGAAGCCTATAACTTGGGACTTTTTCGCAACCAGACCTCGTAATTCGAATCAAACTCTTCCATTACTATTGTTTCAACAGATTTAAAGTGTTGGAACAAGATTTGGGACCGTCGAAACTAGTTAGCTCCATCCGTGCGTCAACGTCTCAAATTGGACTCAGTTTGTGTGTTACATTCCGAAGCCTATAACTTGTGATTTTCGCAACAGGACCTCGTAATTAGACTGGAATTCTTCCATTACTATTGTTTCAACACATTTGAAGTGTTGGAACAAGATTCGGGACAGTCGAAAGAAGTTTGCTCCATCCGTGCGTCAACGTCTCAAATTGGACTCAGTTTGTGTATTACATTCCTAAGCCTATAACTTTTGACTTTTTCGCAACCGGACCTCGTAATTGGACTCAAACTCTTCCATTACTATTGTGTCAACACATTTGAAGTGTTGGAACAAGATTCGTGACAGTCGAAACAAGTTAGCTCCATCCGTGCATCAACGTCTCAAATTGGACTCAGTTTGTGTGTTACATTCCGAAGCCTATAACTTGGGACTTTTTCGCAACCGGACCTCGTAATTCGACTCAAACTCTTCCATTACTATTGTTTCAACACATTTGAAGTGTTGGAACAAGATTCGGGACAGTCGAAAGAAGTTTGCTCCATCCGTTCGTCAATGTCTCTAATTGGACTCAGTTTGTGTGTTACATTCCGAAGCCTATAACTTGTGACTTTTTCGCAACCAGACCTCGTACTTTGACTCAAACTATTCCATTACAATTGTTTCCACCGATTTAAAGTGTTGGAACAAGATTTGGGACTGTCGAAACTAGTTAGCTCCTTCCGTGCGTCAACGTCTCAAATTGGACTCAGTTTGTGTGTTGCATTCCGAAGCCTATAACTTGTGACTTTTCGCAACTGGACCTCGTAATTAGACTCGAATTCTTCCATTAATATTGTTTCAACACATTTGCAGTATTGGGACAAGATTCGTGACAGTCGAAAGAAGTTTGCTCCATCCGTGCGTCAACGTCTCAAATTGGACTCAGTTTGTTTATTACATTCCGAAGCCTATAACTTGGGACTTTTTCGCAACCGGACCTCGTAATTCGACTCAAACTCTTCCATTACTATTGTTTCAACACATTTGAAGTGTTGGAACAAGATTCGGGACAGTCGAAAGAAGTTTGCTCCATCCGTTCGTCAATGTCTCTAATTGGACTCAGTTTGTGTGTTACATTCCGAAGCCTATAACTTGTGACTTTTTCGCAACCAGACCTCGTACTTTGACTCAAACTATTCCATTACAATTGTTTCCACCGATTTAAAGTGTTGGAACAAGATTCGGAACAGTCGAAACAAGTTAGCTCCATCCGTGCGTCAATGTCTTTAATTGGATTCAGTTTGTGTGTTACATTCCTAAGCCTATAACTTGTGACTTTTTCGCAACCAGACCTCGTAATTCAAATCAAACTCTTCCATTACTATTGTTTCAACAAATTTAAAGTGTTGGAACAAGATTTGGGACCGTCGAAACTAGTTAGCTCCATCCGTGCGTCAAGGTCTCAAATTGGACTCAGTTTGTGTGTTACATTCCGAAGCCTATAACTTGTGACTTTTCGCAACTGGACCTCGTAATTAGACTCGAATTCTTCCATTACTATTGTTTCAACACATTTGAAGTGTTGGAACAAGATTCGGGACAGTCGAAAGAAGTTTGCTCCATCCGTGCGTCAACGTCTCAAATTGGACTGAGTTTGTGTATTACATTCCGAAGCCTATAACTTGTGACTTTTTCGCAACCGGACCTCGTAATTGGACTCAAACTCTTCCATTACTATTGTTTCAACACATTTGAAGTGTTGGAACAAGATTCGTGACAGTCGAAACAAGTTAGCTCCATCTGTGCATCAACGTCTCAAATTGGACTCAGTTTGTGTGTTACATTCCGAAGCCAATAACTTGTGACTTTTTCGCAACCGGACCTCGTAATTGGACTCAAACTCTTCAATTACTATTGTTTGAACACATTTGAAGTGTTAGAACGAGATTCGTTACAGTCGAAACAAGTTAGCTCCATCTGTGCGTCAACGTCTCAAATTGGACTTAGCTTGTGTGTTACGTTCCGAGTCCTATAACTTGTGACTTTTTCGCAATCGGACCTCGTAATTGGACTCAAACTCTTCCATTACTATTGTTTCAACACATTTGAATTGTTGGAACAAGATTCGTGACAGTCGAAACAAGTTAGCTCTATCCGTGCGTCAACGTCTCAAATTGGACTCAGTTTGTGTGTTACGTTCCGAAGCCTATAACTTGTGACTTTTTCGCAACCGGACCTCGTAATTAGACTCGAATTCTTCCATTACTATTGTTTCAACACATTTTAAGTGTTGGAACAAGATTCGGGACAGTCGAAACAAGTTAGCTCCATCCGTGCGTCAATGTCTTTAATTGGACTCAGTTTGTGTGTTACATTCCGAAGCCTATAACTTGTGACTTTTTCGCAACCGGACCTCGTAATTGGACTCAAACTCTTCCATTACTATTGTTTCAACAGATTTTAAGTGTTGGAACAAGATTTGGGACCGTCGAAACTAGTTAGCTCCATCCGTGCGTCAACGTCTCAAATTGGAATAAGTTTGTGTGTTACGTTCCGAAGCCTATAACTTGTGACTTTTTCGCAACCGGACCTCGTAATTGGACTCAAACTCTTCAATTACTAATGTTTCAACACATTTGAAGTGTTGGAACAAGATTCGGGACAGTCGAAAGCAGTTTGCTCCATCCGTTCGTCAATGTCTCTAATTGGACTCAGTTTGTGTGTTACATTCCAAAGCCTATAACTTGTAACTTTTTCGCAACCAGACCTCGTAATTTGACTCAAACTCTTCCATTTCTATTGTTTCAACACATTTGAAGTGTTGGAACTAGATTCGTGACAGTCGAAACAAGTTAGCTCTATCCGTGCGTCAACGTCTCAAATTGGACTCAGTTTGTTTGTTACATTCCGAAGCCTATAACTTATGGGCTTTTAGCAATCGGACCATGTAATTGGACTCAAACTCTGCAATTACTATTGTTTCAACACAGTTGAATTGTTGGAACAAGATTCGTGACAGTCGAAACAAGTTAGCTCCATCCGTGCGTCAACGTCTCAAATTGGACTCAGTTTTTGTGTTACATTCCGAAGCCTATAACTTGTGACTTTTTCGCAACCGGACCTCGTAATTGGACTCAAACTCTTCCATTACTATTGTTTCAACACATTTGCAGTGTTGGGACAAGATTCGTGACAGTCGAAAGAAGTTTGCTCCATCCGTGCGTCAATGTCTCAAATTAGACTCTGTTTGTTTATTACATTGCGAAGCCTATAACTTGTGACTTTTTCGCAACCAGACCTCGTAATTGAAATCAAACTATTCCATTACTATTGTTTCAACAGATTTAAAGTGTGGGAACAAGATTTGGGACCGTCGAAACTAGTTAGCTCCATCCGTGCGTCAACGTCTCAAATTGGACTCTGTTTGTGTATTACATTCCGAAGCCTATAACTTGTGACTTTTTCGCAACCAGACCTCGTAATTGGACTCAAACTCTTCCATTACTATTGTTTGAACACATTTACAGTATTGGGACAAGATTCGTGACAGTCGAAAGAAGTTTGCTCCATCCGTGCGTCAACGTCTCAAATTGGACTCAGTTTGTGTATTACATTCCGAAGCCTATAACTTGTGACTTTTTCGCAACCGGACCTCGTGATTGGACTCAAACTCTTCGATTACTATTGTTTCAACACATTTGAAGTGTTGGAAGAAGATTCGTGACAGTCGAAACAAGTTAGCTCCATCCGTGCGTCAACGTCTCAAATTGGACTCAGTTTGTGTGTTACATTCCGAAGCTTATAACTTGTGAATTTTTCGCAACCAGACCTCGTAATTAGACTCCAACTCTTCCATTACTATTGTTTCAACAGATTTTAAGTGTTGGAACATGATTTGGGACCGTCGAAACAAGTTAGCTCCATCAATGCGTCAACGTCTAAAATTGGACTCAGTTTGTGTGTTATATTCCGAAGGCTATAAATTGTGACATTTTCGTAACCGGACCTCGTAATTGGACTCAAACTCTTCCATTACTATTGTTTCAACACATTTGAAGTGTTGGAACAAGATTCGTGACAGTCGAAACAAGTTAGCTCCATCCGTGCGTCAACGTCTCAAATTGGACTCAGTTTGTGTGTTACGTTCCGAAGCATATAACTTGTGACTTTTTCGCAATCGGACCTCGTAATTAGACTCGAATTCTTCCATTACTATTGTTTCAACACATTTGAAGTGTTGGAACAAGATTCGGGACAGTCGAAACAAGTTAGCTCCATCCGTGCGTCAACGTCTCAAATTGGAGTCAGTTTGTGTGTTACATTCCGAAGCCTATAACTTGTAACTTTTCGCAACCAGACCTCGTAATTGGAATCAAACTCTACCATTACTATTGTTTCAACAGATTTAAAGTGTTGGAACAAGATTTGGGACCGTCGAAACTAGTTAGCTCCATCCGTGCGTCAACGTCTCAAATTGGACTCAGTTTGTGTGTTACATTCCGAAGCCTATAACTTGTGACTTTTTCGCAACCGGACCTCGTAATTATACTCAAACTCTTCCATTACTATTGTTTCAACAGATTTTAAGTGTTGGAACAAGATTTGGGACCGTCGAAACTAGTTATCTCCATCTGTGCGTCAACGTCTCAAATTGGACTCAGTTTGTGTGTTACATTACGAAGCCTATAATTTGTGACTTTTTCGCAACCGGACCTCGTAATTGGACTCAAACTCTTCCATTACTATTGTTTCAACACATTTGAACTGTTGGAACAAGATTCGGGACAATCGAAACAAGTTAGCTCCATCCGTGCGTCAACGTCTCAAATTGGACTCAGTTTGTGTATTACATTCCGAAGCCTATAACTTGTGACTTTTTCGCAACCGGACCTCGTGATTGGACTCAAAGTCTTCGATTACTATTGTTTCAACACATTTGAAGTGTTGGAAGAAGATTCATGACAGTCGAAACAAGTTAGCTCCATCCGTGCGTCAACGTCTCAAATTGGACTCAGTTTGTGTGTTACATTACGAAGCCTATAACTTGTGACTTTTTCGCAACCGGACGTCGTAATTGGAGTCAAACTCTTCCATTACTATTGTTTCAACACATTTGAACTGTTGGAACAAGATTCGGGACAATCGAAACAAGTTAGGTCCATCCGTGCGTCAACGTCTCAAATTGGAGTCAGTTTGTGTGTTACATTCCGAAGCCTATAACTTGTGACTTTTTCGCAACCAGACCTCGTAATTGGAATCAAGCTCTTCCATTACTATTGTTTCAACAGATTTAAGTGTTGGAACAAGATTTGGGACCGTCGAAACTAGTTAGCTCCATCCGTGCGTCAACGTCTCAAATTGGACTCAGTCTGTGTGTTACATTCCGAAGCCTATAACTTGTGACTTTTTCGCAACCGGACCTCGTAATTGGACTCAAACTCTTCCATTACTATTGTTTCAACACATTTGAAGTGTTGGAACAAGATTCGGGACAGTCGAAACAAGTTAGCTCCATCCGTGCATCAACGTCTCAAATTGGAGTCAGTTTCTGTGTTACATTCCGAAGCCTATAACTTGTGACTTTTTCGCAACCAGACCTCGTAATTGGAATCAAACTCTTCCATTACTATTGTTTCAACAGATTTAAAGTGTTGGAACAAGATTTGGGACCGTCGAAACTAGTTAGCTCCATCCGTGCGTCAACGTCTCAAATTGGACTCAGTTTGTGTGTTACATTCCGAAGCCTATAACTTGTGACTTTTTCGCAACCGGACCTCGTAATTGGACTCAAACTCTTGCATTACTATTGTTTCAACAGATTTTAAGTGTTGGAACAAGATTTGGGACCGTCGAAACTAGTTAGCTCCATCTGTGCGTCAACGTCTCAAATTGGACTCAGTTTGTGTGTTACATTCCGAAGCCTATAACTTGTGACTTTTTCGCACCGGACCTCGTAATTGGACTCAAACTCTTCCATTACTATTGTTTCAACACATTTTAAGTGTTGGAACAAGATTCAGGACAGTCGAAACAAGTTAGCTCCATCCGTGCGTCAATGTCTTTAATTGAACTCAGTTTGTGTGTTACATTCCGAAGCCTATAACTTGTGACTTTTTCGCAACCGGACCTCGTAATTGAACTCAAACTCTTCCATTACTATTGTTTCAACACATTTGAATTGTTGGAACAAGATTCGTGACAGTCGAAACAAGTTAGCTCCATCCGTGCGTCAACGTCTCAAATTGGACTCAGTTTGTGTGTTACGTTCCGAAGCCTATAACTTGTGACTTTTTCGCAACCGGACCTCGTAATTAGACTCAAATTCTTTCATTACTATTGTTTCAACACATTTGAAGTGTTGGAACAAGATTCGGGACAGTCGAAACAAGTTAGCTCCATCCGTGCGTCAGTGTCTTTAATTGGATTCAGTTTGTGTGTTACATTCCGAAGCCTATAACTTGTGACTTTTTTCTCAACCAGACCTCGTAATTCGAATCAAATTCTTCCATTACTATTGTTTCAATAGATTTAAAGTGTTGGAACAAGATTTGGGACCGTCGAAACTAGTTAGCTCCATCCGTGCGTCAAGGTATCAAATTGGACTCAGTTTGTGTGTTACGTTCCGAAGCCAATAACTTTTGACTTTTTCGCAACCGTTCCTCGTAATTAGACTCGAACTCTTCCATTACTATTGCTTCAACACATTTGAAGTGTTGGAACAAGATTCGGGACAGTCGAAACAAGTTAGCTCCATCCGTGCGTCAACGTCTCAAATTGGACTCAGTTTGTGTGTTACGTTCCGAAGCATATAACTTGTGACTTTTCTCGCAATCGGACCTCGTAATTAGACTCGAATTCTTCCATTACTATTGTTTCAACACATTTGAAGTGTTGGAACAAGATTCGGGACAGTCGAAACAAGTTAGCTCCATCCGTGCGTCAACGTCTCAAATTGGAGTCAGTTTGTGTGTTACATTCCGAAGCCTATAACTTGTGACTTTTCGCAACCAGACCTCGTAATTGGACTCAAACTCTTCCATTACTATTGTTTGAACACATTTACAGTATTGGGACAAGATTCGTGACAGTCGAAAGAAGTTTGCTCCATCCGTGCGTCAACGTCTCAAATTGGACTCAGTTTGTGTATTACATTCCGAAGCCTATAACTTCTGACTTTTTCGCAACCGGACCTCGTGATTGGACTGAAACTCTTCGATTACTATTTTTTCAACACATTTGAAGTGTTGGAAGAAGATTCGTGACAGTCGAAACAAGTTAGCTCCATCCGTGCGTCAACGTCTCAAATTGGACTCAGTTTGTGTGTTACATTCCGAAGCTTATAACTTGTGAATTTTTCCCAACCAGACCTCGTAATTGGACTCCAACTCTTCCATTACTATTGTTTGAACAGATTTTAAGTGTTGGAACATGATTTGGGACCGTCGAATCAAGTTAGCTCCATCCATGCGTCAACGTCTAAAATTGGACTCAGTTTGTGTGTTATATTCCGAAGGCTATAACTTGTGACATTTTCGCAACCGGACCTCGTAATTGGACTCAAACTCTTCCATTACTATTGTTTCAACACATTTGAAGTGTTGGAACAAGATTCGTGACAGTCGAAACAAGTTAGCTCCATCCGTGCGTCAACGTCTCAAATTGGACTCAGTTTGTGTGTTACGTTCCGAAGCATATAACTTGTGACTTTTTCGCAATCGGACCTCGTAATTAGACTCGAATTCTTCCATTACTATTGTTTCAAAACATTTGAAGTGTTGGAACAAGATTCGGGACAGTCGAAACAAGTTAGCTCCATCCGTGCGTCAACGTCTCAAATTGGAGTCAGTTTGTGTGTTACATTCCGAAGCCTATAACTTGTGACTTTTTCGCAACCAGACCTCGTAATTGGAATCAAACTCTTCCATTACTATTGTTTCAACAGATTTAAAGTGTTGGAACAAGATTTGGGAACGTCGAAACTAGTTAGCTCCATCCGTGCGTCAACGTCTCAAATTGGACTCAGTTTGTGTGTTACATTCCGGAGCCTATAACTTGTGACTTTTTCGCAACCGGACCTCGTAATTATACTCAAACTCTTCCATTACTATTGTTTCAACAGATTTTAAGTGTTGGAACAAGATTTGGGACCGTCGAAACTAGTTATCTCCATCTGTGCGTCAACGTCTCAAATTGGACTCAGTTTGTGTGTTACATTCCGAAGCCTATACTTGTGACATTTCGCAACCGGACCTCGTAATTGGACTCAAACTCTTCCATTACTATTGTTTCAACACATTTGAACTGTTGGAACAAGATTCGGGACAGTCGAAACAAGTTAGCTCCATCCGTGCGTCAACGTCTCAAATTGGAGTCAGTTTGTGTGTTACATTCCGAAGCCTATAACTTGTGACTTTTTCGCAACCAGACCTCGTAATTGGAATCAAACTCTTCCATTACTATTGTTTCAACAGATTTAAAGTGTTGGAACAAGATTTGGGACCGTCGAAACTAGTTAGCTCCATCCGTGCGTCAACGTCTCAAATTGGACTCAGTCTGTGTGTTACATTCCGAAGCCTATAACTTGTGACTTTTTCGCAACCGGACCTCGTATTGGACTCAAACTCTTCCATTACTATTGTTTCAACACATTTGAAGTGTTGGAACAAGATTCGGGACAGTCGAAACAAGTTAGCTCCATCCGTGCGTCAACGTCTCAAATTGGAGTCAGTTTGTGTGTTACATTCCGAAGCCTATAACTTGTGACTTTTTCGCAACCAGACCTCGTAATTGGAATCAAACTCTACCATTACTATTGTTTCAACAGATTTAAAGTGTTGGAACAAGATTTGGGACCGTCGAAACTAGTTAGCTCCATCCGTGCGTCAACGTCTCAAATTGGACTCAGTTTGTGTGTTACATTCCGAAGCCTATACTTGTGACTTTTTCGCAACCGGACCTCGTAATTATACTCAAACTCTTCCATTACTATTGTTTCAACAGATTTTAAGTGTTGGAACAGATTTGGGACCGTCGAAACTAGTTATCTCCATCTGTGCGTCAACGTCTCAATTTGGACTCAGTTTGTGTGTTACATTACGAAGCCTATAATTTGTGACTTTTTCGCAACCGGACCTCGTAATTGGACTCAAACTCTTCCATTACTATTGTTTCAACACATTTGAACTGTTGGAACAAGATTCGGGACAATCGAAACAAGTTAGCTCCATCCGTGCGTCAACGTCTCAAATTGGACTCAGTTTGTGTATTACATTCCGAAGCCTATAACTTGTGACTTTTTCGCAACCGGACCTCGTGATTGGACTCAAAGTCTTCGATTACTATTGTTTCAACACATTTGAAGTGTTGGAAGAAGATTCATGACAGTCGAAACAAGTTAGCTCCATCCGTGCGTCAACGTCTCAAATTGGACTCAGTTTGTGTGTTACATTACGAAGCCTATAACTTGTGACTTTTTCGCAACCGGACGTCGTAATTGGAGTCAAACTCTTCCATTACTATTGTTTCAACACATTTGAACTGTTGGAACAAGATTCGGGACAATCGAAACAAGTTAGGTCCATCCGTGCGTCAACGTCTCAAATTGGAGTCAGTTTGTGTGTTACATTCCGAAGCCTATAACTTGTGACTTTTTCGCAACCAGACCTCGTAATTGGAATCAAGCTCTTCCATTACTATTGTTTCAACAGATTTAAAGTGTTGGAACAAGATTTGGGACCGTCGAAACTAGTTAGCTCCATCCGTGCGTCAACGTCTCAAATTGGACTCAGTCTGTGTGTTACATTCCGAAGCCTATAACTTGTGACTTTTTCGCAACCGGACCTCGTAATTGGACTCAAACTCTTCCATTACTATTGTTTCAACACATTTGAAGTGTTGGAACAAGATTCGGGACAGTCGAAACAAGTTAGCTCCATCCGTGCATCAACGTCTCAAATTGGAGTCAGTTTCTGTGTTACATTCCGAAGCCTATAACTTGTGACTTTTTCGCAACCAGACCTCGTAATTGGAATCAAACTCTTCCATTACTATTGTTTCAACAGATTTAAAGTGTTGGAACAAGATTTGGGACCGTCGAAACTAGTTAGCTCCATCCGTGCGTCAACGTCTCAAATTGGACTCAGTTTGTGTGTTACATTCCGAAGCCTATAACTTGTGACTTTTTCGCAACCGGACCTCGTAATTGGACTCAAACTCTTGCATTACTATTGTTTCAACAGATTTTAAGTGTTGGAACAAGATTTGGGACCGTCGAAACTAGTTAGCTCCATCTGTGCGTCAACGTCTCAAATTGGACTCAGTTTGTGTGTTACATTCCGAAGCCTATAACTTGTGACTTTTTCGCAACCGGACCTCGTAATTGGACTCAAACTCTTCCATTACTATTGTTTCAACACATTTTAAGTGTTGGAACAAGATTCAGGACAGTCGAAACAAGTTAGCTCCATCCGTGCGTCAATGTCTTTAATTGAACTCAGTTTGTGTGTTACATTCCGAAGCCTATAACTTGTGACTTTTTCGCAACCGGACCTCGTAATTGAACTCAAACTCTTCCATTACTATTGTTTCAACACATTTGAATTGTTGGAACAAGATTCGTGACAGTCGAAACAAGTTAGCTCCATCCGTGCGTCAACGTCTCAAATTGGACTCAGGTTTGTGTGTTACGTTCCGAAGCCTATAACTTGTGACTTTTTCGCAACCGGACCTCGTAATTAGACTCAAATTCTTTCATTACTATTGTTTCAACACATTTGAAGTGTGGAACAAGATTCGGGACAGTCGAAACAAGTTAGCTCCATCCGTGCGTCAGTGTCTTTAATTGGATTCAGTTTGTGTGTTACATTCCGAAGCCTATAACTTGTGACTTTTTCTCAACCAGACCTCGTAATTCGAATCAAATTCTTCCATTACTATTGTTTCAATAGATTTAAAGTGTTGGAACAAGATTTGGGACCGTCGAAACTAGTTAGCTCCATCCGTGCGTCAAGGTATCAATTGGACTCAGTTTGTGTGTTACGTTCCGAAGCCAATAACTTTTGACTTTTTCGCAACCGTCCTCGTAATTAGACTCGAACTCTTCCATTACTATTGCTTCAACACATTTGAAGTGTTGGAACAAGATTCGGGACAGTCGAAACAAGTTAGCTCCATCCGTGCGTCAACGTCTCAAATTGGACTCAGTTTGTGTGTTACGTTCCGAAGCATATAACTTGTGACTTTTCTCGCAATCGGACCTCGTAATTAGACTCGAATTCTTCCATTACTATTGTTTCAACACATTTGAAGTGTTGGAACAAGATTCGGGACAGTCGAAACAAGTTAGCTCCATCCGTGCGTCAACGTCTCAAATTGGAGGTCAGTTTGTGTGTTACATTCCGAAGCCTATAACTTGTGACTTTTTCGCAACCAGACCTCGTAATTGGACTCAAACTCTTCCATTACTATTGTTTGAACACATTTACAGTATTGGGACAAGGATTCGTGACAGTCGAAAGAAGTTTGCTCCATCCGTGCGTCAACGTCTCAAATTGGACTCAGTTTGTGTATTACATTCCGAAGCCTATAACTTCTGACTTTTTCGCAACCGGACCTCGTGATTGGACTGAAACTCTTCGATTACTATTTTTTCAACACATTTGAAGTGTTGGAAGAAGATTCGTGACAGTCGAAACAAGTTAGCTCCATCCGTGCGTCAACGTCTCAAATTGGACTCAGTTTGTGTGTTACATTCCGAAGCTTATAACTTGTGAATTTTTCCCAACCATACCTCGTAATTGGACTCCAACTCTTCCATTACTATTGTTTTGAACAGATTTTAAGTGTTGGAACATGATTTGGGACCTTCGAATCAAGTTAGCTCCATCCATGCGTCAACGTCTAAAATTGGGACTCAGTTTGTGTGTTATATCCGAAGGCTATAACTTGTGACATTTTCGCAACCGGACCTCGTAATTGGACTCAAACTCTTCCATTACTATTGTTTCAACACATTGAAGTGTTGGAACAAGATTCGTGACAGTCGAAACAAGTTAGCTCCATCCGTGCGTCAACGTCTCAAATTGGACCTCAGTTTGTGTGTTACGTTCCGAAGCATATAACTTGTGACTTTTTCGCAATCGGACCTCGTAATTAGACTCGAATTCTTCCATTACTATTGTTTCAAAACATTTGAAGTGTTGGAACAAGATTCGGGACAGTCGAAACAAGTTAGCTCCATCCGTGCGTCAACGTCTCAAATTGGAGTCAGTTTGTGTGTTACATTCCGAAGCCTATAACTTGTGACTTTTTCGCAACCAGACCTCGTAATTGGAATCAAACTCTTCCATTACTATTGTTTCAACAGATTTAAAGTGTTGGAAAAGATTTGGACCGTCGAAACTAGTTAGCTCCATCTGCGTCAACGTCTCAAATTGGACTCAGTTTGTGTGTTACATTCCGGAGCCTATAACTTGTGACTTTTTCGCAACCGGACCTCGTAATATACTCAAACTCTTCCTTACTATTGTTTCAAACACATTTTAAGTGTTGGAACAAGTTTGGGACGTCGAAACTAGTTATCTCCATCTGTGCGTCAACGTCTCAAATTGGATCAGTTTGTGTGTTACATTCCGAAGCCTATAACTTGTGACATTTTCGCAACCAGACCTCGTAATTGGATCAAACTCTTCCATTACTATTGTTTCAACACATTTGAACTGTTGGAACAAGATTCGGGACAGTCGAAACAAGTTAGCTCCATCCGTCGTCAACGTCTCAAATTGGACTCAGTTGTGTGTTACATTCCGAAGCCTATAACTTGTGACTTTTTCGCAACCGACCTCGTAATTGGAATCAAACTCTTCCATTACTATTGTTTCAAACAGATTTAAAGTGTTGGAACAAGATTGGGACCGTCGAAACTAGTTAGCTCCATCCGTGCGTCAACGTCTCAAATTGGACTCAGTTCTGTGTGTTACATTCCGAAGCCTATAACTTGTGACTTTTTCGCAACCGGACCTCGTAATTGGATCAAACTCTCCATTACTATTGTTTCAACACATTTGAAGTGTTGGAACAAGTTGGGACAGTCGAAACAAGTTAGCTCCATCCGTGCGTCAAGTCTCAAATTGGGTCTCAGTTTGTGTGTTACATTCCGAAGCCT